>JAVYIG010003569.1:0-191264 GCA_035222895.1 Strongylocentrotus droebachiensis | reverse complement strand
TACAGACTTAGAAATCCAAGGGAGTTTGGGCGTTTTCTTATAACCATGTTTGACTTTTCGCTTTGGCATGTTAGTATCTAATGTTACTACAAACACGCAGCTGGGTATAAATTTTCTCATTTTGGGGCACGTATAGTGCCTAGTAGAGACAATGGAGAATAAAATAGGAAATAAGAATAAATTATTTGTTTTACCCAACATTTCAATAGTGTATATACATTCTACAAAATGCTAGTTTATTTAGTGCAAGATGGATTAGTAATACCAAACACATAAATTACCCATACAATTCCAAAAACATACCATATGGTTAGGAATTAGCTTTCATCTCATAGACACAGGTTGAAGGTATAGAGGCGTAGTTTCATTTGAATTACAACAAACACAAAGAAAACAACATTAATTGCATTTGTTTCAATATACAAACCAATGGGACTTGTTATGATGACAGATATAGAATCGGTGAGGTATTCCTCCTGATTCTCAGTAGATGTTTGACGTTTATCAGCAAGCTTCCTCGGCTCTACGTCTCCAGGAAGAACGCTTCTCAGGGCATTGACCAAGTAGCTAGGCACATACCCGAACGTATTAAAAATGCCAATGACAAGCTTACCAGGAAACACCACTAGTTCATCATCACAAGGCACAGCCTTGCCTGGTTTGTACGACAAGATTTCATGTCTTAATCTAGCCATTCTCGTCTTTAAATCCGCGTTTGAAGAAGCCATTTTGAATGACTACCTGCCTACGTTTGGAGAGGAACAGAACAGCCAAACGCAATGGATTTAATCAGTATATTCATGCAATGCAAATGTTACTGTTCAATATATTTCTTCTACAGACTCTACAGGTTCCAAAGCGCATCAACTACTACTACTAATAATAATAGTGTGTTCTTGTATAGCGCTCATGTCTGTCAGACTTGACACTCCTGGCGCCCATTGTTCTATAAAATTCGATTGTATTGATCGGAACGAGGCTTATTTTTAGTAAGGATAGGGTCGATACTTTCAGTGTTGTTAGAAATATTGTTATAAACATTATGTGCATTAAAACCCCTATAAATCCTATAGTTTGATATTATATATTAGTATCCGTATCAGAAATCTGACCAGTGGTTTTACAAAATCACATTACACTCGTTTGTAATGCTAAAAGGGCTAAGCGGTCAATTATACAGATATATGACTGACAGGGGTGTAATATTATAAATATATTGCCTGCTATGAGAGGCATCGCTGTTCATATAAGCTCAGGGAGACGTTACATCCTGATATGACCCCTCGGCGCGCCGCCCCGAAAGCCACAGAAATAGCTATGTTTAGGGGAATCGGTATATAGAAATGGGGTTCACATAAGTTATCAAAACGTTCTATACAGTGCGTCCCAGAAAAAACGAAACCGAGAAGTATCGATGTTCTATCATAACTTAATCACAACTATAATTAATGAATGATACATATTTGGAAAGCTTAGAGTCTCCTCTTTCATGTGATGCTACTCAGATGATGCATATTTCACGCATGAGTGATTAAAAGCAATTTGAAGGAAGGAAACCAAAAAGACATTTGGCGGGCGGTATCTGAATGTCGAAGAAAAAATTCACATTTCTAGAAAGTTGAGTTTCTGCCCTTTCATATGACACCTCAATCAGGAAAAGTGAGCAAGGAATGACAAAGTTCTGTTTGTTTAAAGTAGTGCTTGCATTTCCATAATTTTATTAAACGAATTCGTTTTCACTGGCTGCCTGCCGTATCAATAAACGAAATTAACAAAAGACTTAACTCCGTTTCGTTGACAATCAGCCGTAGACGAGAGTCTTCATGCATGGCTGATTGTCAACGAAACGAAGTTAAGTCTTTTGTCAAATCTGCTTTTTGCTACGGCAAGCACCCAGTGAAAACGAACTCGTTTGTTAAAATTATGAAAATGTAAGGGCTACTTTAAACAAACAGAACTTTGTTATTCCTCGCTCATTTTCCATGATTAAGGTGTCATATAAAAGGGCAGGAACTCAACTTTCTAGAAATGTGAATTTTTCTTCGAAATTCAGATACCGCCCGCCAAATGTCTTTTTGGTTTCCTTCCTTCAAATTGCTTTGAATCACTCATGCGTGAAATATGCATCATCTGAGTAGCATCAACTGAAAGAGGAGACTCTAAGCTTTCCAAATATGTATCATTCATTAATTATGGTTGTGATTAAGTTATGATAAAACATCGATACTTCTCGGTTTCGTTTTTTCTGGGACGCACTGTATAACTTATTATATAACTCTCTTTAGAAATCTAGCCATCTGATTGGTCGAAACTGGAGTCATGATTTCAGAAGGGTAAAGGATTTTAAAAGAAGAAGAAAAGAACCCTTCCCTCTTTCCCCAATATTCGATACGTGGCCTTGCTAATTCACATTTGCCGGTATATAATAGGGCATTTAATCCAATTGATTGTTTATAAAAAAATTCAAGAAATTTTGTTTACCGGTAGGTAGAATACCTAAATTCTATATCAGTACCGCCCGCCCCCATTCTCTCTCTCTCTCTCTCTCGCTCTCTCTCTCTCTCTCCCTCTCTCTTTCTTTATCCTATTCTAAATTTCTTTCCTACTCTCTCCTATATGTATCTATTACATGTACTTGCCTTTCTTAAATTGTTTTTACATAAATCGCAGCTGCTCCCATCCTCTTTTCTGCCCTCTCTCTTTCTTACTATCTGTTCTCTGTCTGCTCTCTATATCTTTTGTTTTCTTTCTCTCCCCTCTCTGTGTCACTCTCTCACATATGTTCTCTTATCTCTCTCCCCTCCCTCTCCCCCCCTCCTTCCCTCCTCTCAATTAAGCCCCCTATTTCTCTTCTCTCATCTCCAATGTGTATATTTCACAACTCATTTTACCCGACTTCACACAAAAGTGAGTAAAATCAATACTTGAAATAATAAGATTAAGCAACTAATATTGTTTTATCTTGTAGTATTTACAATCTATAATAATATTGACATGAAATTACAAGATTTATTACACACATTGGTCGATAAATTCATTGAGCCTGTTTCAAGGTTGAATTAATGAGAAGACAGTGCCCTGAAAGTGTTTCATACTCGGAAAGTAGTTTTATTCAACTACCCCCCCCCCCCTATTATCCGGTATTTTTGGTCCTTGAATTTAAATCGATTTTCTTTCTCTCTCTCTTTCTCATCACTCTAACTCTACCTCTCCTACACCTCTCCCTTTTTCTTAACACAAATTTGAATTTGATTAATGAATTTTTATGAAATGTCTATATGATTTCTTTTTGGATTTATGTCATATTTTGTCATATTTCAATTTGAATTGCAATTGTATTGTATCTTTGTGAAATGGATCGCAATTCAGCCGTTGGCTGCAATGATCTTTTTAATAAACCATTTCTATCTATCGATCTATTTAAATAGGTTTTTACAGTTTTGTACAGGTGACCTTTGTCTGCCCATGCGCAGATGGTATCAAACTGGCTTAATTTTGTAGGTGATTATAATGATTGGCCCCTTAAGCTTACATAAATGACAATTTCTTGTTGAAATGGAAAAACAATAAGAATAATCAAAGCAGGACAGATTTTTTAAGTCTACAGAATCTAAACTTCATTTATTCAAAATAGTTTCACAAAATACACACAAAACACAACAAAAAATATATCAAATAAAAACTAAAGAGTCAGGAATGTACACATTATCATAATAAAACATCAATAGAAAACCAATTAACATGATTTTGTTCGTAATTTACGTACATAAGAATTCAACAAGTTTTCTACAATCTCTTCAAATATACAAATATACTTTTAAATACAAAAATCAATTGAAAGGAAATACACTGATTGTTCATTGAAAGACTCCGATAAATAATTTGACACACTCAAAGAATTAATGTACAGCTTCAGAAATTCATGTACAATTTATAAATTTGATTAATACAAAAAAACTCTTAAAGTCATGATTTACACATTTTTAAATCTGAACATACTTTTCTAATATAATAATATAGAATCAAAGGTGAATACAAAATTTTGTTCAAATAAAGGCTTTTCAATACATTTTTCAAGGTGATTTATTTATTCGATTGGATGAAATTGGTAAATGAATGTAATTCATTTTGCATGCCATACTTATTTGGCAGTTTTGTAATGTCACGAATAACATGATTAATAAAAGTGCTTTTAATATACACTGTAAATGATGCAAAAAATTGTATTTAATATATTACATAGAATTATTCCTTGACTTGTTGAATAAAAACCCAAAGTAAGAAAGATGCCTTTTGACAGCTTATAGTTTTGTTAAGCCGTTTTGACTGGACGGATCATATACCTAACTCAAACTGAAAATTCATCACACATAAACTTGCATTGATATGTACTTGTTGAATAAACATTTGAATGGTTTTATATGTTCAAATGATGACTTAACTTCCTGGTAAATTTAAATGCTACCACGACTTAACATTATTGGATGGAATATTTTCCTCTTTTTATTACGATTCAAAATCTGCAATCCACATACATATTTTTTATTTACTACAGTTTTCTGGCCAACATTAAAATGGTCACATATTTCTTTTTTATAGGAGTTTGTTTACTGATGTACAATGAACAAAAAACACACAATTGAAGGACGGTCGTAAAAAGAAATACTTTGGAAACTGCTATCGCTTTAGACTCCTGGACGGAAAAAATGTCAAAAATACTTTGTACAAAGTTTCGATAAATATCTTTGCATAAAGAATACGAAAATGATTGAAAGGCACGTGATAATTAATACAGTACAGTACTTAGACAAATGTAATGTACTTTCAAATAGTCAAATAACCAACATGTGATTAGAAAGAGATCAGAAATCAGTATTTCTGAAATTTAATCCTGCAATCAGTTTGACAATAACCTAGTGCTTAGAATCTTATGTATTAAGCAACATTGAAATGTAATATAATATATTTTCATCATTATTATTATCAATCATATCATTCTGAGTATTGCAAGAGAATCAAGGTTAAGAGCACACAAATATATACACATTTTTATAAAAATTTAAAATTTATAATCATTACTACGACAAAATATATTCTTGTAAAGATATAGTCCATATATAAACAAGTCTGAGACAATGCGGTAACAATCTATGTATACATAATCAGTATAAAAGTCAGTAAATAAATAATAAGTTTACTGGATTTCTTCAAGTATTTATTATTGAATTAGAAAAGGTTGTACATGTACTGACTTTTCAATTTTGTGCATAACAGACTCCGGGTGTCTGGAATAAGCCTCTGTTGGGAATCAAGATACCCCCTCTTTCTGAATGGTGCAGTCCAGTTGGTATAAGACAGCAGAAATGTTGGAAGATTCCATTAAGTCAGCAGGTGTTTTTTCTATTACTTGATCATGCTTTTGTGCAAAATGGGTTTAAAATTAACATCTGAAATAATTTTATGTATTTTACCTTTGCTTTAAATGGGTCGACCCTCATTGTACACATTGTTATAAAATTGCAGCTGTTCTATTTGATTTCTGTGGAAGATAAACCAAAAATGTATGCTCTTAAATTGGCACCCCAGTTGTGGCCTACATGTATAACTGTAAAACAGTTCTCACCAGACTGCACTTCCCTCTTTAACTAAGTGAAATAACCCATATGGCACATGACTTTATAACAAACGGACTGTTCCATTATGCCATAAAGGGGAGTTTTTACTTCTTGAATCCTTACATCCGAGTGGGCAGTGTACTTGCTACAAAATGTATTTTCTTTCTACAAAGAACTTGCTGTACAGGACAATATTTTCAAATCTTATATGAGTATCATCTCATAGAGAACAAATGGAATAACCCAGATACCGCACGACTCTATGACTAAGTGACCATTCCATTATGCATAACAGGGGAGTTTTTACTTCTTCTTGACATCTTTGCGTCTGAGTTGAGTTTGTAGTTGCTGCTGTCTCTCTTCAAGTAGCTTGCTGTACGAGTCAATCTTCTTGGAGAGAGTGTCCCGTTTGAGTTTAAGGTCAGTCAGGTTGTTTTGTGCATCGCTCAGAAGTTTAGTTGTGTCTTTCATCAGCTTCTCCTATTATACAAAAGAAACAAAAAGGAGGAATTTAATACAATACAAATAAGAATATGCAGGAAAACAAGATTTAGCATACATGTAAGGCTTTGAATGCAAAATGTGACCAATCTATGGAATTAAAACAAAAAGCTTAGCCTTCAAATACGATATCACACCTTCTAAATATTTTATCACAAACTACACTAGCTTCTCTATTGGCATTTATTTTCAAATTATAAGATAAAAGTGTATACTACAAGAAGTTCACCTGTAACCTACAGCTTTTACCTTACAAGAATGAAAGTCAACTTTTCGGCAAAACAAAAGGTAACTTTATATAATGAATAATAAAAAGGGCCCCTTATGTATCCGTTACACATTGTCGTTCGTGGCGTTTAGACATCATTACCCTAATTTTAGGTGAGCAATCAAAGAAACTCGCATATCAGGTAACCATTTACGCCTGGCCGGAAAGTGGCAAATGTAGATAACGTCTTGCCACAGGACGTTAGTGTCGAGCTGGGTTTTGAACTCCGCACCTTGTGATTGACTGTCCAGTGACTTGTCCATTAGAACCCAACACCTCTACACCACTATTTGTTAACTTTAAATGTCACAACACAAAATCTTTAAAAAAGGCTGAATTTCTGATGCTAAGGATGCTGCATAATTTAAATCTTAATTTATTTACCTTCTCCTCAGGCTTCTCCTTCTCTTCCTCTGCAAGTGTCTTCTGAGAGTGTAGTTCTTCATAGATGGCGCTGATCGTGCCCTGTGTCTTGACGTAGGTGGTGCTGAGCTCCGCGAAGGTGGTGTTGAGCTTATCAAGCTTCTCCGTCAGTGAGTTGACTTCGTCCTGGAGGTGTAGGAGAAAAGATAATTGTGAAGGAAATAGTTTTAAGCGGAACTGCACTACTTGTAGCTACTTGCGCCTTCTATATATATATATATATATATATTATACAATGCCTATGCGGTACCCTTTGGTCCCTCATGATCCCCTTTTTCTTATGTTAGTTGACAGCTGATTTGATGAGATAACCACCTGTCATTGACCACTGACCAGGCAGGAAGGTCTAATCCCTCCTGGCCAAACTAGTGCAGACAGGCTTTAAATGTAAGCATTATGCCTCAGAGAGTGATATGCACAAGTTTTAACTTGGATTTCTCAGTCACTAGGTTGTTTTCTCTAAACGATTAAGATAAATATTATCATAATATTATAAAGTGTAATCAATATAAATGTATAAGTTCAATGAATTAAAGATTAAGAAAGGAAACTGAATTGTAACCAGCAAGCATTAGGTGTGTCTTGAGTATGGCTTTGAAATTTGAAGGGTTTGACTGTATCCACAATATCTCTTTGACACCACTTATAGCTACTTGTGCCCTCTATATAGCAAACAATGCCTAATTGGTGCCTGTTGGTCCCCCATGATCTCCTTTTTCTTATGTTAATTCAGAGCTGATTTGATGAGATAACCACCTGTCAGTGACCTTGCAGGGAGGTCTAATCCCCCTGGCCAAACTAGTGCAGACTCTGAACCAAATCTTAACTTACCATAAGGAACTGTTTCTGCAGGTTCTTATCCTGGGCTTTGCTAGCAGCCAGCTTGATGCGACCGCCGGAACGCTCCTTGGCTGAAGCTCCCTGGGACACACTCTGCCAGAGGGCGGTTCCACTCAGCTCGTCGGGGAGCTGGTCAATGGCGCCTTTCATGCCCTTCATCTGAAAAAGAAATGGTTGAAGTACATGTAGTTGATGATTTATTTGGTTGTGACAAGGCATAGGGCATAGAGGGATGTACATGTTTCACAAAGCAACTACAGCAGAAAATGAACACATTTATAATAGTAGCCCCTTTTTGTCTGTTTCTCTTGGATGGCCTTAATAGACAGATTTGACTGTATATGTATGACAAAGCAACTGCAGCAGACAATGAACACAAATATATGTACTTTCATTGTAAAGGTGCCTGGACAATTCTAAACATTGAAACATGAAGACAAGTGAATGGAAGCTTAAAAGTTTCAAGGGAAGTAAGACAAAGAGAGAGAATGGTAAAAGGCGAGAAAAAATAAGAAAGACAGACAGATAAAGAGAGAGAGAGTGAGAGACAAATAGAGAGAGAGAGAGAGAGAAGGATGGGGAGAGGAAGGGAGAGAATGAAAGAAGAGATAGTGATGAGGCTAGTAACGAGAGATACAAAGAGAGGGGAAAAAAGCATTGACATATAGACAGATAGAAAAAAAAATAGAAAGAAATGGAGAGAATACAGATATTGTAGAGCAGTGGTCTTTAACCGGGAGGTCCCAGGTTCAAAACCTATTTGATGCGCTAGTGCCCTTTGGTAAGGCATTAATCCTCATTACCATGTCCCTCAGAGAGGACTTAAAGCTGTCAGTCCCCTGGTTGCTTACCAAGCATACACATTATTTCTTACTAGTTAGGTAAAACAAACAAACAAACATACAGACAACTGAGTTAGCAAGGATAAAGAGACAGAAGGATGAAAAATTAAACGGCAGAAAGAGATGAAGGCAAAGAAAAGAAAGGATAGAAACATTGTTAATAGAAAGGATTTCTAACTTACAGCTGGATGAGTCTTGGATGTTGCTGCCTTTCCAGTCAGCTTCGCCAGACGTTTGTCGACATCATCACTGCTCCCATGTTGCCTTGACAACGCCATCTTGTCTTCCACTGCTCCAAGGAAGTTCCTCATCTTGTCATTCAGACTAAAGTTACTGAACGAGCTCATCCTGTAATAAAAAGAAAATTTCCAATAGTGAATACAATTTCTTCAAATGTTAGGTGAGGAGTTCCCATTCTAATTTGTAAAATTGCACACGATGGATTGGATTAGCATAATGAGTAATTTAATATTGATGTATATGTCATCAATACTAACAAGGTAAAAATAGTATACAAATGTTGACTGCTTTGAGGGGCACGGTAAACACTATAGCCCCAGGAGGGCTCACTACTGTTTTTTCCCCCGAGACAAGAGTCGAGGGGGATAGCACAGTTGCAAGATCACAGAGGACCTTGGTTTTTTCCTGTGATGCAAAAAAGAAGCAGTCAACATTGTTTTATGTACCGCATCCTTTGTTAGCTCAAAAATTAATATTAAAAAACTGATGAAATATGGTACCGTAAAGTAATTCTCAGAGATCGCTCTTTCTAAATTTTGTTCGGTGTACTAAAAATGTATGATATGGTGCCAGCCGCGTGCCCACGTATCTAAATTAGCATAGCTACGAGCGCACGTACAAAGACATAACACTATGCCCGGTCAATATTTTTCACCATTTTTCACCGCCCGGCAGTCCGTAGTGAATTTCATGCCCGCAAATTTGACCAATCAGGGGCCTAGAATCTAGACATGCGGTATATAAAGACAAATATTTCACCTTTCTGATAGGAGCTCCTTGTTGAAGTGAACCCCATCCTCATCGCTACCATGCAGGAGCTTGACGTCCATGAGCCTCTCCAACGAGTCCTCCTTCTCCGTCTCAAGCTGCTCTCCGCCAAACATCGCTTCGATGAGGGCCTTGGACTGGGCGGGGTCGAGGGGCGGCTCCTCCAGGGTGCTGATACCCTCGCCGTCCCGGTCGGAGATGGTGTCCCGAGGCGAGTTCTTGCTGCGGTAGCGGGCGAAGAAGAGATCGTTGCAGACGACGGAGAGCGCCAGGTGGAACTCGCGAAGGAAGTCGACGTTGGTGTCGTCTCGCATATCGCCTGAGGATCACAAAGAAGAATAATGATTATGGTGACAATAAGGAGGTTTTATAGTACAATTAAAGGCAATCTGTACTAGTTTGGCTCGGAGGAATAAGACCACCCAGGGAGGTCACTGACAGGTGGCTATCTCATCAACTCAGTTCTCAATTAACATAAGAAAAAGAGGATCATGGGGGACCAATGGTCACCATAGCAAGTAGCTATAAGTAGTGCAGTGGGGCTTTAAGAAGCTAGGTGTACTATGAATGCAAGACTTACAAGAATTCATGTTGATAGACATCTTTATCGATGAACTACCAAAGTGTTATACTCCTGGTAATGCTGATTTCTCAGATGGAGCATATTACATTATTTTAAGTATGGGGATTAGATAGTCCATAACAATTCAAATATTCACAAGTATCAATATTCAGTTATCCATGAATTTTTAGTATACATTTACGGTGCAAACATACAAATTATCACATTGTACATGTGTGTCTGACAATCTACAAGTAATCATAAATGAATTAAAACTACACATTCAATACTGGTAAAAATATACACGTATTACAATAGACATAAATGTACATCATTCCTTTCATACATTATAAACTAGTACTATACTAAAAACAACCATGCAATGACAATATGCAACAATTTCTGTCATATTTGTCATTATTTTGTTGCTTTTAAGCTATTGAACATGTTAAATAATTATATTAAGTTAGACAGCACCACCTGTGTGCTTAGAAACACCTGTATAAAGCACCCTTTAAATGTAATTATTATTAATTCTTATTATAACTGACCTGCTTTGATGTGAGCGAGAGCGTGGATGATAACGAGCATGAACTCTCCGACGCTACCAAGCCTCTCCTCCCTCACGTACAAGATATGGTTCAGGTCATCGTAGTGGAACGAGTTCCGGTAAGCGTTCCTCACGAGCTTCTCGTTGACGGGGATCTTCTCCGCGATGAGCAACGAGACGGGCTTGTGGCCGCAGTGGACGGCAACGAGACGCACCACGAAGCAGCCGAAGCGGTAAGCCACGAAGCTACGGGGTGAGAGCTTGTTGAGATCGATCGGCACAAGCTCCTGGTCGTTTGTCCATTCGGTGTCGTTCTTGTCGGTGAAGATTTCTGTGAGACAAAACAAGGTTGGTAGTCACTTGAGTATTATCAATAATAAATAATGTCTAGGACATCACATAATGGTGTTTGAATGAAAGATTTTAATCAGGATGGTTGTAATCCTGATTTGAAAGTTCTAGTATCACATCCAAAAGGAAGATTTACTTTTAACAGTTTTGACGTCTAAGGTTCAGTCATCTTTTTCCCTAGAAGCAAATTGGCAGATACGACGCAGTAATCGCCAAAACGACATGGTAAATTTTCCTTATGGATGTAATACAAGAACTTTCAAATCATGGTTTAATATAACTTCATCTCGTATTAATTCATCACTTATGAGAACTGGATTATTCCTATATCAAACATTGGACATCTTAGAAAATCAGAAGTCCACTGTGTTAAAGACACACAATTCATGTTGGGCAGTGAATAGCAAATACTATACACTTTTTGAAGAATACTTTTCAGAAAAGGCAAACAAGAAATACAACTAATGGTAAATTATCAATTGCCAATATCAATAATGGAAACACTGGATCTCAGATTTATAAATCTCAATTCAATTATAGGAAATGCCATTGACGAAATGTCCTTTGAAATTAATTGGACTACACATACCTTCTCCACGCTTGCGTTGCGGCAGCGTTCCATCCTCCATTGTACGCTTGATCTCGCCCAGCTTGCGGTAGAGCGGTGATGACATGAGAAGGTTGGCCAAGTCTGCATCACTGAGGGCAGCAGCCATGGTGTAGTCCGTTGGGAAAGCTTGTTCTTGTTGGGCGGGGGCGTCCGAAAGGAGGTGGTCTGATTCTACGCTATTACGCAGCAAGATTACCTGTTTGAAAAGATATCATGGAGTGGAATTTAAAAGACAACTCAAAGTTTACATCCTGGCTCTTTTTGGTGTCTCTCATGTATAATATCTCTTCCCATAAATCTTTCAAAATGTTGTCTTTTGCTCCTTACATGTACAAATGGTATCCCTTATTTCATTCATTCATTTATTCATTTTTTATTTTTTTCATTTCCAACAAAATACAATACATAATAACGAATACAATGTAAAATTTGTACAAAACATGGTTACATTTGTAATAAACAAATCTTAATAGTAATTTATACATTTGAGGAAGACAAAAATTGAATTATAAATTTAACTGCAATTAAATTTTGAGGAAATGGAGAGGTCCACTGAAAAGCACAGCTTGTAAATTGTGGACCTTCAGATAATAGTGAGCGTGAAAAGAGTAAAGAATACATAAACAATCTCATTTGACTTCATGCACTGATCTCTCAATATCAACCATTTTTCCTTTGTTCTTGCTTCACGTAATGAACTTATACTAACAATTATCTCTCCCCTCTCTCCCTTACTACCCCCCCCCCCCCAAGTTTTTTTTGTTACCCTTGCTCATTCATTCTTTACGTATTTCTCTCTTATTCTGTCTCTCCATCTCCTTCTCTCTATATACTTCTTTATCTCTACTTATCTCCCTCTTTTCTTTCCTTCTTACTTAAGCCCCCCCCCCAATCACTCTCTCTCTCTATCTCTCTCCCTCCCTCTCACACTCTCTCTCTCCCTCCCTTTCTTTCTCTCTCTCTCTCTTTCTCTCCCTCTCACTCTCTCTCCATTTCCTTCATTCTCTCCTGTCTTACCTCTTCAGCCTTCATCCTCTCTTCCTCTGACTTGAGCTCCTCCTCTTTCTCCTTGATGTTCTCCTCCACCTGGCCCTGCACCTGTTCAACCTTGGCCTTTCGTCTCTCCTCCTTCCGCTTTCGGATTCTCTCCTGTGGGTCAAAGAATTGAATCAAGAATTAATAACATCGATGAACATTAATTCCAATAAATTCATATTTCCATTTATCCATTTCAATGCATTCCATCAATTAATTAATTGTTTATCAATTATTCTATCCATGTTCACTTTGCATCCTCAGTCAATCAGCATCCATCTTTTTTTGGACCTTCTGCACATCTCTCTCAAACTCAGCAATTGTCTGTCTATCTATCCATCCATCCATTCATCTATCCTTCTAATCTTCTAGCCATATATACCTGTACCTCCAATTCACTCTGCATCCTCAGTCTGTCTGCATCCATCTTGTTTTTAACCTTCTGAAAATCTCTCTCAAACGCAGCAATTATCAATCTATCTATCCATCTACGTTTCTGTCTTTCTATTTATTTGCCTATCTATCTATCTATTCATCCATTCATCCATCCGTCCATCTACCCTTCTATCCATCCATACCTTTAATTCACTCTGCATCCTCAGTCTATCCGCATCCATCTGGTTCTGGATCTTCTGCATATCTCTCTCAAACTCAGTAATTATCTATCTATCTACAGTATTTATCCATCCATCCATCCATTCATCTATGTTTCTGTCTATCTATTCATTTGTCTACCTTTCTATCCATCCATATCTCTATTTCACTCTGCATCCTCAGTCTACATGTATCTGTATCCATCTGGTTTTGGACCTTCTGAAGATCTCTTTCAAACTCAGCAATTATCTATACATGTACATCTATCTATCTATCTATCTATCTATCAATCTACCTATTTATCTATCCATCCATCTATCCATCTAGGTTTCTGTCTATCTATATATGTATCTACCTATCTATCTATATATCCATCTTTCTATCTATCTATCCATTCATTAATCCGTCTATCCATCTATCCATCCATCCATCCATCCTTCTGGTCATACATACCTCCAGTTCACTCTTCATCCTCAGTCTATCTGCATCCATCTGGTTCTGGACCTTCTGAAGATCTCTCTCAAACTCGGCAATTATCTTCTCTTGCTCCTCCTGGCTTGCTCCTTGATCCTTCATGGCCGACAGTTTCTCCTGCAAACAAGAACAAAGGAGCATGTTACTCTAAAGAGCGATACATGTAGTTTAAAGGGATCGGGTAACTTTGTCTCAGATTCTGAAACATAATCCTGGATTTAGCTCATGCTGTAATCATGATTATAAAACGTTAGGTCAGTCTCAGGAATCCCATGACTTGTACAAGATTATCGAGATATTTGTGATTGGAAATTGAAATTAATTTTTTCCCAACGATTTATATAACACTACAGTCTATTGGGGAAAATGAGTATGGGAAAAACCAGTTATTCAAAGTTTTTTACTTTTTTGAGGCACTTCATGATTATTTTGAAGCGCATTTGTTTTAGGGCTTCAAAACTGCTAATGAGTCTCACTTCTGACAACAAGGGCAAATGAAGGAAAAAGAGTGATATTGCAGATATACTTTTGATGTACATGTGTATATACTGACAGAGTATACTTGTATTCATTTCATAGATACGAAAACCCACCTCTTGTTTCTTCTTCTTATCTTTGATGAGTTGATCTTTTCTCTTGTTGAGACCATTGATTCTCTTCTCGTTCTTCTCTCTATCTTTCTTCTCTTCATCGGTTAGTTTGCTTTCATATTCTTCCAACTCACGCGCCATCTTCTTCTTCTCGTTCTCCTCAAAGTCTGGAGATGGAAAAAATGGTTGGAGAAAGGATTTTTAAATGGAATTCATAGTGTGAATGATTTTAATCATGGTTAATTCTAAATTTATTCCATCATTATCATTGTTTTTTATATTATTTCTCACTCATACTACATTTATACATGTACCTATAGAATCCTCCTCCATCACATTAAACAGTGTACCCCTATTAATCATCCTTACTACCCCTCCGCCCCTTCCTCCTCCCTTCCCCCTTCTCATTCCCCTTTCCTCTGCCTCATCATTTCTATATTTATTATCTCCAGGACCATTGACACAATTATCATCATCATCATCAACACCATAATCAACATCACAATCATCATCATCACCACCACCATCAACAACATCATCATCACCATCATCAACATCACCATCATCTTCATCAACATCACCATCAACAACATCATCATCATCATCATCATCATCATCATTATCATCTTCATCATTATCATCATCACAATCATCATCACAATCATCATCACAATCATCATCATCACCATCATCATCATCATCATCACCATCATCATTATCATCATCCTAACACTCTTTATCACCACCTTCATCATCACCATCATCATCAACACTACCAACAATACCACCACCGCCGCCACCACCACCACCACCACCACCACCATCATCTTCTCACCAACTTCCTCATTAGTTTTCTTACCTTCTCTCTCTTTCCTGATCCTCTCCTCGTTGGCCATCCTCTCAGACTCTAGCTTCTGCCTGACTTCTTCAATCTCTTGAGCTGCTTTGGCAGCCTGTTCGGCATTAACCACGTGGTTAGCGTCTTGGTCTGAGCTCAACTCTTTCAAGGCATCCGCATACTCCTATTGCCCAAAATAGATTAACAAATGAATGAAAAAATAAATAAATACACTATATTAATGAATAAATGAAAGAATGAATAAACGGATAAATTGATGAATGAATAAATGAAGTTCAACTCTTTCAAGGCATCTGCATACTCCTATTTACCAAAATAAATTAACAAATGAATGAATAATAAATAAGTACAAATACTACATGAATGAATAAATGAATAAATGAAAGAATGAATAAATGGTTAAATGAATAATTAAATAAATCATTAAATAGCATGGGTCATTACGTTTCTGTTATCTATAAAATAGTAATCTAGATTTATAGTCTTGAACATATAAAGTTTGCATGATTCTCATTGAGTTGAATATTATGTCTTTCCCAGAATTTAATGTACCAAGTTCATGTAAACAAATCATGAAAAATGAAAATACAAAGAGTACAATGTTCGATAACAGATTTAAAATTCCTGAATTTCATTCTCATTGTGTGTACCTGATAGTGTCTCTCCTTCATCTGGAGCTTAGCTCGGGCGTATCGGAGTTCCCAGTCGCTGAGGGCTCCCTTCTCAATGCCCTTCTTCTCGTCCGCCAGCTCCCGCTCCAGCTTGTTCAGCTCAATCTGTTGCTTGTTGAGGAGTGCAGCCTTGCGTTGCTGTCGTTGGTCCGGCGTCAGGTCTTCCTTGGCCAGATCTGCAAGCTCCTTCTCGTGCCTCTGGAGCATCGAGTCACGTTTGGCGTTGTACTTGTCGTGGAGCTTGTCAAGAGCGCCCTCAACGGCTATGCGGCGTTCAGCAGCAAACTGGGCATCGAGGCCCCTGGCTTCCTGGGCTTGGCGTTTGGCAAGAACCTATGGTGGAGTGCGATGAGATGAGTTTGTAATAAAATTCTAGTTAAGTACCATCAGTGAATGTAAAAATGAACAATGTTTACATCATTCTTAATGTTTTGGGAGAAACGGACAATGCCAGATCATATTTCACAACATCAAAAATGTGCCCAACTCTCTTTCTCTGTTTCATTCCTCCATTTGTCTGACCCTCTATCCATTTACTTTTAACAAAAAATATGCAATCAACCTGCCTTCTTCAAATATCTTAAATTATTTTGGATTTTTAAATCTCTGTCCTCCAGCCGTTTGTAGCTCCTGTACCATCCTTTTCCTCTCCACCTCCTAACTCTCCTCTTCCCTCCCCATCCCCTTTACTCATCATTCTCTTTTCCTTTCTTACTTCTTCCTTATCATCCTCATCCCTATCCACCTACCTCTTTGATGACTTTGTCTGTGTTCTGTCCTCCAGCTTTCTGAATCTCTTCCACCATCTCCTTCCTCTCTGCTTCCTTCACCACCTTCCCGTGGACATCCCTCAGCTCCTTCTTCTGCTCAATCGCCTCCTTGGCAAGATCCAGCTCCTGCTTTCTCCTCTGGTCCTCCAGGAGTCTCTTCTTGCGCGCTGCCAGCCTGTCCCGCACCGCCAGCTGCTGTCTGGTCCTCTCACTCTCCATGCGATCCTCAATGTCTTCCAGCTCTCGGGCATGCGTCTGGAGCAACAGCTTCATCTCCTCTTCGGAGAGGTCCTGACGAGCGGCCAGCTCCGCGGCGTGCTTGTTCCGGGTCTCAGACAGGACCTTGGACTTCTCCCTCTCCAGCTTCTTGACCTCTTCGGCTTCCTTGGTCTTGGCTCCCTCACCAAGGTTCTTCTGGAGGTCTTCCTTCTCCTGCTCGTGACGCTCCTTCATCTCCTCCTGGACACGTTGGTGCTCCCTGACCACAGCCTAGAAGAAAGGTTGAGATGGACAAATTGTCTTAAAACAAAGTCATATTTTGTACTTGGTTTATCAGTTTGCTTTATGATGAATAATATATTATATTTTCTTTGCATGGTTTCTATGAACCTGATGAATCTATCGTAAAGACAGAAAGCAAACTAAAAAAACCCACAACAAACAAACAGACAAACACAGAAATGCACACTACTTGATTTTAAAACATATTCTGCCATGCATTTTATGTGACTGATACATAGCATCGTTAATAAAAACTTTAATATATGGTACAAAACGTGTTGCCTGATTAATTTCAATTATAAAATCAACTCCTCACCTGTTCTTCCATGGACAGCTCTGCCATGTTGATGGGTGTGTCTTCTGCCACGCCCATGACACTGAATCCGCCCCGATCGTCCTTCTTCCCGACCGCCTTCTCTTGCTCCTTCAGGATGCGTTGAGCGGCCTCCTCCTCGGCGAGGCGGTGCATGTCCTGCTTACGGCGCCCTCTACGAGCCGCAATCTTGGCGTCGAAGTTGGAGGACTGCTGCTCGCGCTGTACCCCAAGTTCGTAGGAGATGTCCTCGTTGTTGCGGCGAAGCTGATCTAGGAGACGCTGCTGGGTAACTTGGTCGACACCATGAGAGCCAGCAAGCTGTGGTGGACAAGAAGCGATTCAATCTTCATGAGCACTGGAGCATTTCTCATCTCTCTCCCTTTCTCCCCTGTTCTACCCTGCCTTTCCGTCTTCTTCTCACACTCTACCTCTTACCTTCCTGTTTAATTTCAATCTTTTTTTTCTGTAACTGTATCTCTTCCTCTCTCTCTCTCTCTCTTCCCCCTCTCTCTCAATCTCTCTCTTCCCCCTCTTTCTCACTCTACATGTACACACCTTCTATCATTCTTTTTCATTATATAATTATCATCATTTACCATGATATACCTTGATGTTGGGCTTCAACTATAATTACTTATATGCCCCTCTGCAGCAAGATTAATGTCTGTATGTACTGGGGATTGCGCCTACGTCGGAGCTTCGGACAATGCAATAGCAAGGAAACATTTCTTTAGGGTTGTACATGTCATATTTAGCTCTCCATGCTTTTTCCAGGTTAGATTTGAATGAGTTTACAGATGGGCTATCAATTACATAAGCTGGAAGCGCATTCCATAAATTGACAACTCGCTGTGAAAACGATCCCATCCGGATAGAAGTGAAGGCTCTAACTTTCGATAGTTTGAAGCTGTGGCCACGTGTCTCCTCCCTCCTTTATTTTCCTGCTTTAACCATATATAAAGTATCTCATTTTGTCTTTTGAATTTCCTCGGCCAATTGATAACCCTTCTCTTCTACTACTTCTTCTTTCCTTCTTCCTCTCTCTTCCTCCGCACTCCTTCACTTTTTCTACTAACCTTGTCAAGGATCTCCTTATGTCCCTCTTGAAGTTCCTTGGCAAATCGATTACCGATCTCCTTCTCAATTGACTGAGCTAGTTGATTCTCTTCACTGTCTAACCATTTCTCCATGGTCTCCAATCTCTTCTGATGTCTCTTCCCCACCTCCTCAGCCTCCTCGCTGGAGTTACACTGCGAGAGAAAAAAAGATTGCCATAGTAACATTTTGTAAATAAATACTTGGGATTTCTTTCATTGGTTCTGTTTTCATCATTATAATGTTTATTAAAGACATTATGTAGATATACATGTACATGTATATATTACCTTTAATAAAAATTATCATAGCATTAACATCAAATTTGCAAAACAGCATAACCAGAATTATCAACATCATCACAATTATCATCATCATCATCATCACAATCATCTTCATTATCATTATCATCATCATCATCATCACCACTAGCACCAACACTAAAATCATCCTCATAATCATCACCATCACCATCATCGTCAGATAAAACTCACTTTCTCAAGTTCCTTATCATGCTGCGTCTGAAGTTTCTTTGTCTTTCTCCTCCTCTTTTCCGCCATCTTGTTCTTCATGTTCTTGTTGAGGTCTGACTTCCTCTTCTCCATCTTTCTCTTGAGTCCGTCTTCCAAGCTCTCCAGTTCTACCTTAAGGTCGCTCACATCAGACTCTGAGAGGATACCTGTCTCTTCAAGGCTTGTCTGTTATATCAGAATTTAAAAATGTTTATAAGCTTCATGTCCCTTTTCATGTAAAGGGAACCTTAATTACAAGCATTATGCTTCCAAGGTTTCCTCCTCATTACTGCAGATAATTGTTAGCATCATATGTATTTAATGACTTGCCATTACATTGTTTTTATTACTGTTGTATCAATCGAATATTATGTACATGTTTTGTTACCTTGTATATGCCTTACTTTGTAAATTCTTTTCATATGCAGTTAATGTGGAAATAAAACCTAAATAAAAAAAATTTAAAAAATATCATATTTTGACATTTAATATTCATTAAGTATCTTAGAAATGTAATTTTTTGGATATCTTTGTACAATATTATATAAAAATCAATCTTTGCTAAAAAGGGAGCCTAAGATAACATCATTTTGTATCTTCAACTACCCCTCCTGCAATATTTCTTAGCATCACTTGATAAATGGACTCATTCTTTTCAATGCTTCTTTGTATACATGTTGGTATTAATTCATATGTACAGTGTATTCTATACTACTTTTCTCCAATTGCATTTTACACCCTGTGGAACAAATACAAATTGAATCAATTGATACCCTGATTAAGCAAATGTTTACATCATCTCTGCATTATGGTGCTGCTGTGAGCAACAACAAAAAATTAAATTAAAATAAAAAGAAGGAGTTCCAAAATCATACCAAGGTAGTGTTCATGTTCTCTGACATCATCTTCTGTTGTTCCTTGGCTAGGTTCTTTGTGATGTTAGTCTGGTCCTTGGTCCTGCTAGCGTTCTCCTCGGCCATCAGAAGGTCCAGGTCCAGGCCCTGGTCCTGGAGGACTCCCTCTGGATCCGTCTCGCCGACGTCTGCCAGCTTTATGCCGAGCTGCTCGGCCTGCAAAAGAGCATGAGATTGATTTCTTTGATGTTTACCGATATTGATGATGATCATTGACTGTATTATTCTTACTCCACATCAAACTGCAAGACCCTTGATAAAGACTGGTTCAGATAAGACACCCCAAAACCCACATTTTTCTTATGTGTCAACGAATGGCAATCGACCCAACAGAGGCGACGCATGTACCTCACCAAGGCCCGTGTTTAATGTGAGATACAGAGCTGTAAAGTGTAATACAAATTTGTGCTTTTACCTCTGCCTTGTGTTGCCTTTTGAGGGCACCCTCTCTGTCCCGCCGTCGGTTAGCCAGCCTCCTGGTCAAGTCTTGCATCTGCTTGGCCTTCTGCTTGTCCAACTGATCCAGACCGTCGGCCAACTTCTTCTCATGCTCGGCCATGATCTTTTCAATTTCCTCCTGGGAGGTGGCCTGCTCTAGCTTGGCTTGGAGGTTCTCGGACATCTGCCTGCTCAGCAAGGCACGCTTTTCATCCTGGAGTGCAAGGGGAGAATGGACATGGAAAGGGGAATGGAGATATTAAATTGCTGGGACTGAGAAACTTATCAAGAAAGAATGAAGACAAAACCAGTTTGAAGGTTCTTGGACATCTGCCTGCTCAGCAAGGCACGCTTTTCATCCTAGAGTGCAAGGGAAGGAAGGATGGACAAGTAAAATGGGAATGGAGATTTAATTGTTGGGACTGAGAAATGTATCAAGAAAGAATGGAGACAAAACCAGATATGAAGATTTCCAGCGCAAAGGGTCCTATTAAGGTATTTTAAAATGTTAAAGAAACAAAAATGTATATGTTGATCATTAAAGAAAACTTCATGCGAATAGTAAGTATGTTTCCTCTGGAAAGCTCCAATAGAGATTTGGTAAAAAATATATATATATATACAAACAAAAACCAAAAAAAAAAGAAAAAAAGATCGCTGTGAGAAAATTACGTGTTTAGAAACACAAAACCCACAAACAGCTCCTGTGAATAGAATTTTACACTGATGGTCAAATATCAGGTTGAATTTGGTCAAGACTAGGCCTGAGTCATCACGGGTTTTGCCGAACCCGGGTTTGACTTGAAAATTTCGGGCGGGGACCGGGTACCCGAAATTTTCACCACTGCACTGACACTAAAAATCGTGTGCATGCAGCGGCGGGAGTTAGACTAAGTTGCTGTTCTAATAATGCGACGGAAAAGACAGTTACTGCTTTCAAAACAATAAAATAATCAATTGAATTAAATTAAGATGCTTTAAAAAATAAATGGATATCGTTTCAGTTGACGGTAGGTGTTTTTATCGCTCTAAAATTGAGGCTGCAAGAAAGGAATCACGCTTCGTGGTACCGATCGAGTGCGTTCAGAAACGGAAGTGGAAATAGATATATGACCCACTGCAGACAGAGCAAGAAAATGCCACACACAAGACTAAAATGTTGATCAGACTATTGCAATTAAATCGTAATACTAAAGGCATTAATTTAATTGTCAAAATATTTCCACAACATAATGGTTTACCCTTGATAGTTTGATGAAGGAAAATAAATTAAAGCTCTTGAAATAACATCGAAGTGCCTTTCGTTCGTTCTAAAAATGCGTGTATAACGGCAAGCAGAAGTTACGAGTCAAGCTTGATATGCATGTTTACATCCCTACACCGTCATCCGACCTGATCGGAACAATAAGCATTAAACCAATTTAAAAAAATCACGTAAGACTTTAAGGGACTCCAATTCAACAAAATTACCGTAAAATAATTATTTGCTTTGACAAATAATACTATAGATATTCATAATATCTTACAGAAATAATGATAGTTCATGAGCTACGTACTCGATATCGAGTTCAGCTAGCCATCATTTTGAAATGAGACGTAGTTGTCATGCAGTAGACTGTAGAGGGCAGTATGCAGAAGAGAGAGGAAAAAGCGCGGGCCTGAGATCACGTGATATTCACGTGACTATTACGTGATTTGTTTTCCTCTAGCTCTGCGAGCTGCCGCATTCTGCGCTGCATGCATGACAACTACGTCTCATTTCAAAACGATTGCTAGCTGAACTCGATATCGAGTACGTAGCTCATGAAATATCATTATTTCTGTAAGATATTATGAATATCTATAGTATTATCTGTCAAAGCAAATAATTAAGCAAATTATTTTATGGTCATTTTGTTGAATTGGAGTCCCTTAAAGTCTTACGTGATGTTTTTTAATTGGTTTAATGCTTATTGTTCCGATCAGGTCGGATGACGGTGTAGGGATGTATAAACATGCATATCATGATATCAAGCTTGACTCGTAACTTCTGCTTGCCGTTATACACGCATTTTTAGAACGAACGAAAGGCACTTCGATGTTATTTCAAGAGCTTTAATTTATTTTCCTTCATCAAACTATCAAGGGTAAACCATTATGTTGTGGATATATTTTGACAATTAAATTAATGCCTTTAGTATTACGATTTAATTACAATAGTCTGATCAACATTTTAGTCTTGTGTGTGGCATTTTCTTGCTCTGTCTGCAGTGGGTCATAGATCTATTTCCACTTCCGTTTCTGAACGCACTCGATCGGTACCACGAAGCGTGATTCCTTTCTTGCAGCCTCAATTTTAGAGCGATAAAAACACCTACCGTCAACTGAAACAATATCCATTTATTTCTAAAGCATATATTTATTTGATTATATTGAAATATAAGTTTGTGAATTCCATATTTTTAGTTCTATATTTCAAAATATCAGTGTGAAATTTTAATTTTGAAAAACCCGAAACCCGAAAACCAAAAACCGGGTTTCAGCTCGACGGTCGGGGCCCGGGCGGGGACCCGTTTCGACTCAGGCCTAGTCAAGACATCTTACATGTTCAGCTAGGAGCTTCTCCATCTCGTTCTCCGCCTCCTCCCTCAGCTCCTTGTCCAGGTGCATGCGCTCCGCCTTCTGCTTTGCCAGGAGCTTGTCCACGGCGGCTCCCTTCCCGGACACCACGCCTCCTCCGGAGACGGATCCACCTGGAGCCAGACCTGCCTGCTGGAGCATCTCCTGGCTCAGGGGGATCTTGCCCGTGTTGAGCTTCTCCAGCAGGAGCTGCAGGGCCTCCATCAGCTCCTGCTCCCTCCTGTTGGATCCTGCAATAGAAAAAAAATGAGAAAATGGGAAGGTAACGTGTTGAACATTGAGAAGATATGAGTTGGTACGTTTATTTGGTCAGCTCTCTGTCCTCGCCTACAAGCGCGAGAAGGGGGGGGGGAGTTAATTTAGATCAAGTATATTTCTAGTTTTCTACACCTGTATCAAGAGAGGCATATGTTGATTAATGCCTTGCTTTTCCCACCCAACAATTAATTAATCCCATATTTCCATCCACCGAACTATGACAACTCTTGCACACAATAACCATTGGCTTTTCAGAGCCAGAAAGTCGTTAACAGTGTGTTTAAAGAATGTGAGTAAATGCCCTTCTCGCTCCAAATAGATGAAATACAGGTAGATGGTTAACTGGGAAGTTACGGGGTAAAGAGTAATTAACAACTCATCTGTTCAGAGCAAGAAGGTAATTAATCCTGTGTTAAATAATACAAGTAAAAGTCCTTCTGCCTCCAAAAAGATGATATACAGGCCGATTCTTACCTGAGAAGTTATAGGTACGGCTGGAAGAGAAATTCATGACCCGTATATCTTGACCATTGTTGCTGCTGTCACTGCTTGACCCACTACCACGTCGCCCTCGCCTGTGGCCGGAGAGACGTTCAAGCTTGTTGACGTCCAAGTTGACCAGGAGATCCTACATGGGTTTAGAAAAAGATTCATGAAGAATAAAAGGAGTGCATACAAAACCCAACAACAGATATTTAGGATCAATACTATTCTATATTCCATTTATAGTTTAAGCTATCACTCACTATGCGATTCATTTTTATGGCACGTAACAACAAGTAAAGAACTGCTAAAAGAATATGTGATCTGAATACAAAAATACAGACTAACTTTCATGACAGCATAAAGATGAACTGATAAGTAAAGAACCATGGACAGATCTTTAAATCTTTATATGTCACAAAAATGATCTCCTTGTGCCACAAAGTATCTATCACGGGATACATGTACATACCAGAGACTTTAATATTATTGAACTGTTTTTAGGCAAGATTAAAGCTAAACTTGAGTTCTGGTAAAAAAAAGAAAATGAATTCTCACAGAATCAAACGAAACTTACACCGAATGTTCAAGATTACAAATAAATGACATGAGCCAAACAATTTTGGAAGAAAATGTATACTGGCTGAGTAATGAGCATAGAAAGACAAGGAAATCAAGGTAGTACCAGCCCCGACACCATGCGTGTTGTCCCATATATAGCTTTCTGTGTACAGTGCGTGTTACTTTACCAAGACTCGGTCAAATTTATTATGATTTTGATGACTCTAGAACCTTGCAGTGCACACCAATACTTACATGCTACATGATCAACTGTTTCTGATCCTTTCCACACCTTTTCTTTCACAATGCAATCGCATACCAGTACTAAAGTTTATCTTTAATCTATACCTCTATTGAAAAGGTTGTCATGGAGCTAATCAAGACCAAAAACAGGAAATATGGTAAAGCCAAAGCCATTGTCTTGTATTACACAATCCTTCTGTCAATTAGTGCCTATTGCTCTGTGCGAAAATTGCACGTGTGGCAAACGAAGTGCAGAGAGGCAGAGAGAGCAACAGTAGCAGTCATAGAGAAAATCCTACCTTTAGTCCGTCTGTCTGTTTGGACATGCGTTCATAGAAGCCTTGAAGATCTTCCTGCTGCTTTGCCAGCTGCTGTGAGAGATAGAGCGTCTGATCTTCCAGTTTGTCGTAGAGTGTCCGCACGTTGAAGTCCTCCAGGAGTGTGGGATTGCCTGAGGCCATCCCTGACACAGCAACAGCCGAGGTGCTGGCTACAGTGGTACCTGCAATCAGCTCCTCCCTGTGTGAGGCAAGACAAGAGAAAACGTTAGAGGTCATTCTTGATGTTGCAACTGCCGTGCCGATGGCAACGGTTCAACCTGAAATCAGGTCCATCTCTTAACTGACTGACTTTTGAATTCTTAAATTCCCATGGTCTAAATGCAGGGATATCTGGTTCCTGTGGGTAAAAGCCTATTTCCTTACTTGCTATGGACTGAAACTTGAGACTAAGAGACTTGAAGCATTATGTTCTACACACATTTTACGTGTGGCACTCTGCTGCTTGTTCCACTAGTATATTATAGCAGGCAAGGGTTAATATAAAATGAGCTGTCTATTAAGCATCGTAAGAAAAATGTTATGTAATGGAAGAGTAGATGTAACTCATAGATCAAATCGAACATTACTATTCAATGCAAGTTCATCTGCATTGGTGATGTATGTTTGAGAGATGAACTTTGGCCTCAAGACAACTCTTTACTTCCAAATTTTCTCAGCTGTTCTACATCAGTGCCTGCAAACCTTCTCTCAAAGGGGGGGGGGGGGGGGGGGGACAACTTCTTAATGTCTACAATCTGATTATTGTCAATCGAGTCAGAAAGGTCAAGTTGGGTCATATTACTAAGGAGGGCTGGATCTGAACAGCTGAAATTTTGGCGCTGAAGACACCAAAAGATTAACTATCAAACATAAGTCAAACTCTGTCCACTGACCGTTCATGATCCTTGTATTGGAGATAGGTGGGGATCTTGGGCGGGGCACCTAGGGCGCGGTACTTGGGTTTCCAGGCCTTCATCGGGTAGATGCCGGCATCCATGGGTCTCCAGACGATGACAGCGATCACCAGCATGATGATACAGGCACCAAGGAAAGCAAGCATACCTGTCAAATAATATATATAAACAAACGTTTTAATAAGGTTGCATGTATGTCCCCCATCATCACTGTTCAGGGTAAACCCTGGTGTAGTGGTCCATCTGCACACCCCATTAGCCTTGGCGTTATATTTCCTGACTTATGGATCCTGTCAAGTATCGACGTAGAAGTAGAAGTACCATCCTGTTTTTCCCACGGTGTTGAATCTGACATTTATTTTTTTGAAGGGCCTTTGTCCTAGCCTTCCTGTCTTCAGTATCCACCTGGTTAAGCCAGATAGTCTATCTTCCTCTAAAAAGACATTTGCAACGTTATATTCATGGTAGGAGAAGTTTGGGAAATTTATATAAGTGCGATACAACTATAAACCAAATAAATATTTTGGTTACGAGAGAGAATCACACAAACTTTTTTTCTTCTTCAAAATGGTGGTTGATTTAAATGTCTTTAATGCTATCATAGAAATTATAGAAGGGGTAGCAAAAGCCCTTTCCTCTACCTTTTTAACCCATTGACTATTAAATGACATCTGATGTCCTTTGAAGACCTTAATCTACATTTGCAACACTCCACCTAGGTGTGATTTATGGGTACCTGGCAGGAATTGATTCCTTGAAATGCTAGAGCGCCATATAATGGCAGCCATGCTAATGCCATGGTTATAATTGTGGAGTGCCAGGAGTGTCAAATCTGACAGACACGAGCACTTTACAAGAACCCACTATTATCATTATAATCATTATGATTCAGCCGAGGACGCATGTTCGAAACTGAGTCATGTCTTTCGGATGGTGACATTAAAAGTCGGTCCCCAGACGTAAATAATCATATCTGATTGATACACGTCTGTAAAAAACCCAATTACACACACACACACACACACTATTATTCTTTCACTCCCATAAGCAATGGGTTCAAATTCCACCTCACCTATTATCAGACCCCAGTCAGGTTCCTCGTTGACGTTGTTGGTCTTGCTGACATCCTGCAGGACCAGGTTAGCTGGGTTGGACGGTCCGATCCTTATAGAATCACAAGAGACATCCTGCTCCTGGACGGCCACTATGATCTCCCAGCTCGGCTCCTGCGCATCGCCGATCACATACCGTCCCGGCTCGGTGAAGACGTGGGCGAAGAACGAGATGGACACGTTGGTGTTGAGGATGTAGAAGCGCAGGTCACGGAACTCGCTGTAGTCGAAGGTCGGGTTGGTGTTGAACAAGTGGTCCTTCTGGTAGACGGGGTAGTTGCTCAGGGAGCGGTTGGTGTGGTCAATGTTGACCCGGAAGAGGATGAGGTCTTCAAGCTCGAGGCACACCAAGGGGTTCTCGATACCGCTCACCCCGGTGGTTGACTGGGTGGAGAGGAGGCGACGTCGGGATGAGTTGGTGGATCCAATGGAGTAGTTCATGGTGGTGTAGGAATCAGAAGTGGTGTACAACGGCGTGGTCACAATCACTGTGGAATCTGCAGGGAGCAAAGGCGTTAAAGGAACATTATGATGCAAAACTGCAGTCCAGTCAACTCTAACCAAGCTGTGAATATCAAAATACATGTCGAGGGTTCAGTGACACAAAGATGTAACTCTGTATTTTGCCAAAATGAGTATTTGATATCAAAATGTTCAGAAAACGTGGGCCCTCCAGGAAACAAAAAGACTTACCTCCACCCAACACCCCATTGAAGTCAATGGCTAGTGAAACATAGACTTAACTCCTTAACCCTTACTGTACTGGGGGGGGGGGGGCCTGGGAGGCCCCCCCCCCCTCGACATTTTCGGAGATCGCGCCACAACCGCTCGGAATTTCGAATCGTCGTTTCATGACTTTTTTCCCTCAAGTCTTACGCACATTTTGACACCATTTTTCGTCGAAATCGGATATACCTGTAAGGTGTTACATAACAATTAATATGCGCATGACATCAAAAAAGTGGCTATAATTGCATATATTCATGTACAAGCAGAAATGTGAAGATATGAATTGATATCAAATTGCTTTTATTTGTTTCTCAAAGTAACTTGATGTATTTCAGAACAAAAGAATACATTAGAAATAAACAATAGATATAATAACAAAAAAAAATGAAATACATAAGAAAATAAAAAGTTGAAAATCGCATCAAATTTGCATAAATTACCATTATTAATTACATCAAATAACTATTTTGTGTTAGAAAAGAAGTTTTATATGGATAATGAGTTTCAACATTACAAAAGTGGAGTCTGACAATTTTTGTAATGATTCTAGTTCCCTGTATATTTCCAGATTAGATATTCATGAATGCGTAATTTGCGTATTCATAATTTATGCAAATTAACCTATGCATTTTCAAATATCATAAAAATAATGAAACCTCATGAATTTGAGATGAAGGAAACATTTATTCAATACATTTCAAGATTCTTCACAAGTCTATGGACAAATATGTAGAGTTTTCTGTAAAATGCATAAAATTAGCATTTTGCATAACTAATTAGGCTATAACGACAAAAATTTGCATATTAGGGAAAAACTAATTATACCATCTTGTTCCTTACGTAAATATCTACAAACATGCAAATTTTTGTGTTCATCGGACAAACGACGGCCGAGATCATAGGGGGGGGGGCCTCCCAGGCCCCCCCCCCCCCCAGTCAGAGAGTGCTCGAAATAGCCCAGTACAGTAAGGGTTAAGGCCCAAGTGCTCAGTGACACATAAACTACTCTCGTATACAGATCACATCTCAGCATTAAAAATTATATGTGCCCCAATCAAGACCTCTAAACTGATTGGCTTAAGTCTCCTAGGGGACACATAAACTACTCTCGTATACCGTACAGATCACATCTCAGCATTAAAAATTATATGTGCCCCAATCAAGACCTCTAAACTGATTGGCTTAAGTCTCCTAGGGGGCTGTCTTAATTTTAGGGTAAAATACTTAGAAGCTTCAACTGAATAACAAAGTTGGATAAGTATTTCATCTAAGTCGAAAACTAAATAAGTAAATACTGACCTTCTGATGTAAAAGCATCAACATCGGACACATCTTGGGGAATCACGCAGGTGGTACCGGTAGGAGACGTTTCGCACATCTCAGTTTTCTTCTGGCCTGTTGTATGAACGTTGGGTCCGATGGTTCCTGACAAGGACTGTTTGGAGAATGAATTTCATTGTCAGTATTTGTGTGTTTACTGATTGCTAAGCCAATTTTAAAAAGAAATTACAAAAAATGTTGTGATGAATGTTATGTATGCCACCTTCATGATTGGTTCCATCAGAAATCACATCTAATATCATTACATCTGCCACTATCATCACCATAATCATATTACTGTCATTTTCATCACATCATGAGTATAATGATGGTAATGATGTTGACCATCATCAGAATCATCTTCATCCCCATCCAAGTCATAATTGTTATCCTCATCATCAGCAAATCATCGCCATTTTCATCTTCTACACAATCATCATTACCACCCCCAACATCAAAAACACATTAATTCTCCTCCCAATTTAATAATTTCTAAATCATCTACATCTAATCATCTTTCATGGCATGAATATGATTACAGCGCCCTCTAGGAAACGGTATTAACACTGATATGGCTACCCTGGTAAACAAAGAAATTATTATAAATGCATACTTTGTGACATCCATACCCCCTATCCTTTGACAGAATGGAAGATAACTGCGCCTCAATGCCCCACCCCTCCTCTTCCCGCAAACGGTGTCTTCAGTTTGGAGCCAGAAGGGCATTAACTCATATATTTTAACACATAGTTAAAGAAGTCACCAGAAGAATCAAAAGTGTTTTTAATTCATACAAAATTCATATCATTGCGAAGGGAAAGCCTTACTGAGGAAGTATAACAACTTCCCTCTTCAAAATATGTTTGGGGCCCAAAGTAATCATCTCTCAATATGTTAATTTTGAGATCCAGATTTTCTACCTTCAGCGGTCCCCCGTAGAGCATCAAGATTCTAGATGTCACATGCGAGACACAGCTAGCCACAAAATTTGCATTGTTCGCCTTTCCACGATATCTACCGGTATATGATTTTTCATCAAATGACTCATGTTTTTCAAGAGAAAATCTTTCCATCCATATATAATTTGTCCATAATTATCAGTTGTCGTGAAATTGTCTTCGGGTAACTACTTTAACCCCCTTCTGGCACTGAACAGAGGCTATCCTCATTCTTACCTTGGTTATAGTGTTACCATATCCATCAGTGGAGCTCAAACTAAGGACGCCATTGACATCGACAGAAGCCATGGTCGTCGGCATGTTAGCCGTGCAGTTCGAATCACAAATTTCCGCCACAGTGGTGTACTGGTTACATTCGCACCTGAAAATAAATCAAGGATGCAAACATCAAATTGGCAACTCTCTAAAAAGCCTCGTTCAGATATGACGCTTTTTTGTTGTTGATGACGTACTAAACGTGGAGTACGCTTTGCAGTTCTGTACCTTTAATACAGCAGGTCAGTGAATATGCGTACAACCTTTGTTGTGCACAGCTTTCATCTGTTGATACGTTGTAATGAAAACTGCTGATGCTTTTACAAATTTGTAAAAATGAATGAGAGTAAAGGGTTTTCAAAGACCCTTGTGCTATATCACATCAAGATTTATTTTGCATGCTCATATTTTCTCATTAAAAGTTGTTGTTTTTGTCGTTGCTTTCTTTCGAATAAATTAAATTGAAAGTTAACTCAAGCTTCAGTCTCTTTTACATATCATGACATTGAACCTTTCCCCCCCCCCCCCATCTTTACAAAGATAAGTATTGGGCTTTATTGCATTCAGCTACGTTTTTCTCACCCTCTCGTGAAAGGTTTTTATTTTGCCCTGATAGCTTTTCAATATCTTTTACTACATACAACAAGAAGGAGGCTTTAGACTTTACGGCCCGAATTCACAAAGCAAGGTTTGAGGTCAAACCTCCTTTTGTTTCGCCAAACCTTCTTTTGTTATTTACAAACCTGGTTTGTAAATAACAAAAGGAGGTTTGGCGAGACAAAAGGAGGTTTGAGCTCAAACCCGGTCTGAGCTCAAACCTTGCTTTGTGAATTCGGGCCTACAAGTCTAAAGCAGTACATGTAAATATTAACCAGGGAAAACACATTCAAGATAACGTACTTTCCAAGATCTACGTTGTACGTTCCACCGCTACCAAGAGTACACGCCACCGAACAGTCCGCATCTGCGGGGTCCACGCACTCGCGGGTGCTCGCATCGCGGGTCTGCGAGAGCTCGCACCGGGTGTCGACCCTCGGCTGGCAGTCACCGTCGCCGTTTCCCTCCTGCTGTTCCTGATCGGTCTCGTCGTAGAAGACGTAACCCGACTGGCATTCACAGGATCCATCAAGGATCTGGAAGGAGCGGTAGAGGCCGTTGCATGTGCACGTGGCGCTTCCTAGGAATCAAAAATTGTAAGGAATAGTTATGGATCTCAAATTTCACCCAATTTTCTTTCATAGTTACATACTTTCAATCCTTCCACAGCGATTCAGAACTTCCAATTTCCAGCTTTAAAATGTTGTACTTAAACCAAGACAATCATCGTTTTTGATACACTATGGAAAATCTCAAATTTCAGAAGGCTCGGTAGAGGCCGTTGCATGTGCACGTTGCGCTTCCTGGGAATCAAAAGTTGTAAGGACTAGTTATGGATCTCAAATTTCACCCAATTTTCTTTCACATTTACATACTTTCAATTCTTCCACAGCAATTCAGGATTTCCAATTTCGAGATTCAAAATGTTGTACTTAAACCAACACAATTATCGTTTTTGATACACTATGGAAAATTTCAAATTTCAGAAGGCTCTGTAGAGGCCGTTGCAGGTGCACGTGGCACTTCCTACGAATCAAAGGTTGTAAGGACTAGTTATAGATCACAAATTTCACCCAATTTTCTTTCTTGTACTTTCAATCCTTCCACAGCGATTCAGAACTTCCAATTTCCAATTTCGAGATTAGAAATAATAATAATAATAATAATACATGAGATTTCTAAGGCGCCAAATCCACTTGACAATCAAATGTTCAAGGCGCAGCTTGTGAAAAAGATGAAATACATGATAAATATATACAAAGGTGCAATATAAAAGGTACAGACATGAAAGGTAATAGAAATCAATTATAAGCTTTAAACCAAGACAATCATTGTTTTGATACAATATGAGCAATCTCAAATTTCAGAACTTCCTATACATATGGACAAACCATCCAAGCCCAATGTCATACCTGATACTGCACTTGAGGCACTTCCACACGGCCTACAGGCTATCTGAGCACCCAAGTTGTTATAGGTGTTGGTGGGGCAGTCCACGCACTGATCCTCGCTGTACGCTTGGACCTGGTTTCCGAACGTTCCCGGTGGGCAGGGTGTCGGTGCCGAGGAATTGGCCGGGCAGTAGTAGCCTTCTTCGCACGGGTAATCTTGAGGGTTGCCAGTACCTGGAGTAGATAGTGGATAAAACTTGTTATACTTGAACCGCGAGAGTGATGTCTGTTTTCCCCTTAACCCTATTTAGCCCGGGGGGGGGGGGGGGGGCTTGAGAAGCCCCCCCCCCCTCGACATTTTTCGCGATAATTTTTTAACGCAAGAAAATCTTGCACTGAAATTTTGTGACTTTTTTCTTTCAAGTCTTGCGCATCTTTTGAAATTTTTTTTTCGAAAATCGGACCTACCATTACAAAGTCACATGACCTTTTGTCTTTGCATGTCAGCCCGAAAATCGCTCTTTTTTGTGATTTGTGTACAAAACATATGGAAATCTCATTTTTTCAAATAAAGAGATAAAACATTGGTTATTTGGTCTTGTTTATAGTTAAGGTGTTTATTTTGGGGTCAAAATAGTTGAATTATAGTTGGAAATGAAATAAAACAACAAAAACAATAAAAATACATGAGTTAAAAAACAAAGAAATACATAAGAAATTATCAAAACAATAGATAACATAAAGAATAACCCTGGTTTTTCAATTTTTTGTGTTGTATTATTATTCCAAATGGTCTAACAAATATATGTAGTGAGAAAGAATGCTTAAATATGAATAATGTCTGATTTATGGGCAAAAATGTGAATTTGATGACCTTATTTGCATAAATTACCATAAATATGCAAATGAGTGAATTTTTCAAAAAATTGAAATTACCATAGTAATCTATACACTTCACTTGACATGTATGCAAATTTTCGCGGCGATCGGTCGTTTCACGGCCGAGATCATAGGGGGGGGGGCCTGAGTAGCCCCCCCCGGGCTATGCAGTTTCAAAATAGCCCGGGTTTAATAGGGTTAAGGCTTACATGGAAGTACTATTAACTGAGAACTTGTGAATATACATGCAGTTTTATGAAATAACCTTCCTATATCAATTAAGAATAGCAAGAAAATCAACCAATTAAAAAACTATGTAGGCAATTTATTTATGATGAAGTCAAATAACGTATAATGTCAATGTTTATGCAATGTTTCCACGAGTCCCTTTTTTTCTATCTTCTTTATCTTAAGTTCCCTTCTCCAAGGACTTAAATGGTAATGAGGATTAATACCTTACCAAAGGGCACTATAGAGTACCGAAGCTGTGACGTCATAAAAATCTATTTTTAGAATTTCTCAATTTTTTCTTCATATTCCGAAAGAACATCAAAAATAATGTCCAAATGTCGAAAACCAATTGAATATGTTAAGTATTGGCTGAGATATGACCATCTGTATAAATATACTCCCCATAGGAACTCAGTGTTATATGCTCTGGCTCTGGTTAGGAGCCAGAGCATATAACACTGAGTTCCCATAGGACATATATTCATTCAGATGGTCATATCTCAGCCAATACTTAACATATTCAATTGGTTTTCGACATTTGGACATTATTTTTGATGTTCTTTCGGAATATGAAGACAAAATTGAGAAATTCTAAAAATAGATTTTTGATGACGTCACACTTCACCACTCTATAGCTCATCGACTTAAAGTAGTCCGTCCCCTGGTTGATTACTTACAAGCATACACTATGCGTTCTTAGCAGTCAGGTAAAACAAACCATCAAACCAAACCATGTCATTAAATAAAGAGTTAACACCTTTCTGGCGCCCCACATACCGGGTATGTTATTTTTCAGCTATCAATATTTCAATAAATATGCATACTGCAATAACCCTAATCCTTTTCAATTGCACTTTTTCATGCAAAGCTAACTTGCCAAAGTACTGTTTAATATGTTTTCAAGCACGTCAAATAATAAATGGATGAAAAGCATACTTGCCGACCTTTCAAAGCAAAAATTAAGAATCCCTCAAGGCAAAATTAGGAATACAGTCATTTTGTATACTTTTTACACAGAAGTTGTGACAAAAGAGAGAAATCTAGGATCCATAACATTAGTTTGAGGGCCAAAAATTAGGAATCATTCTTTCCAAAATAGGAATGGTTGAGAGCTCTGAACAAGTATCTCAATTATTCAACCCGCAATCCTGGGGGTGTTTCACAAAAATTGTTATCAGTGACAAATGACAGTTTTTGTTATAAGCTACTGAAATCCTTGCTTTTGATTGGTTATCAGCAGATTTGTCACTGATTTTTGTCATTTGTCATTTAAAACAAGCTTTGTGAAACGGGTCCCAGATCTCATTACCTTCAGGGCAGTAGTATCCCTCGGGGCAGTCAGCACAGTAGAAACGCTCTGTGTGGTTGCCATAGGTACCCGCGGGGCAGATACGGCAGGATCCCGCATAGTCGCTACGTAGATCGTTATGATTGACTGCCTTGTAGCCTAGGGGGCACGCAAAGGGGACTTCAGTACCCTCTGGACAGTACTTCGGGTAGAAACACCTAGAAAGAATAGTAATAATAATAATGATGATAATAATAATAATATTAATAATGAAGAAATTATAAGCAATAAATGATGATAATAATAAAATAAAAATAATGACTAAAAAATAATAGTTGGATTCATATGGTGCCTTTTTCAGAGGATGCAACACAGTGATACAAAAAAATATGACACTATAAATATTTGAGAAATAAGAAAGTAGGAGTAGGTACAATGTTTTGTCAAGGGTCAAGGTTGGGAATTTGGTTTGTGTTAAAAACTGTCCTAAGGGCATAAGTTGTACAATTAAAGTAAGGGGGGGGGCTTACATGGTTGGTGCAAATGATCCGATGGGGCAGTAATAGCCTCCTGGACAGATAGGGGGTTCCCCAGTCACTCCTTCGCAGTAGTGTCCTCCACGACATGTCACTTCAATTGCGGCTCCTAAGTAGGAAATACACAAAGCAGAGAGGGTGAACAACAAGAAACACAAGATACATACATGTACATAGTTTGGTGGCAGCGAATTATGACCATCTCTACATGGGAACTGAAACACCCTCTGCCTTTATCATGCCCCACAGTACTATTTGTGAGCACCTAGCTAGCTGCCCAGGGCCAGCTGATCATGTATTTATTGTGCACAACATCAGGAACTCCAGGCATTGTGCATGGTGAATACTAAACCAGCTGGCCCTACACATCTAAGGTGCGCAAGAACATTACCATTGTCATTGAGTTTCAAAATATCTTAATTGTAATCTAGCTGATCAAATAAACTTATTACTACACGTAACATCGATTGGATCTTTAAACATAAGATTTAATTGCTGCAGTAGACAATCAATGACTGCCAAAACTTCTATTCGTAATATACACTTTTTTTAAAAACAACATTTCATATGATGGATACCTATTATATAAGTGCATTGTAGTTTTCATGAAATTATACAAAGGGGGAAAAATAAGGGAAAGAATGGGGAAAACAAAATAATTTGTCATTTTAAATTACACAAAATTAATAACAAACAAAACAGCCGATTGTTTCAAGAGTATTCTATGAAACTTAAAGAGGACTGCACTACTTGTAGCTACTTGCGCCCTCTATACAGCCAATATATTAATTGAGAACTGATTTGATGAGATAACCACCTGTCAGTGACCACGCGGGGTGGTACAATCCCTCGTGACCAAACTAGTGCATATAAGCTTTAAAGGCAGGCTTTACTACTTCAGCTAGAAGGGATTAGACCACCCAGCGAGCCAGCGAGGTCACTGTGACAGGTGGCTATCTCATTAACTTGGCTCTCATTTAACATAAGAAAAAGAGGATCATGGGGGACCAACAGGCACCGATTGGGGAAGTTTTCTATATAGAGGGAGCAAGTACATGTAGCTACAAGTAGGACAGTGTGCCTTTAAAGAAGAATGACAGAAGAAATCAATGAAATTTGTTCTCACCTTCAGGGCACTCATACGTTGGTCGACACGGTATGCCATGGACGTTGATCGTATCATTGGGACAGTAGTATCCCGCCGTACATAGAGGGCAGTCTTCGTTGCTGACGCGAGCCTCAGTGGTGCTCATGCGTCCTCCGGTGCAAGGCTCCGGCTCAGTCGTAGCTTCCTCACAGTAGTGACCCACGGGACATGGGTAGTAGGTGTAGTTAGTCATTCCTGGACAAGAACAAAAAATGGATAGTTAAGAGGACCATAGAAGACCATGGGGGTGTTTCACAAAGATCTTAAGTCCAACTTGAAAAGTATGGAGAGCCATTTGTAGCCTTAAAATAAAATATATTAAAAAGCAAAAATTCAAGTATTTTAATACTTTTTATAAATTGTATGAATGAAGATCATGAATTCTTCTTGATAATAGAAACTATGAATGATTTGAATCAACATTTTATGCCTTTTAAAATAACTTTTAACAAAATATTTCCATAGATGCTATCGGCTTTCCATACCGGTAATTGTTAAGTCCAACTTAGAGATAAGTTCAACTTAGGATCTTTGTGAAACACCCCCCCCCCCCCCCCATGTACTGTACATAGGTGAAGTATCAACAATACTGTTCATGGTGGAGATACCGATTTGTAGGTAAAGTTTTCAGGGTTACACCATGTGATTCTTTCAGAGGAATATGAGCTCTTGCTTCTCAATGTTTCAATTAGTACATCGTCTTGGTAGTACTTTTAAAGCATTTAAACATGCAGTATGATGTATATTTACATGATTATGTGACACAAAATTGGTATCTGAACAAAATGTAAGCAGAAATCTATAAAAAAAATCAACAACAAAATAAAAAAAAAATTAAAAAATCTGGGATTAAAAAAAATAAAAACTCTGTGGTAAGTAAAAATGACCATTTGAATGGAGTTTATCAATCTAGACAATTTATCAAATTAGTGATTCATTAAAGAAAAAATTATAAATATCAATTGTATTTAGATAGTGCTTTTTCCACAGGATACAATAAGCTTACCCCTTCATCTAAGGACAAATTCAAAAGAATTAAGAAGAATACACAAGGGCACCAATTCACAAAACTTGTCATCAGTGACAAATGACAGTTTTTGTTATAAGCTACTGAAATCCTTGCTTCTGATTGGTTATCAGCAGATTTGTCACTGATTTTTGTCATTTGTCTTAGAAAAAAGGCTTTGTAAAACGGGTCCCAGATGCTAGGAAATACATTTGTGTCTTTTGAACAACAAAAAGTGTGAAATTTCAATAAACTCATTAGGTCGAGGGTTCGAATCCCGACACGGCACTAATATCCTTTGGCAAGATATAAACCTGCACTTGCTACTCTCCACCCAGGTGTCAATTGGGTACCCGGTAGGATGCGACCGTCATTGTTGGTCAAACAGCTTGTGAGCGTCAAGTAACGCCCGGTTGGAATGCTCAGCTCCCCAGGGAGTGGGGATTGTGCACACAGTGTGTGCGGGCAAGCACTGAATCCAATGACCAGGGTAATAGTATATTTGTAAAGCGCTTAGAGACATTTGTATTAAGCGCTATATAAAAATTAAATATTATTATTATTATTCTCTCTTTCTTGCGACAGAATAGGACATGACATTTTACCTGTTTCGTTACAGAAGTAGCCAGGCTCACAGTTGAAGCAGTCCTGCATGCTTGGAGCTCCCTCAACATCTCGATAATGATAGAGAGGGCACACGATGGGTGCAAGCCCCTCCAAACAGTAGTGGCCCAGGGGGCATGGGTAGAGGGTAGGGTCGCCTGTGTGAGAGGAAAAGAAATGAGTTGTTATGATATCATGTAGGCATCCAGTCATCAAGGAATAAAAAAACTAAAATAGCGATTAGCAAAGCTTGTGTCACATGTATTTTTTTCCCTCTTATCCTCAAGCTAGGTTTTTATTTCCATAATTTCAACACATATTTACATTAATAACTCAACGATTGAGTGTCACATGTATATTGTACTGTATTTCCATGCACAAGAGACAGCTACAATGGATCCTATGGCTGTTGAGTCCTATCAAAAGGACTGAATACTAATAAGGTGACATCAATAAAACTTTCACACATCAAATCTTTGTCAAATCCATTGGCGATGGTGCACAAGATTTTTCAGGCTGGTTTTTTGTAATGGAAAATGCATGTTATCCTAACAATATCTAACCAAAAGGGGTAATAAACCAGAACAGAAGTGAAGTTCAGTGTTTCATACTAATTAAATTACTTATTCATGTATTCATGTCTTTATTGCTTTTCACAATTTTATTAATCATTAAATTATATGCATTTTCATTAGTAGTACTTGTATTTGGTAGTCTATTCTTGCCTCAAGGTTGCTTGTGTGTGAAATGGACTATAATGTTTTTGAATGGGCTAGTTTCTTTGTACCAATCCTCCAACCTTCAAGACAGTAGCTCCCAGCAACACAGGGATAACAGTCTTCCTCCACACTACTGAAGTATTCAGTAGTAAGGTGACAACAAGATACCTTGCACACATCAAATCTTTGTTGTGTGTGTGTGTGTGTGTGGAATGGACTATAATATTTTGAATGGACTAGTTTCTTTGCACCAATCCTCCTACCTTCAAGACAGTAGCTCCCGGCAACACAGGGATAGCAGTCTTCCTCCACACTCCCAAAGTAATCGGCCCTATAGGTGAAATTCCTGCAGGGGATCGCATCGGTCGCTCCCTCTGGGCAGTAGTGGCTGAGGGGACACGGACCGGCGCAGGTGGTGTTGGCCTCGCACTGGGTCTTGTCAACGTCGTACAAGGAGAAAGTCCCGTTGGGTGTATACTCTGAGCTGGTACTCAAGCACAGGTAGCCCTGGGAGCAGTCGCCCTGGAGCTGGCCTCCTCTGTACAGGGATGGAAGAGGGTCGAAGGTCAAAGGTCAAAGTTATTTAGCTATTAAAGCCCCATTGCACTACTTGTACCTACTTGCTCCCTCTATACCGTGTGTCTCAAAAAAAACGTAACACTTTTGAAATGGTTGCCAAATTGAGCATATATAATTTTATGAAAAAATGTCTATATGTATGGAAAGCTAAAGGACCAACCTTTCATATGATATGAAAAAATTAAAAAAAAATCATGCTTCGATGGACAGTGTTCACTTAAGTTAGAGGTATGAAAATGGGCCTGCGCAGGATTTTTCCTTCCAATTTTGGACAGGTAAATTACTTGTAACTTACAAAATAAGGTCGATATGAGATATTCATGATCGATGGATCAAAAGGATATTTTGAATCAAAAGGATATTTTGAATACCTCGAATTCTGGTATTTTCAATGCATAATGAATGATGTACTTAGCTATTACATGTTTGGGTCATTCATAAAACCTGAATAAAATGTGATTGATGATCCACCAAACTTACGGAAGAAAACTGATAAAGAAAAGGCAAGGGGTAGGTGATGGGATGGGAAAAGGTTGTGGGGGGGAGGAGAGTGGGTTGCATAATGTCAATTATGATTTTGAATACGGTATTTCAATTTAACATTTTCCCATTCTTCCTTCATCCTGTTCACATCTACCAGATCAATGATACAATAAGATGGGAGTGGAAGTTGGTGTGTGTGTGTGTGTGTGTGTGTGGCAGGGGTGGTGTTTGGGGATTGATAAATGACAGAGAGAAAGGACTGGTATTCAAAACATCCTTTTAACTCTTAATCCATCGATCATGAATATCTCATATCAAACTTATTTTGTATGCTAAAAGTAACTTACCTGTCCAAAATTGGAAGGAAAAATCCTGCGCAGGCCCATTTTCATACCTCTAACTTAAGTGAACACTGTTCATCGAAGCATGATTTTTTTTTCAATTTTTTCATATCATATGAAAGGTTGGTCCTTTAGCTTTCCATACATATCAACATTTTTTCATAAAATTATATATGCTCAATTTGGCAACCATTTCAAAAGTGTTACGTTTTTTTTGAGACACACGGTATAGAAAACAATGCCTATGTGGTGCCCGTTGGTCCCCCATGATCATCTTTTTCTTATGTTAATTGAGAGCTGATTTGATGAGATAACCACCTGTCTAGTGACCTTGCAGGGTGGTCTAATCCCTCATGTACACTAGTACAGATGGGCTTTAATGTAGTAGAGGTGTCGTGGTCTAGTGGATACGTGACTGGACTGTGGATGATGTGGGTCACTGTTACAGTTCTGCTACAGCACTGACGTTTTGGAAAGACGTTAATCTCAGGGAATTGATCAGAGGGCCTGAAAATCTCCTAGAATGGGCTATTTTGTACACAAAAAAAGCCTAAACTATGGCATGATAATAAATCGCCAGGGCCTGAATAGGAAAATTGGCATCCCTGTAATCTTCATTTGCCACTCTCAATCCAGTTGCTAAATGGGTAGCTTGCTTTAATTCTATGATATCACATGTGTCAGCAGGGTGTCCAAGAAGTTAGACTAATGAGGGGTTCCCGGTATGGCCCCCATATGTTTACTTAAGTCAATGTTTCGTCTCCATTTATGAAGAAATATGAGCAGGATGTCTAGGAAGATTACCTCTCTATAGTGGCCACTTTTTGTTTTTTGTTTTGTGGTAAACTGGTTTGAATGTTTTTTTCACAAAATACCGAGAGGCCACATTGCATTTAGCCATGAACACAATACGATTATCAGCTTAACCCATATCCGCCTAAGGCATTATACTATGCAAACGCCGTCCGTACCTAGCCACCACACACAAATATTCGCACTAACAGCATTTTTCACTTCACATCTCTCTCAAAGACACAAAAAATATCGGAAAGTTGACAAATTATGTATCAAAAGAAAGAGCATAAAATTGCCTTTATTATGATATAAATTTCAATGCATTTTGACAAATCAAAAAGATATACCAGTTTACCGAAGTCATATATGAGTTATGAAAATATGAATTATAAATATCAACTTGATATTCTTTCATAAATCAAAAATATTTTCCTCCTCTGCATTTAGACTTGAATATCATTTTCGAAATATTCAAAGCAAGAGCTTTACAGTGATATATAATACATGCATATTGTGACCTTCTAAGTATGAATAATTGAAGAAGTAAAAAATAATACAATTGCTCTGTTTATGATAAATGGTGTCTTTTCCATACAAATATTATCTACTGAGGGAAGATTGTTCTTTACAATATTCTTTGAAATGGGGTACCACATCCACCCCTATCAATGCATATCTTTTAGGATGAACTGACATCAATTTGTTGCAAACATATCACAAATACATATGTATACTTATATAAACAAACGTCATAATTACGAATATAATACATTTTCTTTGTAACGCTTTATTTCTTTTCAAAAATAAAGTTATTCAAACATAGTTTTTGTTATTATTTGAATGTTTTTCTACATTACAATGAAAGAAAACTTTCTTGTAATTTGTAAGATTGAATACATGTATTTACATTACAAATGATGAATCAGCATTCTGAACCTTGATCAATGAAAATTATTTTCATCAGAGAAAAAAAAAGAGTTATGTTCCCGCCTCCATTTGTTTTTATTTACTGGATCATCATCAATCATCATCAATTTCATCAAAGTCAAGGTATACTCCAGCATTCAGTTTTTCTGCAATCAGTTTGCGAACCAGTTTTAGAAGTATATTGTCAGTTTCTGAATCAGAGGAATCATATTCTGATGATGAAGCCATTGATTGACTTCATAAAGTCCAAGTTTTCCGGCACCACAAGCCAAGGGCAGGCTTTAAATTGATCGAATAATCTTTCTTTATTCTTACAGCAGAGTAAACAGATGGGACTGAAGTGAATGAAATAACTTACGAATACGATTGTTTTTTTCAAAGTTTATTCGAGAAAAGGTCCAGGAATTACTCATAAAACACGATAAGATATCCCAAATAAAACGCGGCGATGTTAGTGTGCATTCATAGTCGCCCTGGTAACGAAGGGATCGGTGCCGAAATATGTGAAACAATTGCACATTTATCGAATGAATTTATAGCTTTCTAGACTTCGGTAGATAACACTGTAGCTTTGTATACAACGACAAACTCGTACAGCACTGTGGGATAGCAGGTCAGAGTTCACAGTGTTATACAAAAGCCATTTAAATGACGTCATTCTCGCGGCAAGCTTGACTACGGAATTTTCCGTACTTCGGCGTTTGCAGCATTCGCGGCTTCTACGGGAAATCCCGTAGATCGGCGGATATGGGTTAATATTGGCCTTTTCTTGTTTGTTTTGGCTTTTTCGCCCTTCAAAATTGTTGAAGAACTTTACCCTTATCAAAACTGACAACCACAATGATCTGATGATAGCAATCAATAATTAATGAATTACCAATGTCTCTGTCATCGTTCAATCAACTAATCAATTGGAAAAACAATCAAATATTTATACACAAGGCAAACAAACACACAAACAAACCAAACACTTGACTTACCGGCAGTACTGCCCAGCGAGACAGGGCAAGCACTCATACTCTGATTGCAAGCCTGTGTCGTTAGGGTAGGTGAAAGTTCCATCTGGGCAAGGGATCGGTGTCTGTGTAGCTGTAAAACAAAACAGATGGATAAATTGTGCGTTCAAATCTACTATCAAGCTAATAAACTGTTCAAATTACAAGACGGTGAAAGAGAAATATCTACATTAAATCACGTACAAATTTAAGTTTATCCTAGGAAACTGACCAAAAAAAGAGACAGGACTTATACGCAGTATAAAATCCAAAGTAAAGAGACATGTACAGTAAAGGCAAAAGAATGATGAATTAGCAAACAACTGAGGAGAGAAGAATAGTTATGTTAATCATCTGCCCTTAAATTGGCAACTCCTGAATAGAAATGCAGGCACAACTGAGAAAGACGAACCACACAAGCACCATTATCCCACCCAGGACCTTGACTCTGACCCTACTCTAAATGCTAATACCTTGCACTGATGCAAGTTAACACTATTATTTTTGAAATTTGTGTTACTTTGGTATTTAAAAAAACTTGTATTTATGTTTTGTTTCTATTCTGCTTTATGTCACTTTTATGTTAATATTGTAGTGTAAGGACCCCAAGGAAGAACAGTAGTGTTCTATAAACACTGCTGAATTGGGCTTTCCACCGATTTTTGTCTATGTACTGTACATGTATAAATATTTCATTTTGTATTTTTTACTATGTATAATATTTTTATCTGATTTCGGAAATAAAAAAAAACAACAACAACAACACTTTGGATGCTTTCTCCGGCCTCTCTGCACAATACCACGGTTGTCACACATGCACTTATGCACAAAAACAGTAGGCGCTGATTGCTTTGTGCAATGGCTTTTCAAAATGACAGATTTCTGGTCTCGATTAGCTCTATGGCAACCTTTTTAAACCAATATGGATTAATCTTATGCTTAGAACAGTTAAATAATCTTTGGTACAGTCAAACCTGTCTATAGCGACCGCCAAAGGGATACACAAAAAGTGGTCTTTGTAGACATGCAGGTTCCTTTAGTACATGTTCCAATGAGAAACAAAATTCAAGGGAAACAAAAAATGTGGTCTTTGTAGACAGATGGTCACTAAAGCAGGTTAGACTGAATATCTATCTCATGATAAATATTAACTGTGTGGCAGAGAGTTGAGCTGAAATGTGAAGTGTTTGTTACATACCTGCTGGACAATAGTTATAGGCTGGGCACGGCTTCGGATCCGGGAACAGAGAGCTCTGGCAGTAATACCCGGCCTGGCAAGCAATGCAAGAATCCCTTCCCATGTCTGGCTGGTAGTTACCAACCCCACAGGGTACAGGGGCTGGACTACCCTCAGGACAGTAGTGACCGACTGGACACAGGAATTCCTGCGGGGTCGGGGCCGTGATGGTCTCGTTGGCCGGGCAGTAGAATCCAGCCGTGCACTCTCCCGTTGCGTTAGTCTTTCCAGGAGTATCGCAGTAGAAGCCACCCGGGCAGGGCAGGCAGTCGTCGACGCCCGCCGCACCCTCGGTATATCGGATGGTTCCTGAAGGGCACTGCTGAGGAGCGGGTGTGCCCTCGTCACAGTAATGGCCGACGGGACAAAGTCCATTCTCAGAAAACTCTGAGGTGGCCGTTGGGACCTGATCTACTGCTCCACCCTGGCAGTGGTAACCTGCAGTACATGGTCCTGTTGGTGCAAAGATAATTGATCACAATTTGAAAATTTGACATATCACAATAAAGTACAATATATAGTCATAGAGAGAGCAAAGGTACATGTATGTACACAAACATGTATATGTACATGTACATGTGTTCCTTCGTTCGTACAAAGAATATCAAGGAGTACATCATCTAGATAGGAAGATCCTTATTAAACCAACTGATTGTCTCATCATCAAGCTCTCGAATTCCAGAAGCACAGTGAGGGGATTTGTACATGTGTAATATAACAAGTGTCTAAAATGAAGCCTGTCATTTCAACTATAAGAACATAGATTCTTATAAGCATAATTTTCATAATACAATGGTTCAAGGTGTGGGAAGATGTCCTGAATAATGTCCTGTGGATAGATTAATTGAAAAGAACAAGGATTTTTATAATTTTCTTTCTTGATATAAAGTTTTGTTGGTTTAAAGAAAGGTTCTAAAGGGATCCTAAAACCATTCATGTAATCAAGTGAGAATATGTTGATTGATGTACTATTACCAGTCTTTTTTTTATGTAACAGATTGTAACAGTGTGCGGGTAAGCCTGAATCGATAACCGGGGTAATAATATATATATCTGTAAAGCGCTTTGAGTTCTTTGAGAACAGCGCTATAAAAGAACTAGCTAATATTATTATTATTACCGGTATGTCATGCTTTGTGTGGTTTTGAATAAAATGAACTGAACTGAACTGAGCACTGGGACTACTGTAAAACATGCAGTATAAAACGTACCTGTGGGCCAGACGTTGCCATAGCCAGCGCAGTACTGCCCAGACACACAGTATGGACACTCCTCCTCGGAGCTGATACCAGTGATGTTGTTAAATCGGCCAGGAGGACAGGGGACGGGCAGCTGCTCACCAAAGACACAGTAGTGACCTAGAGGAAAGGAAGAATATATTTGAATTTGAATTTATTAACAACAACACATCACAATAATGACAGTAAATTATATTATGAACAATCATACAATGCAAAGATAATACTGATACATGTATACATTACATAAGAGTAATGTTGATGGAACAGTAATGGTTTTAAAAGGATATTTAGACATAGCTCTGCATGATATTGAATGTACAAAATATATACACGTAAAACTGTTTATTAATAATGATAATAATGTCAACATCAATAATAATAATGCTTGTACATGTGGGAACAATTGTTATTTTCATCTATAATCCCCCAAAAAGAAATTGGCGATCAATCTTTCTCCAATGTTCAAAATCCAAATATCCAAGTATTATTTCTTATTGAAATTGAGCATCAATTCAAAATGTTTGCAAAGATTATGATGTGCAACTGCATGATTAATCAAATGCATACATGGAGTAAAAACATGTCTATTTTCATAACTTTTCATATTTATTATTGTAAAAGCTAAATTTTAGAACTTGTTGACAGTTTCTCAGAATATTCCATTCAGAAACAGGACTATTTTAGAATAATGGGGCAATTAAAAAAAACAAATACCAGTGTTGCCAATTTATGAAAGAAGAAACTAAAACTTCATTTTTTAAATCTTGTTAATACAGTGTCTGTTTAAGAATATTCAAATAAAGAATTTAACTACTACAATAGACTAATGGGGCAATACAAATAAAAAAAACACAACAGTGGTGCCAATTTAAAAAAGAAAAAAATCCTGCCCTGATAGTGATTATAAATAAAGGTGACTCTTTGTACCTGATTTACAAGGCTCTGGCATTGTCATATTGGTGTACAAGCACATCAGACCGTCGGGACAGGTGGTACAGTTAGCCTGGCCCTCATCGGGTTGATACGTTCCTATGGGGCAACCCAGCTCACTGGTCACGCCTGATGGGCAGTAGTGACCGGCCGGGCAGGGGTAGCCCATCCTGCTATTGCTGGCCGGAGAGCCGGTTGTACTTCCACCTGTGCAGACGTAGCTGTTAGGGGGATAACAACAAAATGAATTGGCTTATTGTAAAATAAAACAATTTCCATGCACAAAACTTTTGCAAATAAGTAAGAGTGAAGATTAATGAAAGCTACTACAGGTTCATGCCAGAAAACAAGTGAATACTGACACTGCATTTGTGCAACTTTAATACAAAAGTTTCTTACATTGAAAACAGCCAATGTTGACATGTTTAATATTCATATAATCTCTTGACTCTCTCTACAGTACTTACATGTATATCCTCTGAACAATGTAGATCAGAGGAGTTCACAGAGTATCTCTATGTATGAGCATTTGATACACGTTTAAGCGCCAAAATTGTGTACAATTGTCTAAACAAAATCTCTCCAAAGTTTTTGTGTTCATGTACATGTACAAGTAAAATTAATTTGAAATACTTACGTTTTTAACATCAGTCAAAAACACTGTTATATGACGAAGTAATCACCAAAACAACAAGTACTGGCGATTAGAAAATTGGCGGCTTACTTCAGTGTGCCAATTCGCGTCTGAGAAGATGTCTGAACTCTAGACATTGAAAGTGTTACAGGTAAATTTCCCTTTAGGATGTGATAACAGAACTTTCAAATCACTGTTATCAATGAGTATATAATAATAATGGTGGCTTCTTATATAGCGCACATGTCCGTCACATTGTGACGCTCCTGGCGCTGCCCCAATTATTACCCTGGCCTTAACAAGGCAGCCACTGCGGCGCTCTAGCATTTCAAGGAATTAATTCCTGCCAGGTACCCATTTACATCACCTGGATTGAGTGTGGCAAATGTAGATCAATGTCTTGCCAAAGGACATTAGTGACAAGGCGGAACTTGAACTGCGGCCCTTAAGATCGACAGTCCGTCGACGTATCCACTCGACCACGACACCTCTATATGAATGCATGACAAGGTCAAATCTTACCCATCATCGCAGTCCGGCGCCTCATTAACCCTGATGAAAGCTTGAAGGTTACAGTATTTTCCAGCGGGACACGGATCGCAGTCCTCCTCCTCTGTCACCCGGACGTTGTTCGAGAATGTCCCAGGCGGGCAGGGCTCAGGGTAGTCGGTCCCGTTGGTGCAGTAGTAACCCTTGGGGCAGACATCGTTGCCGGTGAATGAACTGTTGTCAGCATCGACCTGGAAATATTTGATTAACAAGAATATGCTCACATGAAAGTTGATGTGTGGGACTACACTGACAAGATCTATATTTACAAATTCTTCAATGTAAGGGGATTTTAGTACCCCCTGCGATCCCTGCGATTTTAATGTTTATCATGACCTTACTTTCATTAAACAAGGACCTATTACCAAATACCTATGACTTGAGCATGTAAAGGGAATCTGTTTGATGATTGTTTTACCTGACTGCTAAAAAAGCATGCATATACTTGCAAGTAAGCAACCAGGGGACCAACGGCTTTAAGTCCTATCCAAGAGACTTGGTAAGGAGGATTAGTGCCTTACCAAAGGGTACAAGTGCATTGGCTTGGTTTCGAACCTGGGACTTCCTGGTTACAAGACCACTGAGTCATGGCACCTCCTCTTAATCATTGGATTTAGAATTTAATGGATGAAGATGAAAACGAAATGCAACGTACCATGTCATCGTAAGGCGTTGGGCTGGATGCCCCGCTAGTGCAATAGAACCCTGCATAGCATTCCCCGGTTGGTGTGGTCAACGCTGGCTCCTCACAGTACGAGCCTGCCGTGCACTGTACACAGTCTTCCAGTTCATCGTAACCATCGCTGTCACCAAAAGTACCCTCTGGGCAGGCGTTGGTAGTGGATAATCCAGTGCCAGGGGGGCAGAAGTACCCCCTAGGGCAAGTCACAGGGATGATGACTGGTCCAGCTGTATTTCACAATGACAGGTATTAGTTTGTGTTGCTGGTATTGGTTTAATTAATTTTTTTTTTTTGCACGAATATGAAAAATGATAAATTTGAGATTTTCATCTAATTCAGACCAAAGCTAAATAAAACAGAGTATCTAAACAGCAATTATATTTATAGACTGGTGGAAATTTGGGATCTTGTTTTGACCAGATGCTAAAGCTTTAGGACAGCCCAGGAACCTCCAGCCCCCCTACTGGGACATATGCAAAGCTTGCACGATCTGACTGCCCCTCTCCCAATACAAAATCCTTGCATTATGGGTGTATTGAAGTGCATTGTTTCCTTTTTGAAGGAAAAAAAATTAAACAATATTAGATAATGGTTCCCTTTAACAATCTGCATAAAAACATGAGATGCAAACTCACATTCCGTTGGATCGCAATAGTATCCGCCCGGACACTGGTCACAAGAAGGCTGTTTCGTGTTGGCCTGGTACGTTCCGTTCTCACACAGGATTGGGTCATGTGATCCCCCGGGGCAGTAGTGACCCTCCGGACACTCCAGACCAACCGGGTTGGACGAGGTTTGTCCGCCGGGACAGTAGTAGCCGGGATCGCAGTCATTGTCCGGTTCTGCATTGCCTTCACCTGTATGGATTGGAGTTACAAGACGGAAACATCTCAATTAAACATATGGGTCTTGGGGGGTGTTTCACAAAACTTGCCATCACAAATGACAGTTTTTGTTATAAGCTACTGAAATTCTTGCTTCTGATTGGTTATCAACATATTTGTCACTGATTTTTGACATTTGTCATTGAAAAAAGGCTTTGAGAAACAGTTCCTGTTATATGAAACATGTTATCAATGACTAGTGTCAATACCTTGTATAAGCTACTGAAATCCTTGCATTTGTTTGGATGAGAGCAATTTTGTAACAGATTTCTGACATTTGTTATTGACAATATGTTTTATGAAACGTTACAATAACTCTTATAAGCTACTGAAATCCTTGGATTTGTTTGGCCGAGAGCAATTTTGTTACAGATTTCTGACATCTGTTATTGATAATACGTTTTGTGATCTAACGTTAACCCATGGCTTATGGGATCCAGACAGATCTCTTCAAATATGACCTGTTAAAACCCTGTGTTTCTCTCTTTTGTTAATGGTGACGTACATGCAAGTGCAAATACGCTTCAAATTACTGTATCTTATAACACAAAGTTAGTAATGAGGAAGTTCTTAGACGAGCTGGAGTGCAAAGGAAAATGATATGCGAGATGTTGATTAGGCAGGTGAATTTCATGGGTCACATTACACGTAAACAAGGCCTATAGAATCTTGCTTTGACAGGGAAAATTGTGGAAAGAAGGAGTAGGGGAAGAAGGAGGATACTTTGGATGGACAGTCTGCAGAAATAGTTGGAAGAGAGAGGAGTGAAAGAACTGGAAGTGGTGCTAATAGAGAAGGCTAGGAACCGAGGGATGTGAAACAGCATGATCGCCAAAGTCAATCGATATGGCACTTAGAGAGAAAGAGAGAGAGAGATAACACAGAGCCAATTGAATACATGTAGGACCTTTGACCTAGACCTTGACCTAAGCCTTCCACCCCATCTGGGAGATGTGTGATGGCTTCTGCTTCATGACCTCAAGCCAGATCTTCCTATCTTGTGACGTTCTGGTCGCTTCTGTGAGGGATCCCAGACATCTAGTAGCACAATCAGCCTTTACACAATCTAACCATTTTTTGGCTGGTCTGCCCCGGGGTCTATCACCATGAATATTAGAAGTTAGGAGTATCTTTAGGTATCATGATGGTCTCGTCATGTTAACGTTGCCAAAGAATCGCAGCCGTTTTTTGGCTATTTTGTCCAGAATGGTTTCATCCAGTCCTAGAGTCTTCCAAATTGTTGTATTTCTTATTTTATCTACCACCCTTGTAAAAATTCAAATCATTATCATCATACCTTCACAGTACTCTCCGGATGTGCAGTTGAGGCAGTCACCCAGCTCTACGTTGCCCGTGGTGTTGCTGTACGTACCAGCGGGGCAGGCGAACGGGACACCCGTCCCAACGGGGCAGTAGTAGCCCGGAGGACAGGCGTGCTGATCAGGCTCAAAGCTCGTGTGGTTGCAGTAAGAACCAGCAGAGCAGTTACCTGAAGGGGAGGGTACAGGGTTCAAAGGTTAAATTAATCTACAGTGTAAAATATACAGAATCTGTACACATATGTGACTTAAAGCCCATCTGTACTAGTGTACAGGAGGGATTAGACCACCCCCAAGGTCACACGACAGGCGGTTATCTCATAAAATCAGCTCTCAAGCTGGTGTAGTTGCAGTAAAAACCAGCAGAGCAGTTACTTGTTAGTGCAGGGTACAGGGTTCAAAGGTTAAATTCATTCTTTTTTATTTGATTTGATTTTCTTCTGCATTCATTAAGTACACAGTTTTTCGATAAAAATAATAATATAAAGTACAATAATTATTTTTCTTACAATGAATCATAAATAATCAAATACATATATATATATAAACTATTTTCAAAAGCGAAATGAAAACTGTCATGAATACTAAATTTCCTCAAACATTATAAAACATTATAATTTTTTTGGCGGAAGAAGGACTGTCATTGTAAGCAGATTGCTTGATAATATGACAGCCCCAGACAATACTCAAAGATTAACACATTTATTAAGCAGAAACGGATAGGTAATTGAAAATACAAACTTAGATGATAACTCTCAATCATAACAAAATAATTATGTTATCCACAGTGTGAAATATACATAATCTGTACACATATGTCATTGAAGAAAAATGGAAACTACAAAAAAGTTTGATAAAAGCTTGTACCAGTACTGACAGTATTCAAAGTTCTTTTACAATGCTTTGTATTTTTCATGTATGTAACCTATTTTGAACAATTCTCTGTACTATGTTTTTGATGATGGCAGGCACTTCAGGAAAATCATTGGATGAAGAGTTACTGATAGATTCAGCCAGCTCAGGTGTCTTACACTACACCACATCCCCCATCATAGAGTTACCAATTTGTATTTGATCGTATACAAATTGAAGACCTCGCAATCTTCTTTTCCCTTATCAAACTTCCTTCACTTTTCTAAATCCTTTCTCTCATTTTTTCTGCTTTCATGAAAATCAACTTGATATTAGCCAAAATTGTCTCTTCAGTGATAAATGCAGTGGAAATCATTTCATGCTCTTAATAAGGGAATGACATGACTGAAGATTTACCGGTAGGTTCAGCTAGCCCGGGTGTCTCGCAGTACATTCCAGCAGGACAGTTCAGAGGGCTCGGTGAACCACGAGGGCAGTAGTACCCTGGCCCGCAGAGTCCGCCAGTGCTGTTGCTGTAGTCTGGACATACGCAGTCAAACTGTGGGTGACAGGTATCATCTGGATACTGGTAGCTACAGTGACAGAAAATGAAGAGGATAATAACATTTTATACAGTTTCAAACTCAATATAAATATTATTATTATCACATTTTTAATCATATGTTTTATGTGTAAACAGTTATAGACATACCGTACGTGATATGCATTTACAGCGCAACTTGCATTGGTAATAATAGTAAATAAATACTTGAACTCATTCAAAAACAGAAATTTGTTCTTTAGGAGGAACTTTTTTTGTCATTACACAGTTACATGTAAGGGGACTTTTACATGTATGAGAATAAAATCAAATAAATATATCATTAAATGACCATGGAGTATGAGTGTATCACTCAATGAAAATGGGAAAGAGTTCGAAAATGATACACAATGATACATTCCTTGGGTAAATGCAAAACAAAACAAACAACAGTAACAAAAACTCTGCACAAAGGCTTCTATACGATCTCGTCAATCTGTGTAATATAAATAAATTTTGCTGCGGTGGTCTATTTCTTCCACCTAATGTTAAAATAGGCCTTTCAAAAACACCTGCTGTAGTCAAGTGGTTTAAGCACTTGACTTAAAAATTGAAGGTCATTGTTCGATCCCCGACACGGCACTAATGTCCTTTGCCATGACGTTAATCTACATTTGCCACTCTCCACCCAAGTGTTAAATGGGTACCCGGTAGGATGCAAAAGTTAATGTGGTTGAATGAGCAAGTGGCGCTTGTAAAATGGCAACTGGCCGGAATGCTCCTCATGGAGTGGAGAATGCGCATACATTGTGTGCGGGTGAGCCTGAATCCGATGAGCGGGGTAATAATATGTACTGCGCCTAGAAACAAAGTATTAGGCGCATTATAAATGTGAACTATTATTATTATTATTATTACATACCTGTTGTTGACTAGAACGCCTACGTTGAATGGTCTCTTGGCATAGGAGCCTCCTGTGCAGAAGAACCCTTCGTCGCACCAACCGCTGGGGTAGTCTAAGCCTGTTCCTGCACAGTACATGCCAGGTGGGCAGAACATGCAGTCTGTCAGATTCATTTGACCTGTATCAAGGCAGAAACAGAAGGTTACAATACAAGGGTTTTTTTTTCATTTTATATCATTTCCACTTCCCCTTAAAAAAAACATAAAACAATTTAAATACAATATCTGATTAACACAACAAAACAAGAAAATAGCATAACAATATTTAAAGAATTTAGAGCAACTTGAATTAATACTTGAGACTGTGGTGGAGCCAATCAAGGGCTGGTCTCCAGGTTGAGTGAGGCGCAATGGCTCAGTGGTAGAGCAGTGCATGGTCTCATAACCGAGAGGTCCCGGGTTCGAAACCAATGCGATGCACTAGTGCCCTTTGGTATTAAGGCATTAATCCTCCTTACAAAGTATCTCTGAGAGGACTTAAAGCCGTCAGTCCCCTGGTGATTAACTTTAAAACAAGCATGAAAGAAATCTGTACCTAGAGACCATTTGCCTATTATCATCCTTAGGCAATATTCACATTTCTATTATAGTTTCAGAGTAATAACATATACTTATGAGCGATATACATCATGTTGTATCATATACATGTAGCATACATGTACAGAGTCAAGAATAGAAAATACATTGTATAGCGCTGTGGAAAATTGTCTCCCGGTGAGTTGAAATATTTTTTGATGTGCTATCTTATTACCTTCTAAAGCTTTCATGATTCTATGTACAAAATTTGATATTATCTAGCTTTAGGGAAAAACTGGGCAAAATGTTATTGAAAAAAGAAAATTTGTGTATTTGTATAATACCTGTGACATTGTTATATGTTCCGGCTGGGCAAGGGTACTGGTCACTGTAATCGGTTCCGTCTGGACAGTAGTGACCGACTGGACATTCCAGAGGTACAACAGTGGCATTCTCACAGTAATAGCCTGAAGAAAAGGTGAGACAAAATGGGTTAAAAGTTGAGAATAAAACTTTACCTGTGCATCACATCTTAAATTTATACGCACTAGAAGGTTTGCATATATGTACATGCATATTAGACATGTATTTATATTATTCCTTTTTTTGCTAGGAACCTTTTTTTGAAAGAAAGAGTGATGTGGTGTAATTTCACTAATTAGATTGCAGGCATTCTATTTGATTTGATTTGATAAGGTTTTATTCGAATATTCAACAATACAGCTGGAGGCTGATGCAAGTGAATTTACAAGGTAAAAATAATTCCATAGACATAAAAATATAATTATATGCTTTAACAATTTTAAATGAATCCAGATATAAACAGTACATAGTACATAAATCATAAATAATGAAAACAATAATAATATTGAGTTCGGTTTGCATACTTGGATATGAAATAAATAGAAAATCAAAGGGTATAAGATCAGATATACAGTTTGAGAGTCGGTTCTAGAACCTGTTTTCAATAAAACCACCACTACCATCACTACCAACACCGCAAAAACTGTATACCAACATGAGCTCCAATCATTATGAGCTCTATCATCATCATTACGGCTACTGTCATTGACATCATCATTATCCAGATCATAATCATCAACATCACCATCAGCATCAACATCATCATCATTATCACCATCACCATCATCATCTCCATTATCATTATCACCATCATCTCGTTCTTTTACTTGATGGACAAATATATTTTGATACATCCTTCATCACCATCATCATGAACAACTTAGCAGCATCTTTAAATATATCTTCATCATCATCATCATCATTTCATTCTTTTAACTCATGAGCAAACATCACAGCTCTACGGGTGTAGCCGCTTTAGATACCACCACCACCATCGCTATTAGCATCAGTAATACCACCACTAAACACCATCATCACCCCCACCACCACCACCACCTCCCAATCTGTTTTGTTACCTGGTGGGCAAGCATCACATCTAGCTCTATGGGTGTAGCCGCTATAGATACCACCACCACCATCGCTATTAGCATCAGTAATACCACCACTAAACACCACCATCATCATCATCACCGTCACCGTCATCATCACCACCACCACCCCCGATCTGTTTTGTTACCTGGTGGGCAGACATCACAGCTAGCTCTCTGAGTGTAGCCGCTAAAGATACCACCACCACCACCGCCATTAGCATCACCACTATCACCATCATCATCATCATCACTATCATCATCATCATCATCATCACCACCACCACCTCCCGATCTGTTTTGTTACCTGGTGGGCAGACATCACAGCTAGCTCTCCGAGTGTACCATCGTTAACACCACTGTCAACATCATTATTATCACCACTAAACACCACCTCCACCACCACTACCTTCATCACCACCATCATCACCACCACCACCCCATCTGTTTTGTTACCTGGTGGGCAAACATCACAGCTAGTTCTTTGAATGTAGCCGCTATGGATACCACCATCACCGCCATTAGCATCAGTAATACCACAACTAAACACCACGATCATCATCATCATCATCACCATCATCATCACCACCTCCACCACCACTACCTTCATCCCCACAATCATCACCACCACCACCTCCCAATCTGTTTTGTTACCTGGTGGGCAAACATCACAGCTAGCTCTCTGAGTGTAGCCGCTGTAGAACCCAGCCAGACAGGGGACAGGAGAAGCCGTTCCCATTGGACACTCGTGACCCGCGTAGCAATGACCTCCGACCCCGGTATTATTCTGCCCATTAGGAGCTCGTACGTTCACACCTGGTTCAAGAGAGAGCAATTAGTTAAGATAATGAAATGTGACAATAATCAATACATTGTAATTGTTTGAAATTATTCAAAAGTATTACTTCTTCACTGATGTATTCACTAATATGAATACTATTGCAATTTTTCTATTCTTGGTTTTCAATGAGGGAATAAAGATATATGTACATATACAAGCCTCCTGTAAACACTATTTTCATGTCTGTCTAAAGACAAGAACAAAGAGGATACTATTCATATTTGCTGCCTATAAATGCATAAATTGGCACTTGCAGAAAACAATATAAAGAATCTAATCAATCATGTTTCGTTTATTTCTCAAGAACAATCCTGATGCAACTTCTTTTGTGTACAGCAATTTCATCACTTCCGCAAAAAATGAAAAAATAAGCTCACTATTGTTCTAATCTCACAGCAGTATAAAACCTTTGACCTTACCTAGAGTGCAGAAGAATCCCGGGTCGCATTCATCGGTTGTTGAATCTTGGCCTGGGCTCTCACAGTAATATCCGCCAGGACAATCAGTGCACTCACCCACCTCCGCTAACCCAGTACCAGCTCCGTATGTACCTGGAAACACCAAAATAATCAGATTGGCAACACAGTTTGGGTTAATCAAATTTGAAAAGAAAAACAAATATTTAAAAACTTTGTGTCTTTTAAGAAGTTAAAAAAATGCAATCAAACTAACATTGAAAAAAGTCTCTCAAACATATATATTATTGAGAAAAAAAAGGTACTGCAAACGTTATGAAAATAAAGAGGTTTATAAAGCTTGAATTTATTTATTTATCTTTTGGTATAAATGACATACATGTAGTAGTGTGAAATATATTCATTATTTTTAATAGCATGGGTAAATATTTTCAAAACTATTGGTCACATTGAATTATGGTGTGAGAGCATTCATTGCCAGGGGTAAACATTTTTAAAAGACCAATATAAATAAATAGATTGCAAACTCTGATTGGGCAAAAAAAAATTCTTCTAAGGGCTACGCAGGAACACCAAGAGGTTCTTTTCCAACGTGCTCGCATGTATTGTACATGTACAGTACATATCATGACAAACATGGTATACATGCAAAATACACTTGAAGACTTTCAAAACAAAGGAGTCACTTAAACATCGCCACCATTACCATGACCACCACCACCTGGTGGAATGCACTGACTCTCTTAATGTCCAAGGCATTTTTACCTTGCGGGCATGGCTGTACGTCATGTCCTGTTCCTGTGGGGCAGTAGTAGCCAGCTGGGCAGGGGTCAGGCTCCGTCCCTCGGACGCACATGAAGCCCTCCGGACAGACCAGGCACTCAGATGCTCCTGTGTCATTCATGTAGGTGGCATTGTTACAGGGCAGGGGATAGCCGGTGCCCTCTGGACAGTAGTGACCGATCGGACAGATGTCACCGGTCATTCCATCTTTAAAAAGAGAAAGAGGGAATGGGAATTTTTAATATATATAGTTATTATCACTATCAGCAACACCACCATAATCAGCACCATCACTATCATCACCACAACAATTATCACCGCCACCGCCACCACCACCACCATCATACTCACCATCACCAGCATCAGCATCACCATCATCATCACCACCACCACCACCACAATCGTCATCAACACCATGATCACCACCGTCATCATCACCATGATCACCACCGTCATCATCACCATCATCACCATCACCACAATCACCATCACCACAATCACCATCACCACCACCATCACCACTGCCATCAACACCATCATCATCATGACTACAACATAGAAATACTACCTTGTGGGTTGGGGATAGAGGCGTTTCCCATGCAGTAGTAGCCTTCAATACAGGTGCCGGTGATGTTGGACTGTCCCTCGTACTGGCAATAGAAGCCTGGATCGCAGCCTACGCAATCTTCTATGGTGTCTTTGCCTGCATTAAAAAAAGATAACTTGATTAATAAGGTTTGTGGAAAGCAGTTTTTTAACTGACAATGACTCACATACGAACAAAATTTTCCTGAAGCGCTCTAAAACAATAGTGGAAACGCCTAGACAACGGTCTAACCTGATCAAAACGTCCAAAAAACGTTTAATAAACTTTGTTTACAATATATACTGAAGATTTTTCTGTGAAAATTGAAGTATAATTTGCGCCCTGAAAAGTTATTTTCATAAGCCTTAGCTTGCGAAGACGATTATGTGCACATGCGCGAAGAGCGGGATCTCATGTAGTCACTTCAACAAGACATACAAAGTAAAATAATAAATGGATTGTCAAGATAAAACAGTACTATACAAATGATATTCTATCATTATGCACATTTCAAAGACTTCCATAAATTTCTGTTTTGTAAAAAATAGTAACAATGAAACATTAAAAAACATCATTTTACAGACCTTCTTCAGGGTTGTAGGTCCCCACTGGACATTGGATGGGTACAGGAGTGCCCGCGGGACAGTAGCGACCCATCGGACACAGGTACCCTGTACCGTTGGTCGGGTTAGAGCGGTCAGAGCCAAGCTCACAGTAGAATCCAGCCAGGCATCCCTCGAAGGGTTCAGACTGGCCAACGGTGGGGCAGTAGGAGCCTGGATCGCAAAGAGGACATTCTGCAGCTGTACGCAGACCGGTCTGGTTGCCATAGCGACCCTTTGGACAGTTCTCACCTGTTCATAAAAGAAGTTTGATTTACACGTCTAAAATTCTATATCAAATGCTTTTAAATAAAGTGTTATAGAAAGTTTCAAGATCATTATCACATGTTTATCATTCATATATGTTTTGCCTCATCATTCCATAAGCTGAAGGCTTAATTGGGATTGTGCAGTGAATCGAGTAGAAGTTCTTAGCACAAGCCAAGACACTTTTTACAGCCACATTTCATCAATGATACAGTAGTAGGGCTTAGTTTTGATTTGGAGAAGAGTTGAGTGTAATGTTGGGTACAGGGTTCAATTGAGGAATTAAGCAAGTTTGATCAATGATGTGGATAGTAGAAGACCTGGGTGTAGACCATATGGGAATAGACCAATTGAATAGTAGACGAACTGGGGGGGGGGGGTTATTTAAACATATTTGTGGCTTACACCCAGTAAATAAGATCGATTGATCGATCTGTATTGAAAAACAAGTCAGAAAAAATCTTGGAACCAGCTGGACTTGAACCTGCATCTACTGCTTGCAGGGCAGCATTTCTACCACCAGGCCATCACTGGTCCATGGCACAATCACGATGAACTAGAACAAATACCTAAGCTCTCCTGATTCATTCTGACTCATTCATATTCATTACATTTATAAAAGAACTGGGGGGTGTTTCACAAAACTTGTCATCAGTGACAAATGACAGTTTTTGTTGTAAGCTACTGAAATCCTTGCTTCTGATTGGTTATCAGCAGATTTGTCACTGATTTTTGTCATTTATCATTGAAAAAAGGCTTTGTGAAACGTGCCCCTGGTTGTAGACCAAACAGCAATAAGCCCTCACCTGTGACGGATCCCTGGATGCAGAACATCCCTATGGGGCAGATGTCTCCCGTGACCCCATCCTCAGGGGCGGGTTCGCTTGACCCTAGGGTGCAGTAGAAACCGGCCTGGCACTCTGCCTTGGGCGCCTGTAGACCGGCCTCGTCACAGTACCAGCCTGCATCACAATGGGTACACTCGCCTAACAGAGAGGATGAGAATGATTAGAGGAGGATTTTGGGAAAAGAAGTTGATCATCGTTATTAAAATGGTCAAGCCTTTCTATAGAGGTCATTTTCTTAATGATATTTTATTTCATTTTCAAAATATGGAAATGATAAAAATGTCTTCAACCATAGAAAATATATAATATTTTGCATACAAAAATAATGAAATTTAACGAGGAAAACTTCCAGAACTTACCCACACTGGCGAGGTTTGTCTGATTGGAGTACGTGCCCGGAGGACACTTGTTCTGCTCCGCGTATTCCGTTCCGTTCGGACAGTAATGTCCCATGATGCAATCCTGGGGTACGATCACGCCCGTCACGTTGTTGAGCTCATAGGGGTCACAGTATGACCCCTCGGGGCAAAGGTCGCAGGCGCCCTGACCCTCAGATGATTGGTATGTACCTAGAAGGGAGGAAGAGAGAGAGAGAGAACACAAATTTATGGGCTTGCCAATAACGACTACTTTTCTTTTCATAAACAATAAAATCCACTAATACTTAAAGCCTCACTGTAGTACTTATAGCTACTTGCGCCCTCTATATAGAAAACAAGGCCTAAGTTGTGACCGTTGGTCCCCCATGGTCCCCTTTTTCTTATGTTAATTGAGAGCTTATTTGATGAGATAACCACCTGTCAGTGACCATGGAGTGACGTATAATCCCTCCTGGCCAAACTAGTGCAGATAGTAATAACTAATTATTAGATTACAAGTTATTAACAGATTTTTTTTAATCATAACTTTAATGGACAATCTAAGCTACGGTGTATGCATCATAAGAGAAAACATCCAAGATGAAATCTGTGTTTTTTACAAACACAACTATCTCTTTTTACCAAATTGTATGCATCAAAACATGTATCTTCTTTTCAGTAATTATCTATACATCACATATCACAATACTCTATACATCACAAAACAGACAACTTGAACACAAAATGATAATACATGTTCACGTAGCTTACACTCATGACGTTTAATCAAGATACAGGATTCATGCCAAACTAGCTCTGAATATTAATGCCGTCAAAGTCACTTATTTCAGATAAACTAAAATCAAACAAAGAAATGACACATACCTCTGACACAAAGCTGGGGAGCAGTGCTTCCAACTGGACAAGAGAAGCCAGCTGGACATGTGAAATGGACAGGGGTCTTGGTTGCTTGACCGCCAGGACAGTAGAAGCCGGCGTAGCACAGACCCGACGGTACAGGCAGACTCTCACCGGCGCAGTAGGATCCTTTAGAGGCAAAGAGATGTATGTGTGTATTGTTTTAAAAGAATTAGTATGGGCTAGAAAGGACCAAATACAGATGTCCATAATGTATGGTAAAGAGTTGTGACACTGAAAAGCTAAAAAGATATACACGTGTAAGCATGTCTAATTTCATCATTATAGTAAACATCCTTGTCAATTTATAGTAGAGGGCCATACCTGTACACTGTATGTGTTTCCTTTCATTAGTGGCATAAGGAGACAGGAAGGTCCATTCAAATTTTGTTATTTCATATTTTGCAAAAGCTGTTTTTTGACAAACAAAAGGAAATACATGTATGAGCAGATTTAGAACAATTTTGAAATTATTAATGAAAGACAGGCATCTGTAAATTCACAGCAACAGGATTGTGTACATGTGATTGTGAATTACCCCAACCCTACAAAAAGTGGACTAGTCCACTCACCTGGTGTGCAAGACTCGCAATTGGCTGGTTCTGTGTTGCCTGTGGTGTTTGAGAACGTCCCATTGGAGCACGGGGTAGGATAGGCTGAGCCCATCTCACAGTAGTGGCCGGCAAGACAATCAAAGCCCTCTGGTTCAGGATTGTCGTTGCCCCCCGGGCAGTAGAAGCCTGCATTGCATGGTGCTGAGGAGGAGAAGATAGAAGTATGATTACTGTATTCTGTGGGATCAACTAGAAGCCTGCATTGCATGGTGCTGAGGAGGAGAAGATAGAAGTATGATTACTGTATTCTGTGGGATCAACTAGAAGCCTGCATTGCATGGTGCTGAGGAGGAGAAGATAGAAGTATGATTACTGTATTCTGTAGGATCAACTAGAAGCCTGCATTGCATGGTGCTGAGGAGAAGAAGATAGAAGTATGATTACTGTATTCTGTGGGATCAACTAGAAGCCTGCATTGCATGGTGCTGAGGAGGAGAAGATAGAAGTATGATTACTGTATTCTGTGGGATCAACTAGAAGCCTGCATTGCATGGTGCTGAGGAGAAGAAGATAGAAGTATGATTACAATATTCTGTGGGGATCGACTAGAAGCCTGCATTGCATGGTGCTGAGGAGGAGAAGATAGAAGTATGATTACAGTATTCTGTGGGATCAACTAGAAGCCTGTACTGCATGGTGCTGAGGAGGAGAAGATAGAAGTATGATTACAGTATTCTGTGGGGATCGACTTAAAGCGACAAGCTCATGGAAGCTGATATTTGTAAAACGAGGTGATCGATTGGGACGATTCCACAAACAATGATCACATGTGTGCACTAGTTTTTTATTAACAATTAACACATTTTTCCTTTTCTTCACCTCATTAAATCCATCATTGTCATCACAACCATCATCACTGTGACCATTACAGACTTTGTCATCCTCATCACCACCACCACTATGATCATCATCATCATCAACATCATTATCATCATCCGATCCCCTCCCCTTCCCATCAACTCCATCACCAATGACGTCAACTTTACCACCACCACCACCACCACCACCACCAAAGCAAACAATCTATCCCGTCTCTTACCGGAAGGAGTGTCCAGCTCATAGTCTCCACAGTAGTAGCCCGGATCGCAGTCTATTGGTCTGGATGCCCCCGCTGGGCAGTAGGTACCAGGTGGACATCTGTTGCCGGTGTAGTTGACCGCCGGACAGGTGCAGTCCGAGATGACCGATGCATTGCCTGCAATACAAATTATATAACAATACCATATATAACAATATATATTTTTGAACAGATCTTTGTTCATTATTAATCGTAGAATAAACATAGTTTAAGTAGGGCATTGAAACTATTTCTTGAATTTTTAACAGGTTATAAAAAAACACTCTTCAAATCGTGCATTACCATGGACTAAACAGGCTCGGAGTGAATACAACAGGATTGGTGTGAACTGGACAAGGGGTCTATAAAATACAAGCCATGCTTTTTTAATAGACTCCTCCACTATGTTTTACCACTGTGCCAATCTTAAATAATTTATTTAAATAATTGTATAATTATTTGTAAAATGTTTGGTTTATTGAATTTGCATATTGCTTATTCATTTGATTAAGTTATATCATGTGAAAAATAAAGAAAACCTTGAAACCATGAAGTATCATCAAATCGAAATCGAAATAAACCTGGAATAAACTCAATATGACTAGAACAAGTTAGACTGGAATCAGAAATTCAATCTAGTTTGAAGTGGAACACCAACCTATTGCTAGAGGCATAGAACTAGCCGATCCTCCAGTGCAAAACCAGCCAGCCGAGCAGTTACCCGTCGGCGCCGGCAACCCCTCGCCCTGGCAGTACATCCCCGGAGGGCAAAGGTCACAGGAAGTGCTATCCTGCTGTATGGCGAGTGCGTTGTACGTCCCTTCAGAGCAGGGGTACTGGATGGCGTAGCCGGTGCTGAGGGGGCAATAGTAGCCCTCGGGGCAGGGGTACATGGTAGGGTCACTGGTGTTGGATGGACAGTAGTAGCCCGCTGTGCAGGCGCCACATGAGGATTGCTCTGTAGGATAGGAAGAAAATGAATCCGATGATAAATCTACGGTATGGACTTTCTGACATGAATTGGAGAAAAAGTGCCTGCATATTTCACTAACAGTGTATGTACAAATATCTGATTTATTTAACCCACTTTCAGAGTATAATGAGATTTAAAAAAAAAAAAGGAGAAACGATTCAAAAGAGTATGAATATGAGAAGGTACCGTAGTTTGTCCATTATAATTTTTTGTTTTCAACATACAAGGTTGAAAAAATATTAGAGAATTTCAGAACTGAGGATGCACACAAAAATAAAGCTTATTTCTACAATTATCACTATCACAAAGCTGAAACGCTCCATGATTTCATCAATTTACTGACAGTTTCGGTTCGAGAAATTAATAACTCAAATGATCAGAGAAGAGAGGAAGCTAAAGTGACTGAAAGTGGGTTATTTCTTACGTGGGCTACTGGTGTAGGTGCCAGCGTCACACTCCAACGGAAGAACCGAACCCGTCGGGCAGTAGCTTCCTTCGGGACAGACTCCGCCCACTCCGGTATGGCTACCGGAGGGCATGGCCACGTCGACCCCGTATTCGCAATAGAATCCTTGCGTGCACTGGCTGTCTTCGCGACCGAGACCGGGTGTGCTGCAGTAATATCCACCTGGGTTGAAAAAAGATGTGCAGGATTTTCATAAGACAAATTCACAAGCATGAATGATTTAGATTCAGGATTCATCCTCTACCAATATTCCTATCGTTCTCATTATTCTCCATCTTATGTTTGTACCAGAAATATACATCTTTTTGTAAATATTTTATGTACCTGTATTGAATTCTGTATAAATGATATCAAACTGAATCAGGCTTTAATCTCTTCAAAAAACATCCAGGTACCTATCACTTTTTAGCTTTCCTAAAAACTTGAAAATAATTTCAGTAAATATTATCATAATTACTCTGATAATCTCTCCCCCCCCCCCTCTTTATTGTCTGTAGTGCAGTATACTGCTATCAACATCTTTGTCCAAACTACCACAATCACAATAAACAAAGATGGTACAAACCTAACAAAACATGATTAAATCAAGACACAACAAACAAAATACAAAGAATGAAATAGATAAAGAAAGAATAAGAGCATTATGAGAAAGCCCTACAGCACAATAATCACACTGATGCTATGTGGTACACTGTATGAAATATCATTTGTAAATTGCTCCCAAGTTGGCCATCCAATATTCAAATGTGCATCTTCTTTTGTATCTTCATACATGTATATCGAATTGAAATCCAACTACCACATACATTACTTTGTCAACCCTCCTGTTTGATGTTTTCGATTAGTTAAACCAGCCTTACTTTATTCTACACATATTCTTTTGGCATGTGTAGAATTTGCAATGTTTTGTTTGTTATTTATATATTTGAAATGAATAAATCAAATCAAATCAAATCAAAGAGCGTCAGAATAAGCTACCTGTGCAAGGCGTGCACTCTGATTCCTGGGCCAACCCGCTGCTGTTGCCAAAGTAGCCAGCGGGGCAGGCGATGGCGTCGTGGCCCGTGCCCTCGGGACAGTAGTAGCCCTGGGGGCAAAGGTCAGCCGTGTCGCCGTGGATACACTGTCGTCCGGCGGGACAGACGTAGCATGCAGCCGCCCCGGTGTGATTGACGTAGGTTCCATTGGGGCAAGGGACGGGGGCTACGGAGCCAAGCTCGCAGAAGTAACCTGTTGGGCAGATGTCACCTGTTTAAGGGAGAGGATTGTCAGTTTCCATGTGCAGAAGGTCATGTTTTGCAGACACCAGACTTGGTGGAAATACCCTTAATGGGTGTACAAGTCTGCACACAGCAAATCGTAAGCCTATCTCAAGAAGTACCCCCTCGTCTCCGAGAGAGTCTTCAGGTGATAGAAATGTCAGATAATGAATTTACCATATGGGGAAAAGCACAGAATTACATAGAGCCTGTTGGTCATAGAACTGAAGGCTAATTCTGGTGATTGACACCACATGTTTTTTGGTAAACACCCATGAGTTCCCACTCCTATTTGTCTTTAAGGTCGATTCTAAATGAAAAATCTCAGGCATGAAACAATATCAAAACAAAGTGCCACAATGCTGCAAGGCGAGGGATTAAGGGGAAACATATTCTGCCTGGCAAACATACATACATGCAAGATAACAGCATGATAGAACTACTCCACGAAGTCGAGATAAGCACACATTGTTTGTGTGAATACACCCTTATCATGGTAGACAATATTCATGATAACAATACTTTTTATACTAACATTCAGTTCAGCATTTAAAGAAGTGTTATGCCCTTTTACTGAAAATTTCATCTTCTACACAGGCATCATCAGAAAGTACCAATACATAGCTTTAAGCAAGTGTAACAGGTATGTACATGCACAGTTCACTATCTCTCAGAGATTGAAACTTGAAAGCATCGTGCACTTTAGAATTATAATTTGAACCAATAAGAATGGAGAGATTTTCAAACTGACCAATCAGAATAGATTGTTACCTGTGATGCCGTCCTGTGGGTTACTCTGATTGGAGCCTCCTGAGCAGTAGAAGCCTTCTGAACATTCAGCCGTCACGTTGGTCTTGCCGGGGGTCTCGCAGTAAGATCCTAACATTGGCATAGGAAGATGATAAAAGGTTAGTAGTCCCTCTGCGTACAAGTACATGTGCAGCCATTGTGAATAAAATCAACAATCGTAATCAACACTGAAGGAGAGACACCATCGGCCAGTACATCAAGGTTAAAGTCTGCAGGTGAACCCCGATGTAGTGGTAGACCTGCACATCGGTTATGCCAGGAGGAGGGATACTTGGGGTATAGTGATTAAGTTTGCTTTTCCTCTCTCAGGTACAACATTTTCACCACCATCATCATCATCATTGTCCTAATAATCATTGGCATGCCCTAGCTACGACATTCTACGCAAACCAGATTGTTAACTTCAACTCTAGACTAAACACTACATGAACACATTACCTTAAACCCAATAACAACCCTGACCCTAACTCTAACCCTCTGTCTTTGAAGAAATAATGCCCAGAGTTGTTGTCATCGGAGTATATATAATTCATTAGAGCACTATTAAAAGTCTTATACCTGCACTACAGAGCACAAACACCCTCATAACTGCACTAAAGAGCACTAACACTCACATGCCTGCACTTAAGGGCACTGACATCAGAGCACTATCACCGCATAAGTTCACTATAGAGCACTAACACCCTCATACCTGCACTACAGGGCACACAGTCATCTAGTTCCTCTGCTTCTGCAATGTCTAGGAAGGTTCCTGGAGGGCAGGGCTCCGGGACGTCCGTCCCGTTGGGGCAGTAGTGGCCCGGTGTGCAGACGTCTCCGTAGGCCTTGCCCACTGGCGCGGCTTCCTCAGATGAGCCCAAGCAATAGTAGCCTAGAGAAAAAAAGCACAATAATAATAATATTACACAACAATTTATTAGGCGCTTAATACATTTGTTTCTAAGCGCACCATTGTCTGACTAAAAATTACCAATCAAAACTTATAATAAACACGCAAATTATAAATCTGTTTTTTATTCAATATGTTATGCATACATAATTATAAAAATAAAAATGAGATCAAACATAAGATCAAACAAACAAGGGATAAGAAGGTGTGCACCTCCTTTGACCAACTCACAACTGCGCCCGTGTAGAATATAATTCATGAATTAAAAGATTGTCATACATTGGAAATCTTACAATAGAAAGAACCAACTTTTCCTCTATATGCTGTCAATATATTTCATTCAGATTTGCATAAAGCCGTCGTCCTTCAATACTAACTGTTATCATGCCTTATATCTCTTCTCATATCTCTTCTCACAGCTCAGTCTTCAGCTTCGTAGGTTTTGATCAGTAAAGATTCTTGTTCTATATTTAATTTCATTTGAAGGGAGCAGGTGTGTGCAAGCTTCATAAAATGAGAATATCACAAAATGAATCTGTTGTACACATTTTGTTTTGGGCCACATAGACAGCCATTATTTTCATAACGTTAAAGGCCATCTGTACTAGTTTGGCCAGGGGGGTATAAGATCCACCCAGTGAGGTCACTGACAGGTGGCTATCTCATCAACTCGGCTCTCAATTAACATAAGAAAAAGAGGATCATGGGGAACCAACAGGCACCACTTAGGCATTATTTTCTATTTAGAGGGAGCAAGTAGCTACAAGTAGTACAGTGGGGCGATTTCTGGTTTAACCTATTGCCTTCCAAAACTGGATGATCCATGTATTAAGCCAACAGGAGAAGTTGGATAGACAGATATCTTAGCAAACCCTTACCTGCCCAGCATGGTCCAGAGACAGCGGTCAATCCTGTACGGCCACAGAAGTGACCAGCGGTGCAATTCCAGCATTGGTCAGCACCCATCAGACCAGTCTGGTTACTGAAGGTACCCTTGGGGCATCCCACCCCTGTGACGCTACCGGTCTCGCAGTACCGACCCGCTGGACATTCGTCGCCTGTGATTCCGTCGACGGGCGTGGCACTTGACGCACCCTGGGTGCAGTAGTGGCCTGGGGCGCAGTAGTCGAATGGGGTGGTATTTCCTGGAGTAAGAAAATACGCATGTAATGTACAGGTAGCAGGAAAATTTGGTTCCTAATAATGATGTGTCTTGTTTACCCAGGGTAGCCTCATCAGTATTCATACTGTTCTCCCTGAGGGCCCCGCAATCATAGCATTGCCCCCACTTTAGCTGAGCTACCATAAAAAAGTGCTCAAGCATTCAAGAAATGTATTCTTACCCAATGAGTTCCACTACTATCAGACAAAAATGTAGGGTAACAGCTTTATTATGTCACATTCTCAAGAAACCAAAATCGGCACAAATCAATTTTACACATACTAAACAAAAAAAGATTTTGCAACAAAAAGAAAGAATGCCAATGATCGTACCTTCTCCAGGGCAGTACATTCCCGGTTCACACAGCGTGCACTGTGTCTCGTTGTAAAGTCCAGTCTGGTTGCTGTATGTTCCTTCAAGGCACAGGTACTGGGTGCCGAATTCCGTTCCCTCGGGGCAGTACGACCCTCCTGGACAGATTGTGGGAACGTCCACGCCCCGGTAACTACGGTAACGGCCGGTGAAGTTGCCGGATTCTGTGACGTTTTCGGCATCCAAGGTCTCATAGTCCCCTGAAGTATTAACAAGTCAGAGAAGCCATATGACATTGTAGGCTCAAACAAAATTTGTAGTTCAATATTTTTCTTTTTTAATTAAAAAATGATGTTTGTTCTATTCTGGGATACATGTTCCAGGTGCATTCACACCATGATAATTTTTCTATACAAAATAAATTCCTAAATTTAATCCAAGATCAAATAATACACTTAGCTCTAACCCATAGCCTACACCTGACATACAACCCAATAGTAAACCTCTCATCTACTCTACATTTTTCATGAAAGAAAGGCCAGACTCAGAAGCCTATATGTCACCCAGGCACTATGATAATTCTTTCTACCTTATTCTCTGGTCACCAAAATACTTCGTAGTAGGGCACACATCACAGTCATTCTGCATGCACATTGTAATGTCTAGCATTATAATAGTTTTATATCATCATATCATAAACATCCCTTCTAAATTCTATGTTACTCACCAAACGCCTTGCAGTACTGCTACTACTATTACTGCTACTACTTATACTACTACTACTACTACTACTAATCATGTCTAGCATTACAATATATTTTTATATCATCATATTATAAACATCCCTTGTAATTTCTCTGTTACTCACCAAACGCCTTGCAGTACTGCTACTACTATTACTGCTACTACTGATACTACTACTACAACTAATCATGTCTAGCATTACAATATATTTTGATATCATATTAGAAATATCCCTTCTAATTGATACAGAAAACTTTCATCAGTTGGGGATAATGATAACATTTAGCTTCTAATTTCTCTGTTACTCACCAAATGCCTTGCAGTAGGACCCCTCGGGGCAGACATCACAATCACTCTGTTTCCAGTGAGGCTGGTAGTACCCCGACGGGCAACCGGTCTGGTTCCAGCTGCCCTGCTGACAGAAGTGCCCGGGGCTACAAGCCAGGTCAGTCGGCTGCGACGTGTTCTGGCCCTCGGGGCAGTAGTAGCCTGCGGCGCACTCAGCCGTGGGGCTGTCCAGGCCGTAGTTCTCACAGTACATACCAGCGGTGCACAGCAAGCAGTCGCTTATGTTTGTGTTCATTGAAAATGCTGAAAATAAATAAAATAAGAATTATTATATATCAAAAAGCCTTTAGTAAAACCATGATGTACGATTAGTGAAATGTGTATTAATATATTCTTTTCTTTAAAAAATAGTTTTCAATTGCCAATACACAACAGTGAACATCTACTATAATTAGATTCATGAAGTCCACTTCCTTGGAAAAACATGTCAAGTCTACCTGAGGCATTAAGCAAATACAGTATTAAACTAAAAAAATGCAACAAGATTCAGGTACTGATCGTATTAATTGTCCTTTTTTGTAATATTTTAGAAATTCAATGTTTTACGTAGCAATTACAACTTTCTTGTTCTTACATATACATATCAATGTGAAATTCATATAAATTCTAGATTACCTCAGAAATTTCAATGAAGTTAGTTCCCTTAGAAATTTGGCAATTTAAATTCCTCCTGCATTTCTTATGAGACACTCCTGAACAGCCCATGAAATGTTCAATTTTGGGGTTATGAAACATTGTAGTGGTAGTGGTTGTTATTTCACCTGACTGCTATGAAAGCATAAATGCTTGTTAGTAAGCAACCAGAGGATCAACGGCTTAAGGTCCTCTCCGACAGACCTGGTAATGAGGATTAATGCCTTACCAAAGGTCACTCAGCGCATCGCCTTGGTTTAGAACCCGGGTCACCGGATTACGAGACCACTGCTCTACCGACTGAGCTATCGTGCCTCCTCTTCCTCAAACTTCTGACTTACGTGAGAATGTTCCTGGTGGGCAAGGTTCCTCAATGGAACACTTAAACAGCAAATGAAACGTTCAAATTGGGGGTAAAGAAACATCAAATTTCAGACTTACGTGAGAATGTTCCTGGTGGGCAAGGTTCCTCGATGGTTGTTCCCTCGGGGCAGTAGTATCCCGGTGAGCAGGTCACGGGGTCGCGAACCTCTGCGCTTCCGTTGCAGAAGTATCCCGCCACGCAGTCACCGTCGGGGATGGCGTTGGCGTAATCTTCACAGAACTCTCCAGGAGGGCATTGGAGCGGTTGGTCGGAACCTTGAGGGCAGTATGTACCTGTGAGTGAGAGAGAGAGAGAAGGGAAGGATGAGGACAATCTCACTTCAGACCTTCATAATCCTATTGCCAGTTGATGATATTGATGATATTAAATGCTATAAAATAAAATCAGAAATGACATAACCTGGGGGGTGTTTCACAAAGACTAAGATCGACTTTAAGTTGGATTCAAATATGGCAGGCCATTCATGCCACTGGTTGCTCTCACCGTTATGAACCTTAGATTATATTTTTTCCTTCAATAATGAACTATCAAATTCTGTAGATTTGTGACCATGATTTGTACGTCCATTGAGAGACCAATGCCAGTAAATCGTGAGAGCAAACCGTGGCATGAACATCCTGCCATAGTTAAGTCCAACTTAAAGTTGATCTTAGTCTTTGTGAAACACTTCCCTGATTACAATTGTACATTTTAACTTTGACTTGCTTCAATATAACAAAGTATTCTTCATACCTGGTGGGCAAATGTCTCCAGTGCTGTTGAGCGAGTAGACGGGACAGTCCACCATGAGCTCTGAGATGAGGGTCTCGTTCACCTCTGGCTGAGGTTTGCTGCTGTAGGCACCCCGGGTGCAGTACCAGCCTGGGGAACAGTCAGCCGTCGGGACATCGTTCCCATCACCCTCACAGTACTTGCCAGCTGTAGAGAGAGAGAGAGAAAGAGAGAGAGAGAAAGAGAGAAAGAGAGAGAGAGAGAGATTATAGATTGATCAGCTATTGCCAACAGTCCAAACTTAAGGCAAACTCAGGTTTGTAACATAAATTTCAGGTCCAACAAAGTACTGACTATTGACATACAATCATTTGCATCAAGGCAAGTCACAAGAATGTATGCATTAAATTTGGTTACATTACGAAAATGGCCTATTGAGAAGGAATTGATGTGCTGGGAAACTAACCTGTGCAAGGCATACAGTCAAAGACATCATCGGCTCTGGTCCTGTTGTTATATGTCCCTGCAGGGCATGGGTACTGTGTGGAGTACTCCGTTCCAGTTGGGCAGTAATAACCTGTACATAGAAAAACAAAAGATTGGAATAAAGTCTTGTGTACACTGCTGTGTTTTAATTTTAAGACATACAATCAACAAATTATTCATACTCCTTGTAAATCTTATATTTTCGTGGATTTTGATAACTCAAGAATGAAAGGTGGACTGGCTGAATTAGGGCCTTCGTTGAATACATTTTTGTTGTTGTAAGCTTTAGTATGTTACATTCTTGAACAAAATAAATCAGGAAAAATCAAGTTTGTTTCCCGTTTGCTTTTGTTCAAAACTGAAATCAAACTGAGCGTCCTTGCTATGCTGCAGAACATAATTGGCCAGCATAGACACATCAGGTACTGACGTAATCTCGATGTAATTTCTCAGATAAACAAGGGAAACGCTCTCGGCGGTCTCGCCTGCATAATGCAATTCAATATGATAAACCAGAACGTCAATGACGTACATTGTAGTGCTCATCCGCATCTCGCAACAACAAATATCGTGGTACACTTTTGAACTGGTCAAAAAATAAAAATGTGATGCCCTGGAAGGGACATAATTTCATTTCATTTGCATAAAGTACCATAAATAATCAATGGAGCAAAATCTCAAAATTCTGTGTAGAAGTTTAGTGTTCCAAATTTAGCTCTACCAGATAAGGCAAACCAAATCAAAATCGGTCAAGAAATGAGGGAGAAGAAGCAATTTTTGTTATATTTGGAATAAATTTGCATAAATTACCATAATTAATTAATGGAGAACAATTTCAAAATTCTGTGTAGACCTTTAGTGTACCAAAGTTAGCTCTACGATATAAAGCAAACCAAATCAAAATCGGTCGAAATATGAAGGAGAAGAAGCATTTTTTGTGATTTTTAAATTATTTTTGGAATAAATTTGCATTATTATCATAATTAATCAATGGGAGTAAAATCTCAAAATTCTGTGTAGAAGTTTAGTGTTCCAAATTTAGCTCTACCAGATAAGGCAAACCAAATCAAAATCGGTCAAGAAATGAGGGAGAAGAAGCAATTTTTGTTATTTTTGGAAAAAATTTGCATAAATTACCATTATTAATTAATGGAGAACAATTTCAAAATTCGGTGTAGAAGTTTAGTGTACCAAAGTTAGCTCTACCAGATAAAGCAAACCAAATCAAAATCGGTCGAGAAATGAAGGAGAAGAAGCATTTTTTTTTATTTCAAATAAATTTGCATAAATTAGCATAGATAATGAATTTCACGATTCTGTGTACAAGTTTTAAATCCCCCTCCTAGCCCTATCATATGAAACAATCAGAATCAAAATCGGTTGAAAAATAAGGAAGCATTTTGAAAATCTTGATGATGATGCCACAACATGGTCCAAGTCTGTTGACCTGAAATGACCTTTGACCTTGACTTTGTGATCTGAAATTCTACTCACATGATTGGGGATACTTGATTACCCTATAGTCCAAGTTTCATTGACTCAGAACTTATACTTTAAAAATTATATCAAAAATTCAAAAACTTAACCTTAGGTTAAGTTTTCGATGATGATGCTACAACATAGTCCAAGTCTGTTGACCTGAAATGACCTTTGACCTTGACTTTGTGATCTGAAATTCTACTCACATGATTGGGGATACTTGATTACCCTATAATCCAAGTTTCATTGACTAAGAACCTATACTTTAAAAATTATATCAAAAATTCAAAAACTTAACCTTAGGTTAAGTTTTTGATGTTGACGCCGTCGCCGCCGCCGCCGTCGCCGCCGCCGTCGCCGCCGCCGTCACCGGAAAAGCGGCGCCTATGTCTCGCTTTTTGCTACGCAGGCGAGACAAAAATCACAAACTGAAATGAAGATTGTGTTGTCTAGATCATTACCTCTAGGGCATGGTGAATCCATGTAGGTGGTGGAGTTGGCGACGCAGTAGTAGCCTTGTTCACAGTCCAGGCATGCAGCCTTGGTGGTGAGTGAGTTGTAGGTTCCAGCCTCGCAGGAGATGGGTTCTGGAGTGGCTCCGGGACAGTACGTTCCCTCTGGGCACGGTCCTACATGTGAAAACAGGAGGAGGGGGAGGGGGTTAACATTGTAAATGAACAAAACAAGATTTCTAGAAACAGAGGTATAGATGATTCTCATATACACCACTTCTAACCCACATGATTTTTCATTACTGTATACAGTACATGAAATGATCAGCTAGGCAGTTTGTCAACCAATTCTAAAATTATTCAAACATATTTGTGGCTTTAATACACCCAGTAAATAAGATCGATTGATCGATCTGAATTGAAAAACAAGTCAAAAAAAATATTGGAAGCAGCGGGACTTGAACCTGCATCTACTGCTTGCCGGGCAGCGACTCTACCGCCAGGCCATCACTGGTCCATGGCACAGTCATGATGAACTAGAAACAAATACTTGGTGTAAGCCACAATTATGTTTAAATAATTGAAATATCTCCAAGGAAGCATTACATTTATTTTTAAAAAACAATTCTAAAATGTTGTTCAAACATTTTTTCTTTTTTCAGATTCCAAACACAGAGAGCAACATTCAATTTTCCTGTGTTCACTGGATTCACTGGATGCAATTTTTAGCTGAATTGCATTAATGCCATTCATTCAATTTCTTAATAATTTCTCCAGGATAATTTTGTTTTGGTTTACATTGGTGTTTATCATGTGGGCTATTCCTAATTTGATCTTAAAAAGTTTTGAAGGACAGATTTTGTTCAGAGAAATTGTCAATCAATTTAAAGTCAAAGATAGAAGTACATGTAATAAGCAAATAGCTTAGTCAGAAAACTTCAGAACAATTCTCTTAAATACACACAGCTTCATGTTAACATCCTAAAAAACAAAGAAATTATTATAAATCAAATTATAAAATCAGTGCGAACAGGCTCTGAATCAACATACCTCCAACTCCAGTGTTATTGCTGTTGGGGGCGGGTGTGTTCACACCGATCTCACAGTAATATCCAGAGGCGCAGGGTCCAGTCACGTTGACCCTACCCGGTGTGTCGCAGTAGTATCCCGGGTCGCACTGGGTGCACTCGTCTGCTGTCGCTAGCTCCTCTGTTGGACCGTAGGTACCTGACCACACAGAAGAATCATAATAATAATAAAAAACATTCTTATATAGCGCATGTCACAAAAATCAATTGAAGTCCCTATGCGCTCAGAAAAAAGAAAAGAAGGGATAATAGCAGACATGAGGGAGGAGAAGAGAAAGAAAAACTGGTTTGTCATAACATTGTACTATTTGAACAAAAAAAGAAATGTGTCTTTAAGAGACTCTTACAATTTTCTACTGTATCAACCTGCTTAAGATGACTACTGTAGGTAATTTATTCCATAACTCTGCAGCTGCCAGTTGAAAGGATCTCGCACCATAGTAATTTGTTGATATTGAGGGAGAAACTAACAAGGATTTTGACTGAGAGCAAAGTTTTCTTGCTGGGCAATATTTTGTTATCAATTGTTGTAAGTAATCAGGGCCTAATCCTTGCATGCACAAGAACACCAACGTCAAAATCTTAAAATCAATTCGACAGAGGTTAATTTAGAATGTTACCAGCATGTACATGCATATCTGGCTACATTTTGCTGTTGTGGTGGTATTCATTCACTTGAATCTCAATCAAAGGGTTGACTCCATGTGGCTCATTTTAAATCTTACTGTTGTTTTGTATTCACTCTTCACTTAATTTTGTCTTTGCCAATTACAAAATTTATTTTAAAAAACGTTGGATCAAAAAGCCTCGACTTACCGATAGGGCAAAGGTCATCGGGTAGCGCCGTTCCCAGGGGACAGAAGTATCCCATGGGGCAAGGCAGCGGGTTGATCTTGTTGGAGTAGCAGTAGTAGCGGGCGGGGCAGGTGTAGCAGGCGTCGGCTTGGGTGTGGTTCATGTAATCACCTAAGAAAGAGAGAGGGGGGTATTAAATATGACGTGAACACATTATTCTACAATATACAAAGATTTACATACATGTACATAAGTTTGTAAACTATTACATGTATGAACTCTTTCTTTGAGATCCTTTTTTCCTCAAACTTTATTTTCTCTCTCTCTCTCAGCATTATTTAAAAGCCACTTGATTTGACATCTTATGTAATGCTTTGCATTCCCCATATTGCAAAGTGATTATCTCACTCCCCTCGAAGACTCTCCGAGAAACTAGGGGGCATTTTTTTATTGGCCTATGGGCTTGCTGTGTGAAGATTAATGGTATTACCACCAAGTCTGGTGTCAGCTAATTATTGCTTTCTGCACATGTAAAATGACAACTCACTCCCTTTAAACATGATTTCAACTTAATACAATACCCCTGCTTCTAATTCTATCACTCTACCTACCGTCTGCGCAGGGTTCATAGTAGCTGCTTCCTTGGACACAGAATGCTCCTGCCGGACAAACGTCGCCCGTCTCATTGTCCATAGGCGTGGCATTATCTGCCCCTCCCACACAGTAGAAACCAGCATCACAGTCACCTGACAGATAAAAAAGTCATGTGACATAGAAGATTTAACTCCTATTCTCTGTGCGTGACTTCAAATAATAATTCTGTTCCATTGACCTTATGCATCTATAAATATCACCGTTCGTGGGCGTGGCATTATCAGCCCCTCCCACACAGTAGAAACCAGCATCACAGTCACCTGACAGAAACAAAGGTCGCGTGACATAGAAAGATCAAATTACTATTCTCTGTGCGTCTATTAACACCTTATGCATCAATAAATATCACCGTTCGTGGGTGTGGCATTATCTGCTCCTCCCAAACAGGAGAAACCAGCATCACAGTCACCTGAGAGATACAAAGGTCATGTGACATTGATTAAATTACTATTCTCTATGCATTTCTTCCAACAATGATTCTGTTCTATTAACACCTTATGCGTTCATAAATGTCGCCATTCATCAGCATGGCATTCTGGCCGACAGCATCAGTCACCTTATCATTAAAGTCTCAAAAATATTAATAATAGTCACATTTGTTTGGCACTTAATGCTATGTTTATAAGCACTTTACATCAGAATTAATAATACCCTGGTTATTGGATTCAAATGCTCATCTGCACATGACATTGTCGCACACATTTCAATCTAACCACATCACCATTTGTATCCTACTCTACACCTTGAACCACCTGGGTGGAGAGTTGCAAATGTAGATTAATGTCCTGCCAAAGGACACTAGTGCCGCAGTGGGACCCGAACCTTGAACCATGTGATTCACAGTCGAGTAACATTTCCACTAGACCACGACACCTCTAGAATGACAACTGCACCATGAATCCAAGTCTTACATGTAAACTTATTGTATTACTTGATAAAAGGAGACATGTGCAACTGATGTAACACTCTTTGTTTTACCGATATATCACAACATGTACTTTGTTCAAATCTATTGTTTTATTCTTGCTCAAGAATGATTGAATACAATTTTTCTTTGGAAAAAAAAGAAAAGTCTCACCTGTATAGTTTGTCATGCCCTGTTCCGCACAGTACTTGCCGCCGGGGCAAGCCAAGCAATCGGTCAAGTTAGCCTGGTTGGACAGAGGATTGTAGGTCCCTGTGGGGCAGTTCTCCGGTGCGGGGCTACCCTCGGGGCAGTATGACCCAGCGGGGCAGTCGTCACCGTAGCTATCCCCAGAGGGGTTGGGGTTGATGGCCCCCAGAGTGCAGTAGTGGCTCTCCTGACATTTTCCGCTAGGGGAAGTCAGTCCTGGGGAAATTTAAGATGGTGGAAACATGTAAATCATACATCGTTTCAATTCAATATGAAATTTGATTTGATTTGATTTTCTTCTGCATTCATGTAAGTACACAGTTTTCGATAACAATGATAATATAAAGTACAATAAGTATTTTTCTGGCAATGAATCATGAATAAGCAAATACGATTGGGGGTAGTCCTCAACAAATCATTTTGGATTTTTGACTACCCCTTCTACATTTGCTGAATTTTTTCTCTGTAAAACATACATTGTTCCATATGGAGTCACTTCCTATGTTAGACATTTGTGGAGAAATAAATTAGAATGAATTTAATTGAAATTAAAAACTACTCTTAATACAAAAATACAAATTTTAAAAACCACAAGAGTGGATCCAGTAGATGCCTCAACACACTCTTAAGAGGGTGGAACAAACACTCAAATCAATATGAGTTAACTCCTGCATAGTGTTGCTATGAAATCATCTTTCCTCCTAACGCTCTTCAATCCCCTTGCTATAATTATAATATCACATATAGATTTTTGGGATCACTTGATATCTTAAACGCTGCACACGTGTACAAATTATTTTATGGGGTGATTTTACATTTCATAGGCAATTAATCAGCACATCTAATCCTGTATTCTTTCCTTCTCATGTTTAGCAATGATAATCCAGAGTGCAGAGTTCAAACAAGGGAACATTCTTCAATCCCTTCTCGTTTCTGCGTTGCGTTCTTACCTTAAACTTCACAGCAGTAATAAAATATGCACTGTTCACATTTGGAGAATAGAGTTGAAAAGAGCCATACTAAAGCTTTTCGACTTGCACCCATCAGAGTAAAACGCAAGAATGAAACAGAAAGCCGAAATCGATCAATATAAATAGAAACTAAAAGGAATAAGTGCTGATTGGCTGTCTAAGGTAACAATAAATTAGGCTTATTGCCAGCCGGTTATACCGGGATAATCGCTAAAATAATATGAGCGTCCGAACAAACTCTTTCTGTCTGCATAGAAGCCGGCTGGTCAACTGAATGTGTGTTGCTTCAAGTTTCTTGCTCGGCAGAGAACTTTGAGCCAAGATGAACAGTATTGTTCAGCAAGTGCTGAGCGATGGCAGAGTTGGCATTGTCTGCCGTACGGACGTTTCCCTGTTTGCATGAGCGCGGGGGTTGTGAACGCGCGCCGGTCCGGCAGTTCGAACGAAGGAAGGCACATGTTGTTTTACTCGATCTGCCAGTTCACATTTGGTAACTTTTGTGTTCTTACCTTCAGTTAAACAGTAATAACCAGGGGTGCACAGTTCACACTCGGTAACATTTTCCAATCCCGTCTCATTACTGAACGTTCCCTGTGGACACTTAACCCCCTGGTCTGAACCCTTCGGGCAGTAGTAGCCTGGCAGGCATTCGTAACCTGTCTCTCCGTCGGTGGGATGGGAGTTGTTCGCACCGGACACGCACACAAAGCCCGCATCACACAGGTCTTTGTACTCGATCAAGCCTGTGTCCATAGAGAAGTATGAAAACGTTTTACATGAATGACTCCGTGTGAATGCAAAATAATAATAATCAGAAACTGATGAAGTAAAAAAAAAAAAATTTCTACAATAGCTGCATTAGCATTTACACTAAACTCTGGAAAGATTATATACATGTAATGTAAGCAATCTACTGTTTACAGTGTATCTAATTTTTAAAGATCAAGCTTCAGACATCATGATCTTCAAATTTGACAACAAACTAAAATGCAAATGTATTCTCTTTTGTAATGACTATAACTTGGCATCTTTATGAAACACATGACATTTTGCTGTCACAATGAATAAACGTATATGCTTATACATGGTTGTATGCCTTGTCTTGACGAGGTAAAGCCCATTCATAGTGCAACTCAAACATTAGTATTGCCAATTTGAACAGCGATGCTGATTCACTCAGCCGCAAGACCTACCTAGATCATCGCAGTAGGTCCTCCAGGACATTTCTTATTTTAAAAAAAACCTAAAACATCATGATCTTCAAATTGAACAGCCCATTCATAGCGTACTTCAAACGTCAGTATTGCCAATTTGAAGAGCGATGCTGATTCACTCAGCCGCGAGACTACAAGACCTACCTAGATCATCGCAGTAGGTCCCTCCAGGACAGGCCTGGCAATCATCTGCACTGTCCCGCTGGGTCCTGTTGCTGTAGGTTCCGTAGGGGCAGGGGAACTGCGTGGCAGATTCCGTGCCTGGTGGACAGTAGGAACCTGCTGGGCAGACTGTCGGGTTGACAACACCGTGAGAGGCAACGCCGTAGAATGTGGCCGCTTCGTTTGCGTCGCAGTAGCTGGGGGTAAAGGAAAAGGGTGATGGATTGGTTATAGGAAAACAATTCAATTCAAAGTTTATTCAACACTCTTCAGAAAAACATTTAAAACATAAAGAATGGAATGATACAAAAACAAGATATTGATAACAAATAACAATGGCAATTTGTGAGAGCATTTAGGATAGAAGAAAGGAGGGATTCCGTATATGTAAGCCTACCCCTAAAATACACATACAGGAAAAAGAAACAGAGTACAAACTGGGGAGTATAGAGAGGAGGGGACTGAGTGTGTTTGCCTTGAGCCAAATACCAACAAGAACACTTTGGCATAAGGTCTGGTAGTATCCAGTGGTGTAGCATTGGTCTAGTCATTATGGAGGTACTGGTATTCAGGGGAAGGGGTAGGGGGAGGGGGGTCTGATCTTCCTAAGTTGATGAAAAAATAGAGTAAATGGCCATCAAGTGAGAGAAGAGATGGAATCACTATTATGATAATACATGAGATTTGTAAGACACCGAATCCTCTTGAAAAGAAATGTTCAAAGTGTACTTGTTTTTAAAAAAAGGTAATTGTTGCCTACCTCCTTTCGACAGGAGAGTATAATTGTAAAGAAGCTGCGCTAAATAAATTGATCTAATTGTTATTACAACAAAACCTGTCTACAGCAAATGCCCAAGGGAAACACAAAAAGTGGTCATTGTAGACAGGTTCCTTAAATACATGTTTCGATGAGAAACCATTTTCAAGGGAAACAAAAAATGTGGTCTTTGTAGACAGGTGGTCACTAAAGCAGGTTTGACTGTATCACTATAGATGACTTACTATCCTTGACTGCACTCCTTACACTCCCAGGCTCCTACTTCATCCTGGTACTCCCCGGACAGACAAGGGCTTGGGTCAGGGCTGCCCGTCACGCAGAAATGACCGATGGTACAGTTATACTCCTCTGGTGCGGCCGTGTCTTGACCAGCCGGGCAGTAGTAGCCCTGATCGCATTGGTCAGACGGAGCGGTCAAGGCGTTGCCGGCACAGTACATGCCGGGGATGCAGTCCAGGCAGTTGGCTCGTTCAGTGTTCTCTGTGGTAGGAAGAAGTGCGAGAATGCAACAACAAAATTATCAAAACACTTTCGCGACAATCATTCAACATTTTGTGGTTTGGCTCAATAACTTTTGATTTCAGAACCCAACAAAATATAATACCAGAAGCAGGAGTACGAAGAGCAATAAGAGAAGTGATGTTCAATTACATGAGGTCCCATCATATTTCTCTTAGTTAAATCAGTACTCCATATTGACCACTTATCTTTGTTATTTATTATGTATTATTGACAAAAACAATTTGTACTTTATTTGAAATGTATAAGTAACATGAGAAATATGAAAATAAATGAAATGAAATGAAATGAAATGAAATGAAAGTAATTTATCAATTACATGCACTTCTTCAGCTAAAGTTCTATAAATACATCAACTTTGAATAAGCACCCTTATAAATATTCTATCAACGAAACACAAGAACACACAAGCAAGTTGATCGAAAGTTAATTTTCATGTGACCCTTGGCATGAAATTATTTCATCCCTTATATTCTTTAATCCTTCATCTTTACATGTTCATGTACATGTATATACACAGGTTTTCTACAGTTCTAACGATATGGCAAAGTTCTTTAGGACTTACGTGTGGTGTTAGAGAATGTCCCTGCCGGGCATGGCGTAGGTGTAGGCGATCCTTCCACACAGTAGTATCCCTCTGGACAGATACCGTAGTCAGGATCAGGCTGGGAAGCACTACCATTACAGTAATAACCTGTTGGGAGAAACAGACATAATTGAGCTTATAATAATAATAACTATTATCTGCTATCGACTCAAGCATTCATGCTTATGATAGTTGGCCTCTGCATTTATCTTGATTATATATATATATACATGTATGCATTTTTATACGTGTTCATTTAAGTTGTCACTATTTATGTAAATCAATTATATTATATACTATTATTGTTATTTGAATGTTTTATATTTGATTTATCAATAAATGCAAAAACATCTGCTAAAAAAAATAGCGCATAACACATTATGATATAATGTCCCTACACGCTTCCAAAGAGCTTTTGAAATTATTACCCTAGCTTTAACTCTGGCAGCCATTATCAGCATACAGTGCATTTCAAGGAATAATCCTACCAGGCACTCATTTACCTCACCTCTGTGGAGTGTGGCAAATGTAGATGAACACCTCGCGAAAGGACGTTAGTGTTGTGGGAGGGATTTGAATCCTGTATCTGGTGGTTCACAGTCTGGAGACTTATCCACTGAACCACAACACCTCTATATTCTTTGTAAGTACTGTATCTTCTTAAAGCACAAAACATCCCTCCTTGGTAAAGCATACTCTTACACCCAAAATGACCATTCCATTTCTAATATAGGGGAGTTCCAACAATTACCTGCATCACAAAGATCCTGAGGCTCAGCCAATCCATAGTCCATGCAATACGATCCGGCATCGCAGGGCAGCGGGTAGTAACTTCCACTGGGACAATACGTTCCCGGCCAGCACTTGCCCCCGGTGTAGTTGGTAAGGGGGCAAGAGCACTCGGACAGGTCGGTTGCGTTGTCTGATTGGAGGGGCTCGGCCATGTAGGATCCTCCAGTACAGTACCAACCATCACTGCAGTTACCAGAAGGTGCGCTGAGGCCATCAGCTGCAAAGGAAGAAAAAAAAGGATGTAGAATTAGATATTCTATTCATTCTGGCAATCGAGAAACCATGGAACAATTCATCCCCTCAAGGACATAAGTACTTGATGTCATTCCTTCTGTATAAATGGTCGAACATCCTTGCATCAAAAATGGTTGAAGTCTCTTTCCCTATACCCATGCAAACTAGAAGGAATGTTCCATTTAATGCTAAAAGGGTGTGCGCACACTAGATAGTCAGATATCTTTGGAACATGCAGTTCTCAAATCTACAACCCTGCTTTATAAATGGCCGAGTCGTCTATCCACATATCCCTACCTACTAGAGGACTGTTCCATTCAATTTTATAGGGGGAACACACTTACTTTCACAGAATTCACCAGGTGGACAGGAGAGACAGTCTTCCAGATCGTTGCTTCCGTTGACCGGGTTGTATGATCCCATAGGACATGGGTTCTCGTATCGACTGGCAGTCATCTCTGGGCAGTAATAACCTGAGGAAGAAAAAATTTCAAATCACATGAAGACTTTCACCTTTAACCTCTGGTAAAATGACAGAACAACGAAACTAACAGCTATGAGAGCTAATAGAAACCATCAACACAAAAAAAAGGAGATTCAACCACTTATTCAAATGCATTACATTTCTTCCCCGTATTATGTGAGAGTTGTGAAATACACAGTACACTGTACCTCTCGATGACAATTTTCTTTTCAGATAATAGATGAATCAATAAATCAAATTATAAATTCGTTCTAACACAGATAAAAAGGAATTTAATGCCAAGTTGAAGAAGCACAGATTTGACTTTGAAGTGCTCACCTTCTGGGCAGATAGTATCCTCATATGTTGTTGCGTTCTGAAGACAGTAGTAGCCCTCGGGGCAGGCTGTGCACGTCTCCTGGGTTGTGAGCTCTGTGTAGTAGCCTGCGGGGCAACCGAGCGGGACAACACTGCCCTCGGGGCAATAGTGACCCTGTGGACAAATGTTGCCTAGCCCGGTGTTACCGACACCTGTCGGCTCCGGCATGTCCACTCCTGTTGTTGATGGTCAAGAACAAGAAAAGCATTGATAAATGAGGGGCAGGTTTCACGAACGGAAATGGGCTGGCCATAGCTCTGAGAAAATCTCAAGATGAGCCCCCCCCCCCCAAAAAAAAAAAGGAAAAAGAAACCCCAAAGAGATGCCCTTAGGGTCTAAAGTTTTAAAGAGGGAACAAACACAAGTATGATGGTCACATGATAATAATCATAATAATTATAATAATAAGTTTTTCAATAACTATAACATATCAGTGCGTAGTTCAAGTATCCTCATTTGAGTTTCAAAGGGGGAAAGGCATATGTGATTTCCTGCCAACATTTGCCACTCTCCACCCAGGTGTAGGAAATGGGTACCTGGTAGGAATTCTTTACTTGAAGGCTTTGAGCACCTTAGGACAGCTGGGCCAAAGCCAGGGTAATAAACGTACTTTGTAGGTGATTTGAACATCACCTGGGATGTCATATGTGTGCAACATGAACAAGCTTTTATTAGGCCGAAAACAAAAGATGCTGTATTGCCCTTTAGGTGCTTAAACATGTGTCAGTCGGTCAGAAATCTTCTTTTTTTTTTTTTTTTTTTACTCCCTCTTGCAACTGATATTTTTCATTTTTGAATGCTTTAAATACATTTTTTTTTCAAAAAAAAACAGTAAAAAAAAAAAAAAAATAATAATTTAAAGCCGACTGTAAGTTTCAAGTTTTTTGGATCGGTCGCAAAGGGCAATACAACACCTTTTTTTTTTAATAGGCCTTACGATCATTTTCATTATTATCATTTAAAAATTCTTTTCTTACCGTATTCACAGTAGTATCCAGCCGAGCAGTTGCCCGATACGTCCGACAGCCCTGGTTCCTGGCAGTAATTGCCCCCGTCGCACTCGAGGCACTGGCTCTCTTCGTAGATACCCATCTGAGGATTGTAGGTGCCCTGAGGACACTTGTGAAGGTCAGCACCGGTCTTAGCTGGACAGTAGTGACCGGTGATACAAGGGTCAGCTCGGTCGCGATTCACGCAGTAGTATCCTGAAGAAGAAAGTTGGATAAAACAAGGTTAAAAATCAGAGGACACTTGTGAAGGTCAGCACCGGTCTTAGCTGGACAGAAGTGACCGGTGATACAAGGGTCAGCTCGGTCGGGATTCACGCAGTAGTATCCTGAAGAAAGGAATTGGTTAAAACATGGTTAAAATTCAGTTACTCAAGCCTATATTTAATCTGCATACGCCACTCTCAACACTAAGACAGGCCTTAAATTAATCAACGGCCATCGACGGCCAGGCCGTCGATGCCCCTATGACTGGCCGTGGTGCCCTCCCAAAAAAAGATAAATTCACGGCCAAAAAGGCCGTGCCCTTTTTTTCAAACTGGCCGTCGTGCCTTTTTTTCCAACTGGACGTGCCCTTTTTTTTAAATTTGCGCTCATAAAACCACCAATTGCGCCCATAATCATCTAAAACTAGACGGCAAGGCGCAAGTGTTTTCCGTGAAAATGCGCCCATAAATTATTAGAACAGTAAAAATACACGAATCACGAACAGTTTGCCGCCCACGAGCTCTCTTCTAGCTTCGTATTTAGTGCTTTAATAAGGCCCAAGTGCCGTGAAAATGCGCCCTTTGTTATTATATAGGCAATGCGCTAGCGCACGTACGTACGTTCATGCGATCGCTTGATATGGTGCATGCTGTTGATGACGCACGCACATACGTAGAATTTACGTACAAATCGAAGGCCAAGAAAACAAATCGTCAAATGGAGAAATAAACAAGCATTCAAATAGTCATTAGAGATCTGTCGAGGTTTGTTTGTAGACTAGGTCTAGTTTATTATTTTATCTCAAATAGAATTTAGAATTATCTTATTAATAAGTTAAGAACACCTACGATGTTGTCGATCGTAGTTACTCTCATTTTGCCACCAGCCGACCTAGCTTCAAAAAGCTACCCCGCCAGCTTCCCAAGACGAACGTTTCGAGTCCCGGTAAAATTACGCGCTATCTCCGAGGGTGCATCGGTTTCGCTGGCAAACTTCCAGCCCGACAGCTTCCCACCAAAAGTGGCGAGAGTGTGTGTGCGAGGTATGATTTTGGTTTCGTGAACGCAACTGAGCTGAGCGTGTCACTTTCAGCTGTCGAATGTCTAATGACATTTTTACATCTTATTTCATTAGTTAGGCCTATCTAGACCTTTCTATACAACAGTTAAAAAGATAATTTCTTCAAATTTGCTCCTACTACCGAGAGTGTGGCGGAAGGTTTGTGTGTAAAGTGCGATTTCGAATTGGGATACCCGGCCCGGCCCGGTAAACTTGCCAAGTCCTTCTGACTTTCGATGTTTGTGAAATTGACAATTTATTTATTCATTTGCTCATCAATATTTTTAGTTACTTTAAAATACTGTTTAATGTGCAAGTTTGATGTTCTTAATCAATCTTTCCTGTTCACATTGTTGAGATTAAAAAGTTATTAAATTGATCGTTCTATTCACATTATGAAATTAACATTGTAGACTCTCTTTGAACTTATGATTAGATAAGGGGCCTCTCTGTTTTTGGAAAATTGCCCATTGCTCTGGTAAATTCCTGTGGGCAAGGGGCAACTTAAAAAAAAAATTGCCCCTTGCTCCTGGCTGCTAAATCTAAGGCTTGCGGGCCGCCGCCTTGTTTGTATGTACCGTAGACCTCTATACATTCTGTGAAGAAGCTGGTGCTAAAATTCATGGGAAATTGATCCCGCACAAGTTTCATAAAATACACATGACATCTAACAAAAATAGAATCAATTTTTTTGGCCTCATACTCGATGCCCTTTTTGTAAAATATTTTGGCCTCGATGCCCTTTTTGTAAAAATATTTTGGCCTTGGTGCCCTTAAAAATATGAGGTACTCAAGGCCAAACTGGCCTTGCCCTAAAAATGACGAAATTTAAGGCCTGCTAAGACTATGACACCTCTTTGTAAATGCACAGGTTAATCAATTCATTTATCAACCAATCAATACATTAATCAAACTCAACAATATTATTTTCACTATCTAAACAAGAAGTCAAACGAATCATGATTTTGTCCATACCTTGTGGGCAATCATCACAGGCGTCTGCCCCAGAGTAATTGGTGTAGGTTCCGTTGGGGCAGTAGACATGGGTCGGGGAGCCTTGCTCACAGTAAGACCCAGGGGGGCAGATATTACCCGTCATGTCATCCTGTGGGGCGGGGTTGCTTGCTCCGAGGGTGCAGTAGAACCCGGCATAGCATTCACCTGAAGAAAGGAAAAGGGATTTAAAGTTTTTCTTTGCTGGGAACTGAATAATTACATACATTAGTTGTTAAAGAAGTGAACAGAGCATGCAGAATATGTATCTAACCATGTGCATAATACAGGTATCCTATATTTAAAGAATATATTCATACATTTATTGACTATACATTATTTATCGCTTTGTTTCTATTGGTACTAATTAGCATATATAAAATGACCATACTCTGTGTTTCTATAGTCTTTTAGCAAACTATGTACATGTATGTAAACCATCCTCTTTTGACTTAAACATAAATGGAATTATCGCTGATCAAAGAACGTAGTGCAAAAGAAAATTTCTTGATTGAAGAAGTAACAGCGAATGCCATATTAAGTGTACAGCAGTGGCATAGACCAGATGTAATCATCATCACAATAACAATCATCATCATCTTTTCCACAATCATCATCATCATCACCATCACCACCATAATCATCATCATCATCTTTATCACAATTATCATCATAATTATCTTTATCACAATCACCACCATTATCATCATCTTCTTCATCATCACCATCATCACCATCATCATCACCAACACCATCATCATCCCCATCATCATCATCTACATCATCACCACCATCATCTCCATTATCTTCATCATCATCATCATCCTCATCATCCCCATTATCACAATCATTCTCATCATCACCATCATCATCATCATCATCATCATCAACGTCATCATCATCATCTGTACATACCTGTCTCTGCTGCTTGACCTGTGGTATTGCAGTACATGCCCGATGTACAGGGCAGGCACGCCGTATCATTTGTCATCATATCGTGAGGCTGGTAGGTACCCGCTAGACATGGCTCTGGTGCGTAGCTACCCTCGGGACAGTAGTGACCGACTGGACACACGTCACCGTAGGATTGACCCGTCGGGTTGGGCTCGATGGCTGCTAGCGAACAGTAAAAGCCTGGAAGTAAGAAGAAAGAGAGATTTTTGTAAGCTATGCAATGCTTTACAAACACATAAAGTCAAACCTGCTTTTAGTAAAAACTAAAGACCACCGCACACTTTACGATCTGACTACATCTGATTTTGAAAGAATTTGCAATCGCATTTGATACAAACATTTAATGATGACAAGGGTATGAATATTCATATGATTAACATGTAAAATCTTGATGACAAGGGTATGAATATTCATATGATTAAGAGAATCTAAATTTTAAGGGATTTCATGATTTCTTTGAAGAGAAAACGCTAAATCAGCTCAGAATTGTAGTGACGTCAGAACCGTAGTGCAGTCATCTACGGTTTGGATCCAATTTTCTGACTAGAAGTGTTGATTGCATTAAAGGGATAGTTGAGTTCTGTTGCAGAGGGCACTACACAAAATAATTTTGTTGTGAGATAATGAAAAACTGAGTGTGAAATTTGAAAGAACATAATATTTAAATGACAAATTCATCTTTGTTTGATCAAAATCGGTTCAGAGACGGCTGATATAGAACGATTTCTAATACTTGTGTACCACCACAAATACTAGATATTTTGACAAATTTGAAAAAACCGTGGAAAAAACGAAATAACGCCTTTTTTTTTACGTGGTATTTCAGCCAATGCCGATGTTGGCTTTTTTGTTGGCATTTTCGTGTTGCTTATATTACCCACAATTAGCCGGCTCATGTATTGCTATTTTTTATTAAATAATTAATTAACGGTCACCATGTTTTTTTTTAAAGTGGAGCTGAATTGGTATGATCGTATTGGCTATATTTCACACATTTCTAAAAGGGCACTATAAATGTCATCGATAAGAATAAGAGCAATAACCATGCACTTTGAAGGCATTTGCTGTCTAAAAACAGAACTCAACTATCCCTTTAATACAATGGAGACATTCATTGAATTGAATTGAACTTCGTGAAAGGTTTATTTTCTGAACAGAATAGTTGCTGTTATAAAAAGCGAAGAAAAAAAAGTGAATGATCAGGAAGAGAAAAATCTGTTCCAGTACCTGGGTAGCAAGTCCCATTGGGTTCAGTCAAACCCACTTCCATGCAGTAATACCCCGGCCAGCAGTCAGTGCAGTTGGATTCAGCTGGGAGCTTGTCCACGTGACCAAACGTTCCCTTAGGGCAGTGGGCGGGGTAGGAGGACCCTTCTGTGCAGTAGGTGCCCTGTTCACAGGGGCCCCCGGTGACGTCCAAGCCGTCGGGTTGGGGAGTGTAAGCCCGGAGGACGCAGTAGTAGCCCGGGCTGCAGAGGCCGGTGGGCTCGGTGATGTTTTGAGCCTCGCAGTAAAAGCCTGGGGTAGACACAAACAGAGAATAAGCAATTTCAATGAAAAACATGTGTCTGTAAATTGTGGAAATGAATTTCGTACAGCATACATATTTTCTTCGTACATTGAAACAAGAGTTAAAGAGACGAACCATCAATGTTGTGAATACTCTAGAAATTCCAGCGCAGGTGAATCAAAGTTGATCATATCTTCATAAAAGTGCAAAGACGTATTATTCTGTACTGATGACAGTCACGTAGAAATTAATATGAAGCTGCAAACACACTTTTTCTTATATAGCATAATACACTAATAAAGAAACTTTTTTTTAAATTACAAAAAGTAATATATAGCACAGTACTATAGCATGAAGCCTAAAACATGTTTACAGAATATTAAATCATATAATATAAATGGATAGAAATTACTTTCAGAGGGCATTTACAATGTATGTAATTTTGTTTTTACAAACGTGTATCAATCAGATATACCGGGTAATTATTTAAGTCTGGGGACCGACCTTTAACGTCACCATTTGAAAGGCCCGACTCAGTTTCGAATCGGATCCGTTTCAGTGAACGTACCACTAGACAAACTCATATCTCACGATACTTCACTGTTTGTATCGCCTCTTGAAATACAAAAAAGATATATTCTGAGAAAGAAAGGAACTGACCTTCGGGGCAATCTCTGCATTCCGCCTCACTCTCCAGACCTGTGGTGTTACTGTAGGTGCCCACTGGACAGGGGAACTCCCGTGATGTCTCCGTACCATTCGGACAGTAGAAACCTGTGAAGAAAATAAGTCCATTAGTGATACTACATGTATTCTTGTCTGTTGAATATTGGCAGCGGGGCCAGGGCCAGCTTTCATCCTGTGTGTTGATTCTGTTTTAAAGGTATAAACCATTTTTGGAAACGCCTTCCTCACAAAAAATGAAATGGGAAACTTTTATTACCAATCATGTGAAAGAATTGTTTCGACTAATACATGATGATACAAATTTTGCCGGGTAACCACCTACTATATTTAGTAAATTATCATATCGATCCGGCCTGGATAGATATCGCGAATGCACTTCAACATTGAGCATTTGGGCATATATTTCTGCTTTTTGCAAATTTAGGTTGAAGTATTGCAATCTAAACCTCTGAAGGCAATATTTAAACAATATTCAATGGATATTTTGCACCCAAAGCTCTTCAACCACAATTTTACCACTACCGGTCTATACCTCTAAACATGTCTTTACATATATTATAAAGACAAATTTTCCACACACATTGATTTTTTTCTTCATGTTAGTATTGTGTTTTTGTTTGTTTTTTGAAAGTCTTATGTTCTCTTGTGTCATTTATTCTAGTCTCACTTTCTATCACCACTGCAATTATCACTATGTAATCTATTGAGTTGAGTTGATGTATTATTATCCAAACGTTTAAATACAGTAATATAACAATAATAACAATAATAAATGTATGTTGAATGCATGTAATGTATTGAGAGTCAGAAGAGCATTAACCCTGTGTTAAAGTACATACATTATTGCCTTCTGCCTCCAGACAATGTGTAGTATGCATGTTACAATAAAATTGATATGTAATTATTTACCTGCAGGGCAAACCTTGGGCGTGACCACACCATGTGAGGGCGCTCCAACGCCGCTCTGCTCCTCGTCAATCGCCTCGTTACGATCACAGTACAAGCCTGCAGGACACCCCACACACTCGCCCTGCCCCACGAACGGCTGATACTCGCCAGAGGGGCAGGGGATCTGATCAGGGCTACCCACGGGGCAACGGTGACCGGAGAGACACTGGCTGCCGTTGGGTTGGGCAGCCGTCGAGCTAGCGTGGCAGAACCAGCCGACGTCGCATTCTGCGTTGGGCAAGGCTCGGCCCCAGCCTGCACAGTACATGCCAGCGGTGCACGGCTGGCAGTCGTCTTCGGCCTGGTTGCTGTACTGGTTGGTGAACGTTCCTACAAAAAATTAGGTGACAAAAGAAACACAAATATTTATATTTATATTGCATGACATATTGAAAACACTTTTTTTTTTTTGCGTGATTAATGTTTTGCGCTGAGAGACCCAAAAACATATTCGCTGGTTCTTAAATTCGCGTTGCACGCAATTCAGCCCGTTCAAATCAAGCATAAGAAGTCAGGCTTATATTTTTCGCAAGTTCTTCAATTCGCGCTTCCCGGTCTAAGCGTGAAATCTGTGAATATTAATGTACCGCAAAAATTTCTGCTTTTACAGTAACCTGCATAATTATTTTGCTCTTCTTGATGTTGACCTGCTGCAATGCATGACACAAATCAGTGGCCCATATCAGAGATCATACATGTAACACAATATGTACAGGTGAAATGAGTATTCATTGTACATGTATGTTACATGTAGTTTTGTACTGTTATTAAAGCCATTCACTTGTGAATCATGGTTGATGTACATAACAGTCATATTCAATTCAATTCAAGCATTCAATTCATCCTCAATAGTATTCCACTCAGAAAAAAACAAGTTTAATAACACGTTTGTCAGACGCTGTACACCATTTTTGCCTGGTCCAAATTTGTGACATGAAGTAATGCACAATAGCGAGTTTGGGTGATTCTTGCAGAATTTCAGCAGCAAAAACAGGTGCAACGACAAAAGTTTAAATTTCCAGTACTACAGTGTAGTAAAACAAAAGTATTAAAAGCAAAATTAATATACACGCGAAAGGTCAAATAGAGGTCAAAGTTCACCTGGTTTACATGGCTGAGCATCGTAGCTTCCCTCCGGGCAGTAATGTCCCTTGGGGCAGACATCACCTGTGGTTTCATTGTCTGGGTTGGATAAGATGGTGCTACCGCTGCAGTAATGGCCGGCCTCACAAAGGCCGCTGACGTTCGCAAGCTCGTCATAGCGGCAGTAATACCCTGAGGAGAGAATTAAAGGCATCGTATAACAATGTTAAATCTGAGATGCATGGCCTAGGTGTTATCAGTGTCTGTGATATGGTGTAATATTGAAGCCCTAAACAAATGCCTCAAAAAAGTACAAATCTTCTGAGTGCCTTACTTGTTTTCCCCAACAGATTGAAGTGTTATAAAAAATGATAGAGATTTTTTTATTTTTATTTTTCCAATCAAAAATATCTTGATAATCAGACAGGCTATCGGCTTGTAAAAGTCATGGGATTCCTGACTGACCTAAAGATTTATAATCATGATTGCAGCACGAGCTAAATCCAGGATTCTGAAACAATGTTATTGAGTCACTTTAAGCTCATAATGAAATCATATGTAGTAAAAATATGTCAGTAACATTCAATTTTATTCAATTCTAGGCCCTGTTTCATCAAACTTGTTATCAGTAAAAAGATACAATAATTGTTATAAGCCACTGAAATCCTCGCATTTGATTGGCTCTGAGAAGATGTGTCATAGATCTGTGGCACTTGTTATTGATAAAAAGTTTTATGAAACAGGGCTCTGGTTCACTAGCAATTAAAGAACATGAAAAAGGTCAAATGACCTGACCAGTAATCTTTTAGTTTGCGATAAAAATATCAATATTTCAATATAACAAATTCATACAGCAAAATATGCACACAATTTAAATGAGACTGAATGAGATTCACGTGAATGGCATTTTGTTGTTACCATTTCACACCTATCCACGAATTTGACTGCATGAACAAAACAAACAAATGCGGTTATGCTACTCTTACGACTGTATGTTAATACTTTGCCATGCACCTCACACATTTATCAATCCAACGACCACAGAACTGCCTCATTCCAATAGCCTGAATGCAAGAACTAGTCGATCAAAGTTTTAAAGCCTGTCTGTACTAGTTTGGCCAGGGAGGATTAGACCTCCCTGCAAGGTCACTGAAAGGTGGTCATCTCATCAAATCAGCTCTTAATTAACATACCGGTAAGAAAAAGGGGACTATGGGGGACCAACAGGCACCGATTAGGCATTGTTTGCTATATAGAGGGCACAAGTAGCTTTAAGTAGTGCAGTGGGGCTTTAATAGGTTTTAAATATGTGCAAGACTCACCTGGATCACACTGTATTGGTTGCGATGAACCGGCAGGACAGTACGTTCCGGCAAGGCAGCGCCCTCCTGTGGTGTCATTAGGACAGGCACAGCCAAAATCTGTAGACAAAGACAGAAAACATTTTTTTAAATATAGAATTATACACCCTGTAGATCTGTTTCGGCAATGTCTTATGTGCTGTTAACATTCCTGTAAAGTGGCTTCGTGAGATGTAGTGGCCACAAAACATGCGACCTGAAAGCAAAATGCATTTAAAATAACAACTTTTATGCCACTGAGGTAAAGCTACATTTTAAAGACATGGAGCTGGTAAATATGTCAAATATCTTGATTAGGCTTAATATTATCACAACTTGTAATGCACTGACATCAGCAACAATTATGCCGTATGCATTCTGGGTCCTAAATCGTAAGAAATGTACAATTAATTGAAAGAGCCAAAATTAATTTGAAGGAGAAACAATTAATTTTTGGGAGATGTAATAATTCATTACTTTCTATGTTACAGGGTCGTGAACATGGCCCTGTTGCACAAAACTTACATGTACCATTGATGGTAACTACCATGGAAACCTTGATTTTGATTGGCTGTTAAGCCGTGTTACCATGGTAGTCGCCTTTGATGGCAAAGTTACCATCAATGGTAATTTTGTATGCAACACGGCCAATGTCTTTTCGTGCCACTTCATTGAGCTAAGCTATCAAAGGCACTCACCAGTATCATTTCCTAGAGATGTCGGCATATCCTTCCAAGCTCCCAGAATGCAATACCAACCGTCAGAGCACAGACCAGCGGGTTCTTCCATTCCTCGTTCGGGGCAGTACATTCCGGGTGGGCAGAGCTCGCAGGCATCCACATCACTGCCTCCCGTAGCATTGTTGTACGTTCCATTGTTGCAGGGGTTCTGAGCCGCAAACTCAGTGTTCTGCGGACAGAAGTGACCTGCGGAAACAAATGGAAAAGACATTTAGAGGTCAAGAATCAGTCGGTCAAGTCGCCAGTTACATGGAATTCTTATTATCCTGAAACACAAAGATTGAAATGTTGAACGTTCCATTGTTGCAGGGGTTCTGAGCCGCAGTTCTGCGGACAGAAGTGACCTGCGGAAACAGACATAAATGACGTGTACAGGTCAAGAATCAGTCCATTATCATGGAATTTGTTTCATCGCAGGCTTGATTTACCGGTGAATTGGTGGTTTCAATAGAACTTTGAGTAGAAATGTTTGGTTTCTTTTTCTGAGGGGTGGATCCAGATAAGAAAGTAGACTTGGGCTTAGATTCATTAGGCATTTTGATCTCCCAGGTATTTATGGCAAGTGTCTACTTGTAGGACGCCATCTTGAATCTAATATTTCACAGGCTAATTTATGGGCAACACATTTTTTTGAGGGGTTGTGGTCTAGTGAATGCGCCTCTGGACTGTGAACCACAAGGTTATTTTTCACCAAAGGAATCCTCATCAACATCACAGCTGCTCTCCTTGAGGGCCCTGCAATTATTTACTACCCCAACAATTGCCCAGTACACCTGCACACCAGGGCGGAGAGACCTCAGTCCTACAACAAATGATTAAAGCCCCACTGCACTACTTGTAGCTACTTGCGCCCTTTATATAGCAAACAATGCCTAATCGGTGATCATTGGTCCCCCATGATCCTCTTTTTCTTATGTTAATTGAGAGCTTATTTTAAGAGATAACCACCTGTCATTGAGAATACAGGGAGGTGTAATCCCTCCTGGCTAAACTAGTGCGGCGGGGCTTAAACTCAAAATGATTACCCCCCCAAAAAAAACCTGCTTATACCCTACCTGTAGGACAGACGGTATAGTTCGAGCTACCCTCTTCGCAGTAATGACCAGCGGGGCAGTCCAGGCAGTTGTTCTCCCTCTCGTTAGGCTGATAGTAGCCCGGCGAGCAGAGGACATAGTCGCTGTTGCCTCCGACGCAGAACGAGCCGGTGGGGCAGGGTCCCCCGGTGGATGAGGCGACGCTAGGGTTGGAGGAGTTGGAGCCGAGGTGGCAGTAGAAGCCTGGGTCACACTCACCGCTGGGGTAGCTCAGGCCTGGAATCTCACAGTAGTGGCCTGGTGAGAAGTAACAGGAAAGAAGCATTGGTAGCTTAAAGATTTAGACCGGAGTGGTAAAATTGAGGTTTGGTTTTGGGTACAAAATATCCATATTGTTTAAATATTGCCCTCAGAGGTTTAGATGGCAACACTTCGACCTAAATTTGTATTAGTAAAAATATATTCTTTCACATGATTGGTAATAAGAGCTTCCCCTTTCATTTTTTGAAAGGGGGGCGTTTCCAAAACTGGTCTATACCTTTAAATACACATACATTTGTAGAAGAGGGCTCAAATGGGGTATTTGATACCGTACAGGTGTATACCCAACAACAGGCGTTGTCAATCACCAGGATTAGCTTTCAGTTTGATGATCAACAATCCTTATGAAATGCTGTGCCTTTTCCACATATGGGAAAGTCATTTTCTTACATTTCCCTCAACCAAAGACTCTCCGAGAAACTGTGGGACATTTCTTGATGGGACTACGGTTTACTGTGTCCAGACTTATACACCCATTAATGGTATTTCCATCAAGTCTTGCGACAGCGAAATATGAATGTTTGCACATGGAAACTGAAAACTCCCTCTCTTTAACACCTTAACTTGTCAGCTCTTGTTTTGACAAATTGGCATCAGGTTTAATACATGACAAACCACATGAAAATGCCACTTTGAAGATAACAATTCAGTTCAAATCTTCTGAATAATGAGAAGAAAATACCAGAGTGACACTTGTTACACAAGGTTTAAACCAAGTGTCACCTGATACATTTAATTTACAAACAGTCTTTGAAACTTGTTTAGGATGAGAAACTTTAACTGATTTAATATTATGTAATGTTTTAAATTGAAAAGTATACATTTTGTAAGTTGGCTACAAACATGAATAGGCACACGTCAAGTCATTTTTAATGGCATCCATACCTTCCAAGCAATCTTGGCATTCTTCCAAACTTGCGATACCGGTAGCATTGTTGAAGGTGGAGGCGGGACAAGGCTCGGGTTCCCCGGTGCCTTGGATACAGTAGTAGCCCTCTGGACACACTCCTGCATCACCGCGGGATGACTCGCTGGGCTGCTGGGCGTCGGAACCGCTTCGGCAGTAGAACCCTGCATCGCAGTCATCTGTACAATGGGATAAATGTGTTTCACAGTGTCAGTATTAAACCATGTCAGTGATCACACAATGGCAAGCACAAGTGTTGTGGTCTGTTGGATATGTATCTGGGGGGCGCTTCACAAAACTTTTCATTAGTGACAAATGACCGTCATTTGTCATTGAAAAAAGGCTTTGTGAAATGGGTCCCTGGACTGGTGAACACAGGGTACATGGTTCAAATACCTGCCACAGCACTACCCTAGTAGTTTTGTGTGTTGCGAAAATATATTTTTTCCCTATTTTTTTCCTATTTTTTCCTTATTTTCTGGAAATGCAGACTATTTTTTCTCTATTTCCTTCAAGAAAATAGGAAAAAAATAGGGCTATTTTTTTCCTATTTTCAAGTACAAACTATTTTTTCCCTATTTTGTTCACCTATATTTTTTTTCAGACTATTTTTTTCCTATTTCCTATAAAAAAACAGGAAAAAAATAGTCCTATTTTTTTCCTATTTTCAAGTACAAACTATTTTTTCCCTATTTTTTTCACCTATATTTTTTTTCAGACTATTTTTTTCCTATTTCCTATAAGAAAACAGGAAAAAAATAGTCCTATTTTTTTCCTATTTTCAAGCACAAACAATTTTTCCCCCATTTTTTTTACCTTCAACTTTTGTGGACTATTTTTTCCTATTCTCGAGTACCAAACTATTTTTTCACCTTCATCTTTATCAGACTATTTTTTGCCTATTTTCTCCAAAAAAATATGAAAAAAATAGGACTATTTTTTCCCTATTTTTTCATCTTAATCTTTTTCAGACTATTTTTTCCCTATTTTTTCACCTTAATCTTTTTCAGACTATTTTTTTCCTATTTCCTATAAAAAAACAGGAAAAAAATAGTCCTATTTTTTTCCTATTTTCAAGTACAAACTATTTTTTCCCTATTTTTTTCACCTATATTTTTTTTCAGACTATTTTTTTCCTATTTCCTATAAGAAAACAGGAAAAAAATAGTCCTATTTTTTTCCGATTTTCAAGCACAAACAATTTTTCCCCCATTTTTTTTACCTTCAACTTTTGTGGACTATTTTTTCCTATTCTCGAGTACCAAACTATTTTTTCACCTTCATCTTTATCAGACTATTTTTTGCCTATTTTCTCCAAAAAAATATGAAAAAAATAGGACTATTTTTTCCCTATTTTTTCATCTTAATCTTTTTCAGACTATTTTTTCCCTATTTTTTCACCTTAATCTTTTTCAGACAATTTTTTCCCTATTTTTTCACCTTTATCTTTTTCAGACTTCTTTTTACCTATTTGCGAGTACTATTTTCTTCCTATTTTTTGCACTTAAATTTTTTATGACATGATACAAATTTGTAAACTATTTTTTGTCTATTTTCTAAACTTGCATATTTTCATTGTTTATGACTGGCATCCTATTCAAAAAGCCCGCTTCTCCTGCCATTATCTCTGTTGTTCATTTTGCGACTTATTGGTGGTTTTTAGCTGTGGGGTCACATATTGAATAGTGAGCTCAAAGATGACCATAAATAAACAATGTGTAAAAAGAAAATGTACGAAATTTCAATTTTGTTCCTTTATTAATATTCTTGATTTTATTTACAAACTATAGTAGTGACTAGTGCACTCAAAGATAACCATACATAAACCATGTGTAAAAAGAAAATGTACACATAGAAATTTCAACCAAAAAAAATCTCCTTTATTAATAGAAAAAAAAAGCATTCGATCGAGATATTCCCGTTCTATGTGTGTGCAAAGTTTCAACGTAGAGGACAGTACGCAAGTACGTAATTTGAAAATTACCCGTTATTTTTTTCCCCACTGAGTGGCACTGCTGTACGCATCAGACTTTTGCTGATTTTCGTTCATCAAACGTCTCCAAATCACACCAAAATGTCTTCCAGCAATTATTCTAGCGATGAAATTTCATCAAGAGATAGTGACTCCTCATACTCCGATGCCTCCCTATCCCATTTTAGTGATTCTTCCCAAGAAAATGAGCCCGACAAATGTTCAAAATATTACTAGTCCCACTCGTAGAGAAATGAGTTTGTTGTCGAATGACGGAACATCGACGAGCGGAACTGGCCCAAGAAAACAGCTGAAAAGGTACGTTTATTTCTGAAACTTAATTATATTATGATATATATATTTTTATTGTGTCTGTTGTTGAATATAATGCTACTTCATAGACATAGTGGGCCTATAGAATGTTATTTTACGTATCAATATTCCCATGTAGTGTTGAGGTTGTAACTTAGCATGCTTAGACTACAAAACTTCTGAGTGAAGTGTACGTAGGCCTAGTGAATCTCCAAGTGCAGTGTAGTGTCTGTTAGTGAATGAGTGAATGTAAACAAACGTGATTACAATAAATCCACGTAGAAATTTCAGATTTTGTACCATTACTACGTCTGTCAATTATATTGCCTTGCATGATATAATGTTTTGATGTGGTTTTAGGCTAAATTGTATCTCAAATTATTTGTCTAGGAATCGGAAAACACAACCTGCTAAAGCACCACGCAAGAAGAAGAGCAAGTCTTCCAAGTCCGAGAGTGCATGTGTCTGCGAGGTATGTCCTTACTAAGTAGAAATCTAAATCTATTGTTGATAATTTTTTGGGGTTTATTTAGTAATCTATTTCATGTTTGTTAGTTAAGATCTGACATCAAAATATTAGAGTAGTTTACCTCATCATTATGCTAGAACAATAATTTGAAGGTGGCACAATTTCTACCTAGATCTACATTATTTTTCTCTTTCCTTTTTATTTTTTTCTTCAACAAATTGTTCCTTTACTATTTTCTTTTCTGTGTTTTATGTTTTATTTTATGTATGTTCACCCAATATATCTAAGAATAAAATAACTCTAATTAATTGCCTACCTAAGTGGTTTACATTTCATGCACCTTGACAGCTCTTTGATGACTCCGTTGTTTCACCATCCGTTCGTCGTCAGCCTGGCATCTCTTTTGCTATCATACTTTTGTACACACATGTTCTGAGCCTTTGAATTTTTCATTATGAAATACATAAATACTTGTACTAAGTATTAATTGCATGTTCATAAATGTACCAATGCATGATTATTCTAACCCCTAACTCACATTTCATTTATATCTTTACAGATCCATTGAAACTAATCAAGCTACAATGTACATGTAACGTACAACCACCATTCGATGCCTGTGAACAGCATGACCAACATCTGTATCCTTTACATTAGTATTTGTTTCCATTTTATTATGTAATTCTTATGTCTAATCATTGTGATTCATAGGCAAGTACAACATGTATGTGTACACAATGAGTGCCTGCATATTGTGAAGATAAAGGACCATAAGACCATTACTTATGATACATGGTAATGATGGTAGGCCTATACTTTGTAAAACTATTTGAAAATAGTAGCATGTAAGTCTGTCATTTTCTTGTTTATATATATCTCAATGACATGACATGTCATTGATTTTGTAGTAAGTGTTTCTAGATTATGATGATTGTATTAAGATTTTGACAGTTCAATTGAGATTGAGAAAATTATGTAACATGTCAACTGTACTATAGAGCATGCATGCATTGTTGAAAAATCTGTTTTATGATTTATTTTATTTTGTTATCTTTGTAAATAACGAGAAAAAAACAATTATTTGTCATGATTTTCTTGAGGTTTGAAAATGTGATTACATTATTAAGAGCACTTTGCAATTAAATTGTAATAAAAGAGACAGAAAACAACACTCTCATGTCCAGAATACTGCTTTATTTGGTTACTAGTGAGGGAGAGAGCTTGTGATCGCCTGGCATATCCACATCGGCTCAGTAATAGTCCTGAAACTCACCTGAATACTTTATTTGAACAAAAATAGAAAGCTACATTCTAGGTGGATGATATTTTTTTAAGGCGGAGGCATATAGGAGACGCAGTCGCATTTGTCTTGTTTTTTTTTTAGAGTATAATCATAGCAAACCATGAACAACTCTATTACTACAACATGTACACTACAGTACTTAACCAAAGATTGTAAATATCAGTTAAGTTCTTTTATTTATTTGCTTATATGAACACACATACTATACTAAACTCATGTCATTGTGTTTACCTCTCGAAAATAAAGTACATGTATTTTATTTGACACATTCCCTTTTATTATTTTTGTTTGTTACAGTCCACTGCCATTATAACGAGGTGCTCGGGACCAAGCCAATTTCCTTGTTAAAATGAAATCATGTTATACTCAAGTTACTGAACACATTGGTTTGTTTAAAATTGGGACTGATGAGAATTGCCTGATAATTAAATCTTGGTGTATCCATGTTCGTTATAATAGGAGTGGACTGTATAACATTTTCCATATACCCATTGACTATTTTAAATGTTCTACTGAATGGATTGGACTGAAAGGATGAAGTGAATTTGGCAAACTGAGTAGGTGCATCGATGCAGAGAAAAGAGCTGTAGGAGTAGGGTGACTATTCTACAGTGGAAACTTTTGACAATGAGGTCATGTGCAACCAAGAAATCTTAACCCCCAAAAGCTGTTAAATTACCTTGTCATTTCAGGTATAAATTAACTGATCTCTTTATATCAAGTTTGCACTGTATGATTTAATTGAATGTACAGAGTCGTTGACTGGATGTGTGAGATGGTAGTGCTTGAGAAATCCATGAAAGTAAAGGATGAGTGATCCCCCCCCCCTATTTCCTGACTATTTTTTTCTGATTTCCTCACTTATTTACTATTTTTTTCATATTTCCTTACTATTTCTTTCTTATTTTCTTACTATTTTTCCCTATTTTCTTACTATTTTTTTCCTATTTTCTTACTATTTGTTTTCCTATTTCCTTACTATTTTTTTCCTATTTCCTTACTATTTTTTTCCTATTTTCTTACTATTTGTTTTCCTATTTCCTTACTATTTTTTTCCTATTTTCTTACTATTTTTTTCCTATTTTCTTACTATTTGTTTACTTATTTCCTTACTATTTTTTTCCTATTTTCTTACTATTTTCCCCTATTTTCTTACTATTTTTTTCCTATTTTCTTACTAATTTTTTCCTATTTTCTTACTATTTTTCCCTATTTTCTTACTATTTTCTTACTATTTTTCCCTATGTTCTTACTATTTTTTTCCTATTTCCTCACTATTTTTTTCCTATTTCCTCACTATTTTTCACTGTCCACTAGCACCTAGTTATCACTATTTTTAAACTATTTTCTTCACCATTTTCTACACTATTTTTTCCCTATTTTTTTCTTATTTTCAGGTCTGAAAAATAGGAAAAAAATAGAAAAAAAATAGAAAAAATTGTTTCAAACCTATTTTTTTCCTATTTCCAAAACTATTTTTTCCCTATTTTTTCCTTTAAAAAAAATAGGGGAAAAATAGAAAAAAAATATATTTTCGGGACTATTTTTCCCCTATTTTTCCCTTATTTTTTTCCTATTTTGTTACGACTGGGGTAACGTCCTTTGGCAAGACATTAATCTACACTTGCCACTCTCCACCCAGGTGATCTTATAGGGTATCTGGTAGGAAGACATTCCTTACATGTCATAACACTTTTTTACGGTAGCTCACCTATAGATGAGGTAATAGTACAGCCCTTAGAAACATTAATTTTTTATGCCTCCGTTACGAAGTAGCCGGAGGCATTATGTTTTCGGGTTGTCCGTCCGTCCGTACGTACGTCTGTACGTCTGTACGTACGTCTGTACGTACGTCCCGTTCTTGTGATCGCGTTATCTGAAGAACCGATTGATGGATTCCTGCCAAACTTTGGTCATGTATGTATCTTGCAGAGCCAATGAACTGAATAGATTTGGGGTCACGAGGTCAAAGGTCAAAGGTCACAGGGCTCATTAGGTATGCAAAAACAGCTCGTGATCGCGTTATCTGAAGAACCGATTAATGGATTCCTGCCAAACTTTGGTCATGTATGTATCTTGCAGAGCCAATGAACTGATTAGATTTTGGGGTCACGAGGTTAAAGGTCAAAGGTCACAGGGTTCATTAGGTATGCAAAAACAGCTCGTGATCGCGTTATCTCAAGAACCGATTGATGGATTGCTGCCAAACTTAGGTCATGTATGTTACTTGCAGAGCCAATGAACTGATTAGATTTTGGGGTCATGAGATCAAAGGTCAAAGGCCACAGCGCACATTATGTATGCAAAAACAGCTTGTGATCGCGTTATCTCAAGAACCAATTGATGGATTGCTGCCAAACTTAGGTCATGTATGTTACTTGCAGAGCCGATGAACTGATTAGATATAGGGGTCATGAGGTCAAAGGTCAAAGGCCACAGCGCACATTATGTATGCAAAAACAGCTCGTGATTGCGTTATCTCAAGAACCGATTGATGGATTCCTGCCAAAATTAGGTCATGTATGTTACTTGCAGAGCCAATGAACTGAGTAGATTCTTGGTTCATAAGGTCAAAGGTCATGGGCTCATGTATGCAAAAATAGCTCGTGAACGCATTCTCATTAGAACTGACAGATTGATTACTATTTAACTCAGGACATCTTGCAGAGCCAATGAACTGAGTAGATTTTAGGGTCTTTAGGTCAAAGATCAAAGGGTCATATATGTATATGAGAAATTGCTTGTAATCACGATATTCCGAGAACCTGTCAATGGATTACAATTGAACTTGAATTCGAAAAATTTCTTCTGTTTTGGTTTGTAAAATTGCTCTATGACGGAGGCATCATTTTCGACTGCGCGCAGTCGAATTCCATCTAGTTAAGCATTATTTAATGTCATTATTATTTCTATTGATATTAACATTACATCAAACTGAAAAATATATCTGTCGTACAAGAGTTCCTTCAGAATGTACTTGTCTAAAAGGAAAACAAAAATATTTCTGTTGCCAATTTGAAAAACACGTGATCAACTTAGCCCTTTTAAACAAAAATCATGAAAGGGTTAAAACAGAAGATAAACACCTACCTGTTACTGTAGTAGAGTTGACCATGTCACAGTAATGTCCAGCGGTGCACTGAGTGCATTGGGTTTCGTTAGCCAGACCAGTGGATGAACTGAAAGTCCCGAGAGGGCAGGACTGCCATACATGTCCAGTTCCCTCAGGACAATAGAAACCAGCCGGACAGTCCTGGATTACAAGGAGAAAAGGGTCATAAAGTTACACCTGCTCTAGCAAAAACATGGACAGAAACACCACAATTTCTTTTACTTGAAAATTGTCCAAAGAGGTGAATTTTCAGTTGAAGCCTTTCAAAACGTACCTGTCTACAAAGGCCTCTATGGATTCCGAGAAGAAAAAATACAGTCAAACCTGCTTTAGCAACTACCTGTATAGAAAGATCACCTGTCTATAAAGGCTGAAAAATTGTTAAGCATTGCTACATAAAAAAGAAACTGTACATACAGCCAAACTGCCTAAGAAGACTGCTTTTCTTGTCTCCCTTGAGTGGACTGTATACAGATTTCACTGGAGGTAGATGGACATGTAACTATATTGAGCTATTGATGTGTATCAATGATGAACACCTACAACTTGTTATTTAAATGGTTTCTGTAAAGCCCCTCTGCACTTGTTTGGCCAGGAGGGCTTAGACCTCCCTGCAAGGTCACAGGTGGTTATCTCATCAAATCAGCTCTATGGAACACTCTTCCCCATTATATTCATAATTCTGTTAGTGTAAATGTTTTTAAACGTAGGTATAAGAAATTTCTTTTAGATAAACTGCAATAATCATTTAAATTCAAGACATATTTTATTTGTTGTTGTATGTATGTTTGTTGTCTTGATTTATGTATAGTATAATGTTTAGTAACGGATATATTTTATATTTGTTTATTCTAAACTAGATGGAATTTGACTGCGCGCAGTCGAAAATGATGCCTCCGTCATAGAGCAATTTTACAAACCAAAACAGAAGAAATTTTTCAAATTCAAGTTCAATTGTAATCCATTAACAGGTTCTCAGAATATCGTGATTAGGCCTACAAGCAATTTCTCATATACATATATGACCCTTTGATCTTTGACCTCATGACCCTAAAATCTACTCGGTTCATTGGCTCTGCAAGATGTCCTGAGTTAAATAGTAATCCATCTGTCAGTTCTAATGAGAATGAGTTCACAAGCTATTATAGCATACATAATGACCCATGACCTTTGACCTTATGAACCAAGAATCTACTCAGTTCATTGGCTCTGCAAGATACATAAATGATCTAAGTTTGGCAGGAATCCATCAATCTGTTCCAATGAGAATACGATCACAAGCTATTTTTGCATACATAATGAGCCGCATGACCTTTGACCTTGACCTCATGATCCCAAAATCAAATCAGTTCATCAGCTCTGCAAGTAACATACATGACCTAAGTTTGGCAGGAATCCATCAATCTGTTCTTGAGATAACGCGATCACGAGCTGTTTTTGCATACATAATGTGCGCTGTGACCTTTGACCTCGTGACCCCAAAATCTAATCAGTTCATCGGCTCTGCAAGTAACATACATGACCTAAGTTTGGCAGGAATCCATCAATCTGTTCTTGAGATAACGCGATCACGAGCTGTTTTTGCATACATAATGTGCGCTGTGACCTTTGACCTCGTGACCCCAAAATCTAATCGGTTCATTGGCTCTGCAAGATACATACATGACCAAAGTTTGGTAGGAATCCATCGATCGGTTCTTCAGATAACGCGATCACGAGAACGGGACGTACGTACGTACAAACGTACGTACGTACAGACGTACGTACGTACAGACGGACGGACGGACAACCCGAAAACATAATGCCTCCGGCTACTTCGTAACGGAGGCATAAAAAGGGTCAACCTTTCTATAAGGATTATTTTTTTCCTTTCAGGTTGCAACCTATTCAGTTTATTTTATGTCCAAATGTCAAATATGTTCTTAATGTGTATTTATGTTATATGAAATGTTGTCTTTTTAACTGAATGAAATAAAATTGAATTGAATTGAACTTAAAATAAGAAAAAGAGGATCATGGGGGAACAACAGGCACCACGTTGGCATTGTTTGCTATATAGAGGGCGCTAGTCGCTATAAGTAGTGCGGTGGGGCTTTAAATAAAATTTGTGGGACTTTGTTTTCAAGCTTACCTCAGGGTTGGACCCTGTAATACAGTAGTGTCCAGGAGTGCATTGAAGACAAGCTTCGTTCTGCGTTGTGTCTGTATACGTTCCTGGTTCACATTGGATCGGCTGAGGTGACCCGGCTGGACAGTAGTGACCCACTGGACATTCATCACCTGAAGCAGAAACGATCATGTAATTATTCACATTGTTAATTTTTTTTTTTTTAATTATAAAGTGAGTGACACAGGACTGGAAGTTGAAGACCGACAAAATTCTATGTTAGATAGGAAGTACTGGTTCATCATATAACAAGAAACTGGAAGGACTCGGTTAAAGTAAGTAAATTGAAGTTGGTTGTTTGGTACGTTTGTTTTACCCGACTGCTAAGAAAGGTCTGCTAAGGACCAAGGCTTTTAGTCCTCTCCAAGAGACTTAGTATTGTCAACCAATTTAAAACTTGTCTAAAGACACATTTATTCATAATTGCTTTTCATGATTATCTTACTCTCTTCACATTGATGTTTATTTCATATGTATTGTAATTTGAAGGTTTATTTGTAATTTGTTTTGGTTTAAATATGTAATGGTTTGTCATTGTATTTTGTTTGTTATAGCGCTTAGAGATGAAAAAGCTTTATAAGCACCGTAATTATTATAATTATTATTATTACTAAGTCCTATACAACTCGAGCTAGACTCTGCAGGATTGTAAATAGCAAAAAAATTGTAGGATGTATCCAAAGAGTTAAGGAAGAAGTTGGATACCTGTATCTCCATCAGTAGGTGATGCCGAGGTGGCGTTGCCAGCACAGTAGAATCTTGCATCACAGTCACCTGCTGTGGCGTTCAAGCCGTACGAAGGACAGTATTCACCTGGGTCACAGCCAAGACATTCTGAGATGGACTCACGTCCTGCAAGAGAGAAGCGTGGTTCAATGACTTACTATAATGTACTGATTATTGCGACCAATTAACCCTTTCGGCACAATTATTCCACATTTTGTTGTTTGGCTCAATAACTTTTGATTTAGAGCCCTAAAAAATCTACCAGATACACAAGTAGAAAGGGCAAACTTGTCTGCACACACTGCATCAATTGTTGTTTTATGACTAACTTGTATTTAATGCTAGGAATTTAAAAAAGGAAAACGAGTTTTAAAATACTTAAATTGGCAACACGTTGACAGATTAAAAATCTTTTTTTGTTTGTAAGAACTCGCAATTTGAAGAAAAAATATGACAATATTTTTGCCCATGTACATTGTTTCCAGAGAAAAAAAGAAAAATATTTTTCATGCCAATTTGAAGAACAATATATATGCTTGGCTGTGCCACTGACGAAATTTCATACAGATGCTAAACATAGATTTTGAAGAACAGCATTTCATCTGGCATATAAAGTTTACTCTGTTTCTCAATGGCTATAGATAACTGCACATTTTTGAAGAGTTACGTCTTTCTTCTGTTCACTGTTTACAACATCACAGTCACAATCAAATCACTCCTGACAATAGACGGAGCATGCCCTAAAACTCTACCCCCAACATACTAAGTAGTTAATCAAACCCCTGGACATTTTGGAACTGATCCCTTCACATGAAAGAATCACTATAAGTAATACGCTAAGGCTCCGCGGGGGGCGCGACGTCTCCGCCAGCCTTTGTATTCTATTGTTTTTTAATGAGATCGCCGACCGAAGTTGGTGCAGCTATCTCCTCCTGAACCCTCCCCTCGGGGTACCCGTGCCCGGTGCCATCGTCCGCGGGAGAGTCTACTCTGTCGAATTGGCTATACTCCGCCCGAGGTCCTCCTCCGTGTCGACGTCCAGGGCGAAAACAGACGCGATATGCATAATGCATGATATGCGTGACGACAGAGATACCTCATGGATATTCAACATAACATCCGTAGACACACGACCGATGACTATCCACTCACATTAAGTTGCGTATTAAATGCACGCTGAATGGGTATGACTTACCCCGTGTTAGGCATCTTCCTATATGATATTCTCTATATAGACCGCGCCGTCGATCACACTCATTTCTTTGCAGTTCTCAAAGAGACACACAACAAATGACCAACCACTCACATTATGTTGCGTATTAAATGCTCTATGCAAAGGGCGGGATCACCGAGAGTAAAGCGTCTTGCTATACGATGTGCTATAGGATGTGCTTTAGCGCTGCACAAGCCACAGAGATACACACAAAGCTTCCCGTCCACGTCCTAACTTAGAGACCTATTTCCATCATTATTGCCGCGATTTTGATATAGTTTTCGTGAATGGAGGTATGAAATCAAAGCTTATTTTGTGATTATTACGGCCATGTATACAAAATTTTGATTATCATTTTCTAAAGGAAAGTTTTCACAAGAAAACCATTGGACTGACAGTTCAGTCGCAAGCTGCCTTCAATCAACACGCAGTGCAGTGTGTGTGAGTTGAGATGAGCTTGCAGGAAGCTCCAACACCGGGACCGCGCCCCGCAGGCGTCCGACGCCTGCGGCGCCGGTATTGAGCTTCCTGCAAGCTCATCTCAACTCATTTGACACTTTGAAATTGTTATCTGTTGGTTTGCATCATTATTGCCGCGATTTCAATATAGTTTCGTGAATAGATTTACGAAACCTGAGCTTAGAATTAGTAAAAATATTACTAATGTCTACGTTTTTAAACGACTGTCTGATTTTCTTGTGAAAATTTTACTTTGAAAAATGATTATCGAAATTCATGGTCAGAAATAATCACAATCTAGGTTCATTATGTTACAGTTCTTGCATCAAATCAATGCATGAAAACTTAGTTATTGAACTAGAAAAATGTTTTTTTTTTTTTTAAATAGGCAACTATGAAGTAGGAAGCCTGAAACCTTAGCCTACTAAACAAATCTCAACAAAGTGTAGGCCTATCCTTTTATGAATTAATGAAAAAGTAGCCCCAGAAAAAAGAGCCCCCGAAAGTTGAAAAAGTAGCCCCCAAAAATTTCCCAAAAATTTGAAATGGAGCCTCCGAAATGAAAAACTTAATTTTTTGCCTGCGCCCCCCTCTAGAATCCTTCAGATTTCCGCGGGTCCTGAGTTGAGTGTATATATAATATAAGGGTGGGGTCCACGGGTTTCAAGGGGCCATAAACCCCCAAGAGATCGGGGGTTACATTCTTCAAAGTTGGGGGGGGGGGGGGGGGAGAGATCAGATCGCAGCGGGTTGAGTGTATATATAATATAGGCGTGGGGTCCACGGGTTTCAAGGGGCCATAAACCCCCAAAAGCTTGGGGGTTTAGGCGTTTAATTAGGGTCAGATGAGCATATTTTTAATACTTTATTTGTGACACTTGCGAGTTACTAATTGGCGTGGGGTCAATACGTAGAGTTGCGTAGTGTTGCGTACCAACTACGCTGGCCTACGTTACTATATGCTGAGGGACGGAAAGGGGTACGCAAGATGAACGAAAAATAATTCAACATGTTTAATTTTTTTCGCGTACTTTCGGCGTAGAAATTTGACGCAGAAAGTACGCCTTTTTACGCAACACTACGCTACATGCCTACGCAACAGTACGTTACCCTACGCCAGATCGACAAAGCAGTAAAAGCTTTCCACACTACGGAACTCTACGCAGTTCCAGTGGCTTAAAGAATAACTACCGGTACAGTGGGATCGTTTTTTTTAATTTTTTTATATAAAGCCAAATTTAAAAAAAAACATGTTTGGTGTCCTGTTTTTTCGAAAAATGGGAAGGAGGAGGCCCTTTTTTTTTCTTTCAAAATGGCCGCTCGGTACATTTTCCCTGACATTCGGGCTATTTTTCAAGATGGCGGCCGACAATTTTTTTTTTTTTTTGTTTAAATCAGAAATACATTTTAGCAGTGCTATTCATGTTTTTTTTCTTCAAAAAAAAAAAAATAAATAAAATAGGAGGCGGCCCCCAAATAGGAAGCAGGCGGGGACGCTGTTTTTTTTTTCTTTCAAAAAAAAAACTTCAAAAAAAATTCAAAAAAATAAAAATAGGAGGCGGCCCCCAAAAAGTAAGCGGGCGGGGACGCAAAACATTTTTTTAATGGCCTGAATGGCAAATAAAGTTCTTGGTGGTTTAAATTTAGACAGTCTCTATATATCTATTTACACCCCCCGCCCCCCTCTAGAATCCCGCGGATTTCCGCGGGTCCAGCTAGTGAACAAATATCCTTCTAAAGATGTATTTGTGACCAATGGGATGCTGAATAGCAAGATGAGAGTGGTTTGAAATGCAGTTCAATTAATCCTGATTTCCTTGTAAGGAATTTCACACATGGTGTTACTAAATAAAACTTGTTGGTCTTACCTTCCGTAGGGTTGTACGTTGATGGTGGACAGTCGTACGTCTTGTTAGATCCTGCAGGACAGTATGTTCCAACAGGACAGATATCCCCTGTGACGCCATCCCTCGGCGTAGGTGACGATGCGCCCAGAATGCAGTAATACCCTGCCTCACACTCGCCAAACGGCGCGGTCAAACCCTCGCGGGCGCAATACATTCCGCCGGAACAAGGCGTGCAGTCGCCCGCAATCTGGAGACCGGTCTGGTCACTAAAGGTTCCATTGGGACAAGCGTACTCCATGGCGTATTTGGTGCCGGAGGGGCAGTAGTGGCCTTCGGGACATGGCTGAGGATTCTGAACACTGTGGCTGCAGAAGGTGTCATTCTGGAGCGTCGCATCACAGTAGAAGCCTGCAGGACAGGTCTTGCACGTATCCTGAAAGAAAAAGAGTGGATATGATGCACATAAAATATTGATATCTGTTTAATTTAGCTTATAATTGATTACCATAACCTTTCATGTCTGTACCTTTCCTATTGCACTCTGTATAAATGTATCATGTACGTATTTCATCTTTTGCACAAGCTGCGCCTTGAGCATTTGACTGTCAAGTAGATTTGGCTCCTTATAAATCTTATGTATTATTATTATTATTATTATAATCCGCTTTTATATAACACTTAATACAATGTCTCAAAGTGCTTTACAGATATACTATTACCCTGGTCATGGGACTCAGTGCTTGCCCACGCTTTCCAGCCAGGCGTTACTTGACGCTCTAAAACTGTGAGACCAACAAATGCATAATGTCACCAATATCTCTACAACGATACCAAGTATATGTACACAGACCTGCCAACCTCTTGAGTTCAAAAACTGTATTCTTTAGTCCCAAAAGTTGTATTTTACTGACAAAAGTTGTATTCTTGAAAATAAACACGGAATGTTAGGCGGATCAATGCCTCTTACAGTTTCTACCTCAGGAAGATTTTTTTTTATTGATCATTGGTTGAATATGCATGATTTCGTCATGACTGGTGTGTCCGATGAACCAATGAACATCCCCGAATTGCCAAAGTGAGATGCTTGTAGGATACTTTACAGGACAGAATGGACATTTTGCCATTGAAAATGGCGGACGCACACACAAAATATTATTAAAAAAAAAAAAAAAAAAAATCTTTTTTTTTTTTTTTTTTAGAAATCGTATTTTATTAAGGAAAATCGTACTGTCGTATTTGCTTCTAAAAATCGTACTAAATACGACTAAATCGTACTGGTTGGCAGGTCTGTGTACATGTACAAACCAATATATATTGTACATTGCTCTATCGCTATTTATGTCATTCCTGCAATGATACAGCTGTAGAAGCCTTAAATTTTGAGATGAACATAGCTAACAGCATGTGATACTCTAACACTTTAAAAACAATCAGAACTATTGTTGCAGTTCTATAAACATACAAAGCACTAAATTCCTCAGCAAATATCTTTAATGTTCGGTGCTCTGTTTCACAGATATATACATGTATTGAGTCACTGATATTGATGTAGCGGATTTGAAAGGAAAAATTGTTCAGCTCTTTCCAGAACCCTTATCCTTGATCAACCTACCATTCCAAAGTCATCTTGGTACGACCCGGAAGCACATGAGGTAAGGTCAGAGCTGCCGACCTCGCAGTAGTGACCCGGGGTACACGTATATTCTGTCGGCTGAGAAGTATTCTGACCGCCAGGGCAGTAGTAGCCAGCCTGGCAAGGTCCGGTTGGCTCGGGCAGGCCGGAACCCTCACAGTAGTAGCCTGGAGATGAGAAGAGAAGAACAGGGTTTGGTCACGTTTTGTGTGACTGTTGACATTATAGATAAGGGAATATGGCCCATCATGTGTAAAACAACAGTCAATGTTACTTCTATATTACTTTAAAATACATGTACATGTACAGTTAACTAAACTATTCACACCCCAATTCTAATCTATGTTTTTTGTTTTTTGTTTAACTGAAGAATGAAAGGTAGAATGTTTGAATTAGGGCCTTTGTTGAATATTTTTAGATGTGAGCTTTAACCCTATTTAGCGTTTTTTTAACTTATGTATTTTATTGTTTTTGTTGTTTTATTTCATTTCTAACTATCATTCAACTATTTTGACCCCAAAATAAACACCCTAAACTATAAACAAGACCAAATAACCAATGTTTTATCTCTTTATTCGAAAAATGAGATTTCCATATGTTTTGTACACATATCACAAAAATGAGCGATTTTCGGGCTGACATGCAAAGACAAAAGGACACGTGACTTTGTAATGGTAGGTCCGATTTTCGAAAAATTTCTTTCAAAAGATGCGCAAGACTCGAAAGAAAAAAGTCACAAAATTTCAGTGCAAGATTTTCTTGCGTTAAAAAATTATCGCGAAAAATGTCGAGGGGGGGGCTTCTGAAGCCCCCCCCCCCCCCCCCCCCCCGGGCTAAATAGGGTTAATATCTCACATTCTCAATGAAAATAAGTTGGGACAAATCCTTTTTTTACATACTTCAAAAAAAAGAAAATTGGTAAAGTTATGAATAATTAAGTTGTTAACTGTACATTTAAATATCGTTCTCATTAATCCATGCAGGCATGTCTATTAGATAAAAAATTAATAATGCGCTTGATTTTAAAAGAAATGAAATAGATTTTGTCCATTTGTAGAACTTCTAATTCTCCATTTCTTGGGCAGTTTTGGATACAGTTCTAAATACTGCATAGTAAAATGAAACCTCTATAAGACCGCTTTAGGCAGACAAGAAAAACGGTTTTTATAAGGAGCTCTTCATGTACAGGTTCCTTAAGTACATATTGCAATGAGAAAAAAATTTCAAGGGTAAAAATAACTGATGGTCTTCTATACAAGTGGTCGCAAAAGCCGTTTTGACTGTAAATATACATATATAATCCCTACCTGGCAAGCACGGCATACAATCGCCCAGTTCCATATTCCTTGTGGTGTAGCTATAGTAACCGGCTGGGCACGGTATGGGGTCATAGGTCGCCTCGGGACAGTAGTGGCCAGTGGGACACACAGCTCCGGTGACGTTGTCCGTGGGCGTGGCTTCGTAAGCCCCCAGGGTACAGTAGTAGCCAGGGTCGCACGGTCCAGTGACATTAGACATTCCGTGTTCTTCGCAGTAGTAGCCTGTCGTGAGAGTGGTTTAAAATAGAGAGAAACTTTGTTTACAAGTGAAAAAAGGGAGCCTAATGTAATGAAATAATTATCTGGAAATCATATCTAGAAATATTCAAAAGGGGTCAATCCCGATGCAATAAAAAAAAAAAATAATGGAAAAGTGTTGTTGTTGATATGTTAGAAGAAACAAAATTGTCAAATATAAAATGGCATAAGACATTCAAATGGTCATTGAGCATAAAAGAAGTAAATCATATCCTACAGCTGGGATAGAAATTAACTCACAGTAAAATTCTATGAGGGCAACCTTCAATGCCAGTCGCTGTTTACAATAGAAAACCAATATAAATATAGCTGTAATCCAAATGATATTTCCAGTAAAACCAGTTATGTTTCCAAATAAATGACGGCCGTTTCCGGGTCAAGAAGCATTTGCAAATTGCAAATATTCAGTGTCTCGTTTCAACTATTTTGTGGCATCATACTTTTGCCAATCTTGGCCACGCTCTAAATTTGCTGAAATTCATTTTTCCCTCTCACTCACCAGGTGTGCAACTTGTAGGTTCGATGGATCCTTCGGGACAGAACTCTCCAGGCGAACACTGCCCTCCAGTGGCGTTGGACGAACAGAAGCAGGAGGTGGTGATGTTGTTGAAGCCGTAATCTGTTGGCATGCTTGACCACGCCCCTCGGATACAGTACCAGCCTGGGGCGCAAGGGTCAGTAGGGGTGCTAAGACCGGTAGTGCCACAGTATTGACCTACAGGGAAGTAATGTAGAAAACAAAGTATGAGCAGTATAATCTTTGAATTGGTAACACATGTCAGACCATCGACTAGGCCCCTCTGATACAGGACCAGCCCGGGGCGCAAGGGTCAGTAGGGGTGCTAAGACCTGTAGTGCCGCAGTATTGACCTATGATGAAGGAATATTGAAGAAAAAAAAAAAGGACTATGAACAGTTTGATCTTTGAATTGGCAACACATGTCAGACCCCGCCCTTTGGATACGGTTTCAACCAGGGGCGCTAAGACAGTTGGTGGCACATTATTGACCTACAAAGGAAGAAAAAGAAATATGAGCAGTATGATCTTTGAATTGGCAACACCTTTCTAACCACACTGCTCGTATACAGTACCAGCTGGGGTGAAGGCATCTGCGGATGTGTGGCACAGTATAAAAAGGAATACTAAAACAAAAATAAGTATATAAGTATTAGAATGTCTAAGTTTAAAATATTTAGACAAACACAAAAACTGTTTTCCTGTAATAATTGGCAAATTTTATTTCAGTTTAAATCTTGATACTCCATAATTTCTTTTTTTTTTGACTGAGTGTAGCATGAATTTAAATTTCTGTAAAGTATTGAGTACTCACCAGGTGTACATGGCTTGCAGTCCACCAGATCCTGTTTGCCCTCATAGTCGTTGTAGTAGCCCTTGGGGCAAGGGAACTCGTAGGACGACTTGGTGCCCTCTGGACAGTAGTGACCAGTTGGACATGGGGTGTCGCTGTAGTGGACATCACCGCTTTCACAGTAATACCTATATATGAATGGGAAGAGCATATGACATTAACAAAATAATATGTATTTACTGGACTTTCAAGAGATATCATAGATGTCATCAAGCACTATATAAACCTAGAATATCATTATTATAATCATCATTATTATTATTGTCAATCATATCATAATTATCATTGTGCAATACTTGATTCTTTTTATCATTATTATTTTCATTTATATCATAATTATCATTGTGCAATACCTGACTCATTTTATCATTATTATTATTACCATCATTATTATTATTATTACTAAAATTATTGCTATCATTTCACAATACAGGATTATCATTATTACTATTATCATTATTATTATTATATTATTATAGTTGTATTTTAATGTCATCTTACCCTGCTGGACATGGGTCACACTCTGACTGACCGGTCTGGTTGTTGTATGTTCCAGCCTCGCAGTCCAGTGGATACGACGTCCCGTTTGGACAGTAGTGACCAACGGGGCAAGGACCGCCGGTCGAATCGACTGTCGGATTGTTGGGATCTTTGGCGCCTCGTAGGCAGTAGAACCCGGCGTAGCAGTCACCGGTCGGAGCGGTCAAGCCAACGACTTCACAGTACTGGCTGTATAGACACTGTGTGCACTCACTCTGTTAAACAGAAGAGGTTTGTTCATTGCATTTATTTCTGGCATTTATACGGGGGAGAACATTTTCATCAAAAGTGATGGACTTTGAGTTTGAGTTTGAGTTTATTGGTTTCAAATTTCACACACAGATAAAATACAAATAACAAAATAAACATGAAAGACATATTGTTTCATAATTCAAAAAAATGATTATATTAATTGACAAATTAATCAGACTACAAAGTTACATATCATCAAATTTGTTTGACAACTTATTTAAAGGAAACCCAGACAAGAAAAGCACAAACTGTAAAATGTGCAGAAACCTATAGAAAAGCAGAGCTTGTTAAAGGAATAGGTTTCTGGGAGACTTGAAAAAATGACAGTGATTTCAAAGAGGCCCTGTTTGGTAACAAGAAAATGTACTAACAATCATGAGTATAAACTCAAAACAAAACTGATAAAATCCAATTCTCTTTCACAACATTAAGGTAACTAGATGGAATTCGACTGCGCGCAGTCGAAAATGATGCCTCCGTCATAGAGCAATTTTACAAACCAAAACAGGAGATATTTTTTGAATTCAAGTTCAATTGTAATCCATTAACAAGTTCTCAGAATATCGTGATTACAAGCAATTTCTCATAAACATATATGACCCTTTGATCTTTGACCTCATGACCCTAAAATCTACTCGGTTCATTGGCTCTGCAAGATGTCCTAAGTTAAATAGTAATCCATCTGTCAGTTCTAATGAGAATGCGTTCACAAGCTATTTTTGCATGCATAATGAGCCCATGACCTTTGACCTTATGAACCAAGAATCTACTCAGTTCATTGGCTCTGCAAGTAACATACATGACCTAATTTTGGCAGGAATCCATCAATCGGTTCTTGAGAGTGCGATCATGAGCTGTTTTTGCATACATAATGTGCGCTGTGGTCTATGACCTTTGACCTTTGACCTCATGACCCCAAAATCCAATCAGTTCATCGGCTCTGCAAGTAACATACATGACCTAAGTTTGGCAGCAATCCATTAATCGGTTCTTGAGATAACGCGATCACGTGCTGTTTTTGCATACATAATGAGACCTGTGACCTTTGACCTTTGACCTCGTGACCCCAAAATCTAATCAGTTCATCGGCTCTGCAAGATACATACATGACCAAAGTTTGGCAGGAATCCATCAATCGGTTCTTCAGATAACGCGATCACAAGCTGTTTTTGCATACATAATGAGCCCTGTGACCTTTGACCTTTGACCTCGTGACCCCAAAATCTAATCAGTTCATCGGCTCTGCAAGATACATACATGACCAAAGTTTGGCAGGAATCCATCAATCGGTTCTTCAGATAACGCGATCACGAGAACGGGACGTACGTACGTACAGACGTACGTACGTACGTACGTACAGACGTACGGACGGACAACCCGAAAACATAATGCCTCCGGCTACTTCGTAACGGAGGCATAAAAATTAGTATCCACTATTCTTAACAGCCTACTGTAATTGTATGAAGACAGTTACTCACTGAGTTGGTCAGTTTGGTGACATTTCCAAACGTTCCTCTTGGGCACGGTGTGGGAGTGACCGAGCCTTCTGGACAGTAGGAACCCTCTGGACATACTCCAGCCACTCCTACAAGATACACAAGGAAGAGTAAAAAGAAATCATGAGTGAGGTATAACAATATGTTAAGAGAACGTTCTAAGTGGTAAGAAATTAAATAAACAAATTGAAGGGTAATACCTAGAGCTTCCTTTTTGTGTTATTTTTGCGATGTGAGCAAGTGCATCTTTGTCTCTTTGTATTTTATCTTATCCAGGGAATATGCACTTAATTTTGTGAAATTATGAAAATATAAGGAAAAACATTGTAAGCTTTATACAATACTGTAAATGGTAAATATGACAAGAAACTAATTTACCATGTATCAGCTCAACTTCTGGAGTGCTAATGAGATCGAAGACCAAAATGTTCTTCTGGAAATCTATCATGTCGTTCTTCTGGTAACTTTGCCATCAATGGTAACTACCATAGAAATCTTGATTTTAATTGGCTGTTGAGCCCTGTTACCATGGTAGTTACCATTGATGGCAGAGTTACCATCAACGGTAAGTTTAATGCAACGGGCCTTGGAAATAATTTAAAACCTATCTTGAATTCTTGATAAGTTCATTAAAGAAAAAGTTGGATCCTACTGAGTCTGAATTCTTCAGTAAGTAGCAGATGGGTTGATTGACCAACCAAGCCAAGGACATTGGTTACCTTTAAAAGTGACCTCAGGCGTAGCGGTGTCCGACCCCTCGGTGCAGAAGTACCCTGCCTCACAGTCTGCCGTTACCATTGTCGCGTTGAGCTCAGAGCAGAACTTCCCTGGTGAGCAGAGGGTGCACTGGGTCTCATTGGCCAGGCCAGCCATGTTGGAGAAGGATCCAGTCGGGCAGGGCTGCCAGTCGTAACCGGTTCCAGCCGGACAGTAGAAGCCTATGAACCGGTTTGAACAGGAAAACCATTTGAAATGTTGTCACATAGTTTCTCAGTTTGAGAGATGCAAATTAGATCCAAATGAAGTTAAGGGAAATGTTGGTGATTGGTCAGTTCGGAGCAGATTCAACATCAAATGGTAGATGGTTCAAGCTGCCTACCGGGTTGTAAAAAATAACACAAGGTAATCCGTAGCTACAGTACCTTTTAAAAAAAGGGAGAGGGGGCTTTTAGAAACCTTCTCTTTTTTTTAAGTCTGAAAAACTCACCGTGTGGACAATCCGCTGGTTCGTATCCTGTGCAGAAGGATCCGGCCGGACAGATATCGCACTCGCTACGATGCGTGGTGGTGGTGTAGGTCCCTGCCTCACATGGTAACGGTGAGGTTGTCTGACCGGGGCAGTAGTGACCGTCCGTGCAAGGGTCACCGGTGATGCCGCCATCCTCGGGTGTGGCCGTGGATGCATTGGTGGAGCAGTAATAGCTGTAAGAAGATTTCAATTTCACATTGATGTAAATGTAACATGTTTCAGCTAGTAATCCAACCTAGTGAATACTACAACTACTATTAATAATAATTTAACGCCTTTGTAAAGCGCATAACACATAGCCATAATTGCATGTCTCTATGTGCTTTTAATACTGAACAGAATACAGAAGAAGCGGAAATTGTACACTGGGATCATAACTGTGGGATTTTACAAATTGCTAAATAAGTATGTTTTCAAATAAATTCTGAACTTTTCGTATCATTCCATATCTACAAGATATTCCAGCAATTTATTCCACTGGCTATGTATGATAATGACCTTTCCCTACAGATTTGTTCATAGTTTGTAGGACATAAAATGAAGACTGTTTTACTGGGACGCAGCATTCTTTTTGGTTTAAACTGTATTAATAATTCAATGAGATATGATAGAGCAAACTGTTGGAAACATTGATAAGTTAATAAACCTACTTTAAAACAAAAAAATATATAAACCTTGTACTGCACATTAAAAGGTTAAAGGTCATAGGTCTTACCCTGGATCACATGGTCCTGACGGAGAGGTCAGTCCGGTACCGTTGCAGTAAAAGCCGCCTGAACATGGGTAGCAGTCGCTGGCCTTCTCTAGACCAAGGCTGTCAGACCAGGTCCCAACTGGACAGTTCTCTGGGGCAGGTGTGCCTGGCGGGAAAGGATTACATCATTATTATCAGTCACTTAAATAATAATAATAATAATAATGAATATTTAGGAGCGCTAAAAACAATAAGTACCATAGCGCTTACAAATACAAATATATGAAAAGAGGACAAAAAATGTACAGTCTCACATGAAGTAGATCACATAAATCATTGGGGAAAAAGGTGAGATTTGAGGGATCGTTTGAAGGTGGCAAGACAGGTAATTTCCCTTATGGAAAGAGGGATACAGTCTCAAGTCTTTGATGCAGCTACTGCAAAGTCGCTGAACGACATTGGAGTAGACGTTAATGTACATTTGCCACTCTCCACCCAGGTGTTAAACGGGTACCATATGAATGCTGTGTGCACTGAAATAGGTAGCCTAGCAGAGCTGCTGGAATTTTGGAGCACCTTGTGTGGTGGATATGTGCGCTATTAAAATATCCAATATTATCATAATTATTAGACTAAATATCCTGCTCTACATATGAATTATGCCAATAGCGTCGTTTTGTACCAAAACGCTTTTGTACCCTTCTGTATACATTTTTAACACATTACATAATACATTCATAGCTGAATGAAAATATTACATTATTACAAATCGGGGCCATGTAGAAGGGGCAAATGGTGGCAAAAATGAATGCACCACATTCAAATAGGAAAGAAATCTGAATGTGCTACATACATATAGAGTGCTCTCCCTGAACCACAACAGCCTCTCACTTCAAATACTGTAAAATGTACAGTGTTTCCTCCCTGAAACAAAAAAATTGTGACCAAGATTCTTTTCTGGTCGGTTGCATTAATAAAGCTGATCTCCTGATTTTACTTTAGAAGGTTAGTTTATGACTGTATTTAAACCAGGAAAAGTTACACAGGCTCATGCTGCAAGTCTCTGTACTAAAATCACTCACCTTCTATGCAGTACTTCCCTGCAGGACACTCCACCCCCGTTACATTGTCGTTAGGCGTGGCACTCGACGATGCCCCGATGCACCAATAACCTGCAGAACAGTCACCCATCCAATTATCCTCGCCCGGTGTGTCGCAGAACTTTCCAGGAGGACAGTCTAAGCACTGACCCTCCCTCTCCAGTCTTTCCGAAGGGTTGTACGTTCCGGCTGGGCAGGGGTACTGGGTGTTGAACTCGGTTCCATTTATGCAGTAGTGCCCCACAGGACAAGGGTAGATGGTGTAGTCCGGGATGGGGGCGTCGTTCACGTCACAGTAGTATCCTAGGAAATGATGAAAAATGATGATGATGATTGTCTTACAAAGATAAAGCTGATAAAGGTAATCCTTATGTCAAAGACCCGTTTCTTGGGCAGTGGTTCAAAACAATTTTTAAGTTTTCCATATTTATTCAGTAAAAAGAACAGATACAAATTTGTCGATTTTCATTCATCGTTACGCTTCATGTGACTTTGACATTCCCTCGTGTTAAGAAAAAAATCTTTCATTTTCGTACCTCCGTTGCAGAGTTTGCATGATGACTGTCCAGTATCGTCCTGGTAGGTCCCTGATACACAAGCCGTCTCATTGGCACTGCCTTCCTCGCAGTAGTACCCTTGACCGCAGGGGAACGGGTTGCTAGAGGACTGACCGGTTGGGCAGTAATAACCTGTAGAAAGAAAAGAACAATAATGCAGTCAAACCTGTCCTGATGGTCACTTATCTATACAGGTTTTAAAGCTGATCTGTACTAGTTTGGCTAGAAGGTTTTAGACCACCCAGGAAGGTCACTGACAGGTGGCTATCTCATCAACTCAGCTCTCAATTAAAATAAGAAAAAGAGGATCATGGGGGACCAATGGTCACTGCTTAGGCATTGATTTCTATAAAGAGGGAGCAATTAGCTACAGTAGTGCAGTGGGGCTTTAAAGAGTAATTTGTATTTTCTCCCACAAAGATGCAGGTGCTGTAGAATGTGTCAAGAAAGGTGAACTGTCCAAGCTGGAATCTTCTTCTGTTTTCTTAAAGGGGCACTGTAGGTCGTCTTTTCATCATCATCATCATCATCACCACCATCATCACCACTGCCAACCCTGCCACCATTACCACCACCACAATAAGCATCTTCATCTTTACCAATATCATCACCATCATCACTCATCAGCATCATCAATATTGTCATCATCACTGTTGCTATTATCGTTAGCAGTATCATTATCATCACCATCACTGTCACTATTATCACCACCACAATAAGCATCTCCATCATTACTCTTATCATCACCATCACCATCACTTTCACTATTTGTAATCTTCATTTTCAGTTGCTATTTTCATTACAATGTACAATCGCTAGACCAAGCCCTACCTGGAGCACACAGCCCAGTTGGTTGTGTTAGTCCAGGATCTTCACAGTAGGACCCTGCGGTACAGTCTGTGCATTGGACCTCTATCATTAGACCAGTGCTGTTGGAATAAGATCCAGATGGGCACATGGCTGGGTTGGCTCCAGTTCCATTTCCTACAAAGATTTATGAGAGTAAACAAAATAAAGAATGAAGTAAGAAACAACTGTGTAAAAAACAAGCAAAGCAATTTGTATTCATGTATTCACGCACAACATATACCTGTATGAAAATAAACATATGAGCCCTAATTCAGAAAGGAGGTTTTAATTTAACCCATGGTTTAAATCTTGATTTACATAAAACCATGGTCTAAAATTAGCGCAAAATAAGCGTGACACAGTCAGAGGTCCAATATCAGACGCGCGCAAGGCAAGGTACGCTCGATTTGCGCTAATTTTAAACTATGGGTTATGTAAATGAGGGGTTAAATTTAAACCTCCTTTGTGGATTCAGGCCATGGGGGATAATACAGATTCAACTGCTGGTCCAAAGTTATCTTGGGCTCATTATCCATTGTGTTAAACTTACCGCAGTATCTTCCTCTAGGGCATATATCACCCGTGATACCGTCTGTAGGATCAGGTCTCACTGCTGTGCTGATGCAATAGAAGCCTTCCATACACTTCCCGGCTACATCGGCTAGACCTACATGAGCAAAGACAAGAACAGAATTATTGAGCATCAAATGAGGACTAATCAGTACAAATTAAACAAGGAAATAGTTAAAGGCATCGTTTAATAATGTTAAATTTGAGATGCATGGCCTTACGTATTATCAGTGTCTGTGATATGGTGTAATACTGAAGCCTTAAAAAAGTACAAATCTTTGAGTGACCGGTTTTACCGTACTCATTTTCCCCAATAGACTTCAAATTAGGAATGTAGTTTAACTTCAAATAGTAGATCCTATTCTTTATTCCCATTGTGTAATTGATGTTGAGACACAGAGATTTTCAAAATATCCTGTACCTGTCTCCCGACTTTCGAATTTTTCCGGCGGAAAAAACATGCCTCTTATTCACAGACATTTATCGTAGGTGTAATTACCTTCAACGTCACAGTAGTTTCCTTCTGTGCATTCCTCCGGTTCAATCGATCCTCGCGGACAGTAGTAACCAGGCTGACAGCGCCCTCCTGTGCTCAAGCTGGGACAGAGGCAATCCCCATCGGTGTAGTTGTCAAAGTCCATCGGTTGAGCAGTCCAAGCACCTTGTATGCAGAAGAAACCTAGAAATAGGAAAATACAGGTTAATATTGGATTAATTTTCAATATAAAGATTTGCATGTAATGAATGTGTATTCATGTTGCGTCTTACTTATAATACTGTAAAATTAAGTGTTGTAATTCGATTATTTCCTGCATGAATCTAGAAACAAAAACAGTCATAATGTTCTTTGTTTTACAAAGTACAATTAAAAAAACAGCCCACAGAATTACCAAAGCAGTAATAATAAAATAAGTGGTACAATATATCAGTGTATTCAATATTTTTAGCGCAGTACCAGGATGAATGATCAATATTGTTTTCATATTGCTCAGTAATCCAGTAACTTCAACTATCAATATCGATATCACACAAAAACAGAGCCATATTTACCGAGGTAAGTCAAATTTTGTTATTTCGCTAGTCAGTCTGATATAGATAATAATAAAAATATTAAATGGCTTTGTTTCTGTGTGATACAAGAATATCTTGCTCACGCTTTGACAATATTAGACTCATCCTCGACTCGTCCAATATTGTCATAGCTCGAGCAATATATTCTTGTATCACACTCAAAACAATCCAATATTATATAAATATTTAGGCCGTGAAGTGATTTTTAAGTAAATATGATTGTCACACATTATGCCTCTAAAACCATTTATTTCCTTCTTTGGCACTAGCATGTAGGAAAAAAAAGGAGTAAACTAAAAGATCTACATGAGTAGCAACTATTGCTAACATGTACATGTACACGTGTTGCCATTTCAATACTTTTTAAGGATCTCACCTTCATCGCAGTCTCCAGTGACCGTGGTGTTTCCCTCGTAAGCACAGTACTTCCCTGGATCACAAATGGTACAGTCCGCCAATGTGTGCCCGTTCTGGGTTGGTCGGTAAGTTCCCTTTGGACATGGGTATTGATAAGCGTGCTCGGTACCTGATAGCATATAATGAAAGTCGATAACATAATAATAATAGGTCCAGTCATATAGCGCAGCTACTATATGAACATACACTACTACGCTTAATACAAAGAACCATGATATTGCCCCGGCTGTAGCTGAGCCGCCATAATCAGGCACTTAAGCATTCAAGAATTCCTTCCTCCAGGGTACCCACTAACTTCACCTGGGTGGAGAGTGGCAAAGTGGGTTTACGTCTTGCCAAAGAAAATGAGTGCCGTGACAGGACTCGAACCACAAACCAAGTGATTAAGAGTCCAGTGAGGAATCCACTAGACCACAACACCTTAATAAATATTGCACAGACCAAAACCTCTATAAGTTCAGTTTAGTTCAGTTCAGTTCAGTTCAGTTCAATTTATTCATTCTTCTCAGCATAAAAACAATTATATTATAATAAATGGCAAATATACATAGAAATAGCAAAAACGGAAACTAAACAAAATTATAAAAACATGTAGTACAGGGTATTTCCCAGTAAAGGGACAAATACAATAGCAATTATAACAAAATACAAAATTGTTTTAAACCATCTGTCATCTGTCCAGCTAAGCAATGGATCTTTTTCAATACATTCAAGAGTAACTGTAGTTCTTCATACTGTCTTTGGGACCTTTAATTTACATCCTATCAGAGAGACTGGCTTACCGTTAGGGCAGTAGAAACCGGCTGGGCAGTCGAATGGCCTGAAGTTGGACACATTTCCAGGACAATACCACCCACCCTGGCAGGTCTGGCATTCCGACTGTTGGGTGTTCTCGTTGTATGTCCCCGGCGGGCAGCCGATGGGCTCGCTGGACCCTGCCTCGCAGTAGGTCCCCACGGGACAAGGAGCGCCAGTGATGTCGTCTCCTGTGGTGGCAGAAGGTAAAGGGGTTAAAGTTGAAAGAAATTAACATGATAATTCTAACTAGATTACACCAGTATATAAAGACCGCTCAAGGGAAACATGAAGTAGTCTTTACGTACAGGTTCCTTTAGTACAGGTTTCTATGAGAAACAGTATTCAAGGGAAACAAAAAATGTGGTCTTATAGACAGGTGGTCTTTCTAAACAGGTGGTCGATAAAGCAGGTTTGGCTGTCCATTTCTATGTGGAAATGACCATACAGGTCTAGAAATGATTGTTTGAATAACACCATTCCAACTTACAAGATCATTTTTATGTTGCAAAAGAATGTTAATGTATGGGTAAATTTTCATTTCTAAAACAGAATCTTAACTTTTTATCGGCTTTGAAATTATATCCTAGAATGACAGGATATTTGTATGTATCTTGTGCAAACACATTGTACAACAAGACGCTGTGTGTCTAGACAGGCTGTGTATCCTGACAGATGATTTAAAATAGCAATTTAAAGAAGTTTACTGGCAATATTTTCATAAATCTTTAAAGACCTATGTTGGGCAATATTATAAAGGACAAATATTCATGACAGTTAGAACTTTTTAATCAATATTCTTTCTTCAATCTGAGGGCAAAAGAGAAAGCTTTACGTGTGTTAAGTGTCTGGACACCCAACCCACCATCATACATGTGATAGAACTGGACCGTGGCAGTCCGTAGCATGTTTCATCAGTAGATTATGTAGTCTAATATGATGATGACGTGGATCCTAATCAAATGATTGGTTGAGAGCGTACACGTGACCAGGCATTTTTTTTGGCCAACACGTAATTGGGATAATGACCGGTCATTAGTAAAATCATGTTATAAAACATCATTTTATAAAACAAATAAAACATAATCTTATAAAACAAATAATACACATCATTTTGTTCGGGCATTAGTGAAATTACCTACACTTGGTACCTTCAATACAGTCCAAACACCATCGGCTATCGCATCGGGCATGTTAGACTGTTCCAAAGGTACCTTGTGTGAGTAATTCTTACTAATGCCCTCACTGCTGTGTATTATTTGTATACTATCCAGTTGTAGAACCCAGGGTCGCAGGGAGCCTGCAGTCCAGTCAGGTTATAAGTACCGCAGTAATTTGGATAATGACCGGTCATTAGTAAAATCATGTAATAAAACATCATTTTATAAAACAAATAATATCCAGTGGTGACTTACCGATGGGGTTTGGATAGGAGGAGCCGTAGTGGCAGTAGAACCCAGGGTCACAGGGAGCCTGTGGTCCAGTCAGGTTATAAGTACCGCAGTAGAACCCTGGATCACATGCCTCGCACTGTGACTCCTCGGAGAGATAGAGGGCGTCTGAGTAAGTCCCGTTGGGGCACGGCTGAGGAACGGAGGTCTGCTGCGGACAGAAGAAACCTTGAGGACACGGTCCGCCGATCCCGCTGTTGGTCTCGCCGTCTGGGTTGATGATGTTCACACCTTTAATGGAAAGAAAAGTGTTGCCAATTAGTTAATGATATCCATACTTGAATAGATAGAAGAGCTCTAGCCGTATTTTTAATACAAAGATAAAGGTTAATTTCAATGAGATATGAACATTTGGGATTAGAATATTAATTCCCATCCTAGACACTTTAAGTATCTATCTATCTAAGTATCTTCTCCCGGTTCAGAGATTGATTGCAACATCTCTCCATTTCACTCTATCTTCTGCCATTGTGGTGCACTCTTGTAGTTTTAGTCCACTATATTTCTTGACATTCTCTTCACAGTTTAAGTATACTCACGTAAATTTTCATTGGAAATCATGTGGTCCCATACATTCAAATTCATGTCGGATGTACCCCCACCTATCTCTACGGTAGAACATACCTGATTGGCAATAGTAGCCAGGATCACATGGCCCTGCCGACGCATTCGCTATTCCAAATGAGTAGGCACCAAGCTGGGTGCAGTAGTAGCCTGGAGCACAGGGCTGGCACTGGTCCTCTGAGGCCAGGCCCAGGTCCGGATTGTAAGTCCCACGGGGGCAGGGGATGGACCCGTTGCTACCGGTACCCTCGGGACAGTAATGACCTCGTGGGCATTCCAGAAGACGCTCACCGTCTGCACAGTAGAATCCTATAGACAAATTGAAAATGTTTTATTAATACAACAAAAAGAACTTTGTTTTCTTTAAAGCCTCACTGCACTACTTATACATGTACATAGCTACTTGCTCCCTCTATATAGAAAACAATGCCCAAACGGTGCCTGTTGTTCCCCATGATCCCCTTTTTCTTATTTTAATTGAGAGCTGATTTTATGAGATAACCACCTGTCAATGACCATACATGAAGGTCTAATCTCTCCTGGCCAAACTAGTGCAGACAGGCTTTAATATCCTTTTTTTTTCTTTATGTAAACATATACAATAACAACTAAATTATTCACACCCTTGTCAATTTCATGTTTTTTTTGTGTTTTTTCGTGCCTCAGGAATGAAAGGCGGACTGGTTAAATTTGGGCGTTTGTTTAATACTTTTAGGTGTGAGCTTTAATACACATTTTCCGGAAATGAATTGAGACAAAACAATTCTTCAGATAAGAATTTACAAAACTTGGTAAGGGTACAAATAATTTAGTTGTTGACATAACATGTAACTTTGTTCATGCACAAGGTAGTGTCATTCTATTGACTCCAGCTACCTATTAGTTTTTCAACAATTCTCCTCCTCTGACTGAACTTACAATGAAATATTGTATTGAGGCGAAGGAAAAACGTTCTAGAAAATGTCAATTTAAAGTGACCAATCAGTGCATTGAAAGAGAAATCTGTCCTCTATTGCTATCTGTAAAAACTTTTGGCCACTTTTGAAATGGAGATACTCTGACAAAATATTGATAATTATAATAGTCACATTTGTGTAGTGCTTAATTCTAAGGTTTGAAGCATTTTACATTGCAACTATTATCACCCAGTCATGGGATTCAGTTGCTATTCCACACAGATGTACGCACTCTACTCCTTGGGAAGTATTTCGGCCAGGTGCCAATTTACCAGTGCTAAAAACGTTCTGAGCCCCCCCCCCCCCCCCCCCCCCATATCCTTATTAGCCAAGGTGACCTACCTTGTGGGCAAGTGAAACATTCCGCTCTTCCAGTTATATTGTTGAATTCCCCGTCCGGACATCTCATGGCCGCAGGGGAACTCTTGGGACAGTAGTGACCGACGGGGCAGATGTTCCCAGTGTCTCCGTCCGTAGGGTACTTGGTCTTGGCCTTGCCGATACAGAAGTACCCTGAAAACATAAAATGAGAAACAAAAAATGTAATCAACTTTTTATCAACCATTTCAAGGATATGAAAGGCAAAGATATTTATGTCATTGTCTTGTTATATTTGCGCAAAAGAGAGTCTTTATTCTTAACATTCAAAATGGATTCATTAGTCGTACAGACATATTCCTATAAATAAATAATGATCAAGGTACTTAAATAAAGAATTAATAGCACCAAATTCTATCAATGTTTAATATTTCAAAGATATGTTTGGCTTGCACATCTTCAATTGTTCTGTTTCCCTTGGATGGTCTTCATTTATTTCTTTGTTTTAACTATTTATTCTGCAATTCACAAAAGATATAACAGTGTAAATATGAGTAAACAAACATTTGAGGACAGTCAATTATAAATGCACAATCTTCCTGGAGATCCTCTGAGTGCATCAGTTGGCTGCCGGAGAAGAGGACAGCAAACTTAATCACTGTAACTGTAATGGACAGGTTTTCATGGACAGGTTTTGCCTGCATTAGCACCTTTGCCCTTTGACCTCATCACTTGACCTTTAACCTTACCTGGTGCACAGAGCTCATTGGGTTCGGTAAGTGCGTATCCTCCGCAGACCTCGCCTCCTGGGCAGTCCAAGCAGTCGGCCATCTCCTGACCTCCGGTCACGTTCAGGAAGGTTCCATTCTCGCATGGGTAGGAGATGGGCGTCTCGGTCCCCTCTGGGCAGTAGTATCCGGCCGGACACTCCCCACCCCCGAGTATAGTGGAATTGGCCTAGGTGTTCAAAGAGGATTCAGAATCAATTAATAGAAGTAGATAAACAAAAACGCTTAACGTAGGGGGAGGGGAGGGGTCAACAACAAAGTTTAAATATTCATGTAAACAGTTCTTGTTTAAACAAATGATGTGCACTGAGTAGATTTTTCTGTACAATGTTCTGCCTGCGGTGTGTGTTGGTGTGTCTGTGTGCCTGTGAATGAATGAGGGTGGGTGTATGTTTGTTTTGATAAGTTTTACAATATTTGTTATAATATTTTGCTTGTATGTTTATTTTTGTACAGGGCCCCATTCTCACAAGCTTTGCTTTTCTTGGGGTCCTTCCGATTTTGCTGTTAATTTGTTATGTATTTTACTTTGAATTTTAATGGAAAATAAATGCAATGAAATGAAATGATGATTCAAAACGATTTTTGTTTTGTTTTTTGGAGGGGGGTAGATAAGAGTAAACAACCAATCGAACCATGAAAGATGAATGCAGTGAATTACTGGGATATGAGATGGTGTTGATTTTTCCATGAGAGCCCACTACTATGCATCTTCATCATTAGTTCTGAATACGAGACCAAGCTTGACTTACGCATTCTGTTATATACGGATGCGAGGTGTCAGCTCCTCCGATGCAGTAGTGTCCAGCAGCACAGTCCCCACTCCAGGTGGACAGGCCAGTCTCACCACAATACTTCCCTGGTGGACATGAAGGGCAGTCTCCAACCTCCTGAGCACTGGGCTCTACACGATATGTACCCTGGTAATCAAAATGACATAAAAATTAGTTTAAAGTTGCTCATGCGTGGGTATGTAGAGGGCAGCACACTTGAGCCAACAGGTGTGCGTACTAGTGTCCCTTTATGAGTACATTCGTACAGGAGCATAATACCTGTTGGCAAATACCTGTTGCGCCCTCTATACAGCCAACAATGCCTAAGCAGTACCTGTTGATCCCCCATGGTCCCCTTAATTATATGTTAATTGAGAGTTGATATGATAAGATAACCACCTCCAAGTGACCACACAGGGGCGTGTATTCCCTCCTGGCCAAGCTAGTGCAGATAGGCTTTAAGTTTCACACTCACCTCTGGGCATGGAATGGGTATAATAGTCCGTGGCGGACAGTAATGACCACTAAGACACGGCTGCGGCGTTGCAGTCCCAGACTCGTTACAATACGCCCCCTGAGGGCAGTCCAAACAGGACGAAGACGCTGTGGCGGTCGTGTAGGTGCCGCGTTCGCACGGTTCGGCCTTGTACGCAGCACTGCCGCTGTAGTGGCCCTCTGGGACCTCGTGTTGGATGCTGGTACCGGAGCCTCCGGTGCAGAAGTACCCGGGGTTGCAGGGGCCTGTGGGCTCGGGGTTGTTGTCACCAGCACAGTAGTATCTGGAAACAGGCAATAAACAAGGCTATAAGTTGTTGCACTTGCTCCACAGACATATTTAAACTTATAGACAATTAGGTACATGTAGCACGTCTCTGAACAGATGGACAAGTGGGATTTGGCATAATGTCTCATAACACAAATTTGTATATCACCTGTTGTTTGTTTTTTTAGGGGGGGGGAGGAGAACTCCACCTTAGCGCCACATATTTGTCTGTTTCCATGTGCATTGCCTCATGATTCGCTGATACCTATGTAGGTTGAATTACCAGTAAATGGATTCCCAGGCAGCAAAACCCCATGACCCATCAGACCAGAAAACTACATTGTACTCCAGCTCGCTTTCAAATCTCATAGATGAGGGAAATTTTGTGATGATGAGATTAACTAAAGGGGCGATTGGTGAAGGGTGAAGTGCATTACATAAGACCTGTCTGTCGTAAAAGTGAAGAACACTCTTGGTGATTGACTATACCCTTTATTGCGGAAGCACCCAAACGGTGTCAGATTCCCATGAGAACGCACAACTATGGGTCTTAAAAGCCTATCTGCACTAGTTTGGCAAGGAGGAATTACACCTCCCTGCATGGTCACTGGCAGGTGGTTATCTCATCAAATCAGCTCTCAATTAACATTAAAAAAGGGGATCATGGGGGACCAACGGGTACCGCTTAGTTATTGTTGGCTATATAGAGGGCGCAAGTAGATAAAAGCAGTGCAGTCCCGCTTTAAAGATAAATTGGAGACTTACCCGGGGTCGCAAGCGATGCAATCATCAGGTGATTTAGAACCTGATGAGTTACTGTAAGTCCCTAGAGGGCAGTTGGCTGGGAACGCCGTACCAGCAGGGCAGTAGCCTCCCGGTGGACAGACACCTCCAGTAAAGCCATCCACAGGAGCCTTGAAGAGAGATAGAAGAGAGATAGGGAAGTAACTATTTGAGCAAGGATCGCAATCTACTAGTTAAGACATAGTGTATTTCACAATCTGATGTAATTAATGTTGTTTAATTATATTTAATTATGTTAAATTATTTTCGTTCTATGTAACTTCTCATGTTCTCTTATCGGTCTTCTGCATTCTCCCCCTTTTCTTTCTTTTCAAATACGATTAATTGTACTATTGATTATTTATATTTATTTATATGAATTACTACTTGTATTACTTATCATTATATTGCTAAAATGTATTCATTGTTATTTTTGTTATTGTTTATGGAAAATGCAGAAATAAAAAACTTGAAACTGAAACTGAATGTACTTTCTTAAGTTTAATGTATTTACCTTGTTAGGCGCCTTGAGCATCTCTTGGGGTGGATATATGCGCATTATAAATGTTGTTATTATTATTATTACTTTTGTTACTAAACAATATTCAAAAGAGCAGAATCATACTGTCGTTGAATCCAGGGACTAGTACTGATATACTGCAATCTCTTTGGTTAGTTAATTGTAACTGAAAAGGCACTATATAAAAAAACAGTGATCCCTACATGAAGAGATTAATTCCATATGGAGCTAAATCCACTTTTGATGAAAATTGAGTAATTGATATCACAACATTGTTCACTTCAGTACCCGTCTTTCAACAAAGTTATTTACCTAAATTTGGGGAGCAATCATGAAAAATGCACCTTCTAATATCACTGTACAAAATGTGGTAAACAATTTTTTTTTTCTCAGAAGTTACAAAAATGGATTAAGCTCCTTTTGGAAATTAACCTTGGCTAGACTGAACAACCTCTTATGACTTACGGAAGACACAGCTTTCCAGGAGCAGTAGAAGCCAGCATCGCAGACATCCGTGGGTTCCAGGTTGCCCGCACCCTCGCAGTAATAGCCACCAGGACAGGGTGTGCAGTCCTCGCTACGACGCAGGAGGGTGGAGTTACCGTAGGTGCCGGTGGGGCAGGGCTGGGGGAACTGACTGCCGGCGGGGCAGAAGGATCCCTGCAAGTAAGGAGGTGGAGAGAATGTTTGTGAATACAGTCCGTTGGTATGGGTATGGATGAGCGAGATTGAGATGAATGTGCCGACAAATATGGAGGTATTATAATGATAATGATAGTGATGAAGATGAGGATGATGATGATTGTGTAAAAGATTGTTAATCATCATCTTCATTATCATTATCATGGTCATAATCATCGTTGTGGTTGTCATCATCAAAATCACCATATTCTTCATCAATTTAAGTAACTTCATCATCTTCATCATCGCAATCACCATAGTCATGATCAATATCAATATTACTATCACAATCATTTGTCATCATCATCATCATCATCAATTTCATTGTCATCATCTAATCATTTTCATCAACATTATTATCAAGATCATCATCATCAGCAGCACCACTACCATTATCATCATCATTATCATCATCACTTTCATTGTCAGCATCATAATAATTTTCAACAACATTACCCTCAAGTCCATCATCATCAGCAGTTGCACTACCATTAACATCATCATCATCATCATCACCATAAACATCATCACTACCATGTATCTCTTTACCTGTGTGCATTCCACGGGCCACGACAGACCTTCCGTTGGACAGTAGTAACCAGCGATACAAAGGGTACATCCTTGCGAGTCTTCACCAGCACTTGCGTTGAGGTAGAAGGATGCCGGGCAGGGGTTCTCGTAAGGATCGGCCGTTCCCGCGGGACAGTAATAACCACCTGGACAGTCGCCCGCCTATAGGTCAAAGGGTCAAAGGTTACAGCAGGGCTTGACCATATAACAGGCGCCCGGGCCCAAACAAAATCTTAGTGGGGACTCCAAAATTTCAAAAGTTTAGCCCAGGGCTCATGTATGTTCACTCTTAAAAGCGAATTCTGGATTAGAGGTGATTGGAACAACCTTTAGATCAAGAATGCTAGGAATTAGATATTACAAATGAGCAGAAAGAGTGAAATTCACAGAAAATATATAAATTATATTTTTAATGCAGTACACTGTATGTTGTGCAATTCATGAATAAGAATAAATTTAATGTAAATAATAACCAAAGTCTCTAAAGTGGCAATGTAAAGTGAAATTTAAAATTAATAATTGTATGTACATGTACAAAATGACATTTTTTTTTGTGAGAATTCAGTTATTTTCATTTATATTGATTCACTTAGTAAACATGTTTTAATTTTTACAATTTAGGAGTGGAAAATGAAAATAATAGGTGTCAATTTGAAGAGCAAAAGCTCATATATTTAGACTGTAAGGAAACTCTAATACAAAAGGTTGCTTCAGACTTACTGGTGATGTGAGTCCTGTGGGATTGCAGTACTGTCCTGCAGGGCAGGTCTGGCATTCAGATTCCTGGATCAGACCCGTTTCATCGCTGTAGGTTCCGTTGGGACAGTGTCGGGGGAACGGGTCCTGTGAGAAAATTTATAAAAAATATAGAGGAAATGATCCAATTCAATCATATCCCTGAGACGGCACTAAGGTCCTTTGGCAAGGCATTAATCTACATTTGCCACACTCGACCCAGGTGAGGTAAATGGGTACCTGGCAGGAATTAATTACTTGAAATGCTAGAGCGCTGTAATGGCAGCTAGGCTAAAGCCGGAGTAATAATAAATTTGTGCCCCTTGGAATAGAATTGTCTAGATAGACAGCGTTATATAAATGGCTTTTATTATCATTATTATTATTATCCCAGAATTTGGAGAGCACTAATATCTAGTTGCCTTATCAGTAGAAATATAGCCTATTTTGTATACTTTTCACACAGAATATCTCAGAAAAAGAGAGAAATTTAGGGATCGAAACAATAGCATGAAGGTCCCAAATAGGAATCATTCCTCAAACATAGGAAGGTTGGCAGCTATGAAATGGTAGGTCATAAGAGCGAAGGTACTGAGGAAGACTGTTCCACAACCTAAATCAAAAATGGACTCAACAATAAACCTAAAACTAAACCTAAACCTGGGGATTTTTTTCACAAAGACTAAGATCAACTTTAAGTTGGAATTAATTATGGCAGGCCATTCATGCCACTGGTTGCTCTCTCCATGATGATCTTTAGATAATATTTTTTCCTTCAATAATGAATTGTCAAAAAATGTAAATTCTGTTGATTTGTGACCATGATTTGTACGTCCCTTGAGAGACCAATGCCAGTAAATGGTGAGAGCAAACAGTGGCATTAATAGCCTGCCATAGTTAAGTCCAACTTGAAGTCAATCTTAGTCTTTGTGATACACCCCCCTGAAACCATATGCAATTAACAACAACAGCACATTCAAGTAAGAGTCAAATAACCCCCATCCTCCCACCCCCCATCCCCATCCTAATAAAAGTCATCTTTCCCTCACGTACCTTATCTCCGCTCAAGCAGTAGGAGCCGGCCTCGCAAGCGTTGCTAAAGAGATCTGGAGCAGTGGTGCGTCCGTAGTCACAGGTGACCCCAGCAGGGCAGATCTTATAGGCGTACATGTTGTCTTGAGTGGTGGCTCGTACATCGCAGTAGTAACCCGCCTCACATGTGGTACAATCAGTAGCTCCCCAGTCCTGGAACAATTCAAATTCAAATTCATCAATTTCAAATTGAGATTCTAATTCCAATTCCAAATCCAATACCAATTCCAATACAAATCCAATTCAATACAATTTCATTCAGATTCCAATTCCAATTCCAATTCCAATTCCAATACAATTCAATTCCAATTCCAATTCTATTCAATTCCAATTCCAATTCCAATTCTATTCAATTCAATACAATTTCATTCAAATTCAAATTCAATTAAATGAATTTATTTGTCTACTGTAAGTTCAGCTTGGAAATTCGTTCCACTCACTCATGTAAAATTAAGGCTCAGACATGCATAGTTTACAAAGAACAGAAATAGGATTCAAAACATGGATACATTTTGGTCATAACAAAATAATAGTCATACATAATATTGAATTTTCTTTGGAATGCTAATGAATGGGGTTTTAAAGATACACAAGAAGCATGGTAAAAACAGCAAAAATAAAAATGTTGGACGTAGAAACAATAAAGATTTTTAAAAATAGGACTCACAGAATATGTTCCTTTGGAGCATTCGGTTGGTTCAACATTGCCTGTTCCATTGCAATAGTGACCGTCCGTGCATGTAGAACAGTCTGATTCACTCTGGCCTTCTTCTTCCTCACGGAAAGTTCCACTGTAAATAAAGAAAATAAAAATAATAAAAGTGGAAGTTCACCCTGATATCAACTCATATCCTGCCATAAGGCTGCATGCACGATATTGTTATAGTGATTTATACACAAAAGCAAGCTACTGCTTCTTGCATGTTTGCAAACATTCGTAATAGCAGTTATTGTTCCTGCCCATTGTACTGTGCCTAGTGTTTCGCACGCACTATTGATAGTACCAGCGCGTTAATCCAATTATATAAAAATAAACTTGGCACTGGGGAGATTTGTGGCTTGGCACAATGGGGATTAGTCCTGCGGCAGGATAAGAGTAAAGTTGGTTTTATCCCTATATCTAACCGTAGCCCTAGCCCTAACCCTAACCATAACCCTATTCAAACTAAAACCACCAGAGCATATGTCGGCGTACTTATGCTGGGCATACCGTTGGCAATGATTAGCCTATCACTATACTTAACCCTAACCTTAACTATATTAATCATAAACCCTAACCTAAAACCCACTTGCATCCCTAACCCAATATCTTTGAAAAAAACAGGGCAGTGGAGCATTTCACAAAGACTAAAATCGACTTTAAGTTGGACTTAACTATGGCAGGCCATTCATGCCACTGTTTGCTCTCACCTTTCCTGATATTGGTCTCTCAAGGGACTAACACATCATGGTCACAAATCTACATTTTTTGATAATTCATTATTGAACGAAAAAATAATATCTAAAGATTATAATGGTGAGAGCAAACAGTGGCATGAACGGCCTGCCATAGTTAAGTTCAACTTAAAGTCGATCTTATTATTTGTGAAACACTCCCCTGATCTACTCTCGCCAGAGCATATTCAAAAGTAACACAAGCAACTTACGCTGGGCATGCCGTTGGTAACGATGAACCTTCTGGGCAGTAGTGTCCCTCCGTACAATCAACGCACTGCTCCCATCTGATGTTCCCCTCGTCATTGGAGTAGGAGCCGGCATGGCACGGAAATTGGTTGGCTGACTGGGTCCCTGCAGAGAGATAAATGGAACAATGATTGATTGGAGTCATGCGGAATGTTTTCATCAAGCCGCAACAAAAATTAAGTTACAATAAAGGTACACAAAATTTGTTAATTTGTTTGTTTGTTTTACCTGACTGCTATTAAGAAAGTATGTGTATGCTTCTTAGTAAGCAACCAGGGGACCCACGGTTTTAAGTCCCATCTGAAGGACTTGGTAATGAGGATTAATGCCTTAGGCATGAGATATTTATTATTGCTGTCGTTCCGATGCAGGATCCTGCATGGAACGATCGGCGCCGATTTGGTACGCGCACTTTGCCTGACTGCAGTCTCCAAATTTAATTATCAAATTGAAATCGTCGCGACGCAAGAGGACGAATTTGGTACGCGCACTTTGCCTGACTGCAGTCTCCAAATTTAATTATTAGTTTGAAATCATCGCGACGCAGGAGGACGAATTTCAGTGCGTACATGCACAGCAATCATAAGGATGCGCTAGCTGAAGACACAGCGCGGCCGCTACGTACTCGTAGCCTAGCTAGCCACGTTGGCTATCTCCGCGCATGGTATAGGCGCAAGCCAAATGGAGTGAGCGAGCTAGAGCGTTGGAATTGCAGAGCAATGTGATTGAGATTATTCCTGATTAGTTTTAATTACAAGCTATAGATCGATGGGTTTTACAATAGTGAAGTTTATTTGCTCACAATTTAATTTCAAGCTATAGATCTAAGTATGCAAAATATAGATTGCTTGGGTTTTATCAACACATTCCATGATAAATCTAACCTCAATTCTGTCCACGACCTCGTGTAAAAAAGACGTATCGGCACGTAAATCTTGACCCATTAAAATCTAAACCTTTTGTTTATGTTTGGCTGAGAGGTATATTGCGCAATTCTGAACTGGAGTTCTATTTTGAGATTTGAATGCGAGGAGACAAAATGCCGCCCATTTGAACCCTTGAACTTTGTTTGAACAAAGGCCCTGCGCGCAATTCCTTGGGTGTTGATAAACAAACATGAGGAAAGATGGAGACAAGAGAGAGGGAGAGGAAGGGGTATACTTGGAAGATGGAGGGAGGGAAAGAGCGAGAGAATAGATTGATGGGGAAATTAAGTCTACGAGAGTCAAAATTGGGATAGATGTGAAAATCAATTGTTAATAAAGACGATAAAGTATCAAGTTATTTATTTAATACCCATGATTCTTTTTATAAAATTCTAATCGTAATAATGCGAAACTAATCTTGTCTAGTGTTCCTATTATTTAGACAGTCATTTCGAGCTCCTCGATCTATTCGCGGTGTAGGCCTATTTTGTTGCTTGTTTGTGTGTTTGTGTGGTTGTGATGTGCCTGTTTGAATTAGGCCCTACTTGTCATGTCATGTCGGTTATTTTTTTCGAAAATTGAAGCAATGATACAAAATTTTGATTATAAAATTCAGCAATTTTATTAAAAATTGTTACGATCGATATGATTGAGGAGTCTTAAGTTCGCAATGCTAAGATCACGATACCAGTCATGACTCATGATAGCGAATTATCTCAGTGGTGATTTTAGAATTAAATCCCTTTTCTGCAGTATTAGACAAAGAAAACGATTCGTTGTACCGTTCTCGACTATTAATGCTTATCTAAATTCAGCCCCCCCCCTCCCCTCCAGCCGCAGCGTGGGAGCTTTGACATTTCATTAAATTACTAGAGAAAGAAGACGATTCGTTGTACCGTTCTCGATTATTAATCCTTGTCTGATTTCAGTTCCCCCCCCCCCCTCCAATGCGAAGCGTGGAAGCTTTGATAATTATTATCATTAAATTATTAGAGAAAGAACTCGATTCGTTGTACCGTTCTTGACTCTTAATCCTTGTCTGAATTCAGCCCCCCCCCCCGTCCCGTGCGGAAGCTTTGACATTTCATTAAATTTTTAAAGAAGGAAGACGATTCGTAGTACCGTTCTTGACTCTTAATCCTTGTCTGAATTCAGCCCCCCCCCCCCTCCTCCTGCACGAAGCTTTGACGTTTCATTAAATTACTAGAGAAAGAAGACGATTCGTTGTATACCGTTCTCGATTATTAATCCTTGTCTGAATTCAGCCCCACCCCCCCCCCGTCCCGTGCGGAAGCTTTGACATTTCATGAAATTATTAGAGAAAGAAGACGATTCGTTGTACCGATCTTGACTCTTAATCCTTGTCTGAATTCAACCCCCCCCCCCCCCCCCCGTCCCGCGCGTAAGATATGACATTTCCTTCAATTATTAGAGAAAGAAGACGATTTCTCGACTATTAATGCTTATCTAAATTCAGTCCCCCCCCCCCCCCCCCATCCAAGGCGGAAATATGGCATTTCGGAAATTATTAGAGAAAGAAGACGATTCGTTGTACCGTTCTCGACTATTAATGCTTATCTAAATTCAGTCCCCCCCCCCCCCCCCGATCCCTCCAGCGCGAAGCGTGAAATCTTTGACATTTCATTAAATTACTAGAGAAAGAAGACGATTCGTTGTACCGTTCTCGATTATTAATCCTTGTCTGAATTCAGTCCCCCCCCCCCCCTCTCCAGTGCTAAGCGTGGAAGCTTTGACATGTCATTAAATTATTAGAGAAAGAAGACATTTTGTAGTACCGTTCTTGACTCTTAATCCTTGTCTGAATTCAGCCCTACCCCCCCCCCCCCCCCCCCCCCGTCCCGTGCGAAAGCTTTGACATTTTACTAAATTATTAGAGAAAGAAGACATTTCGTTGTACCGTTCTTCACTCTTAATCCTTGTCTGGATTCAGCCCCCCCCCCCGTCCCATGCGGAAGCTTTAACATTTCCTTAAATTACTAGAGAAAGAAGACGATTCGTAGTACCGTTGTTGTCTCTTAATCATCCTTGTCTGAATTCAGCCCCCCCCCCCCTCGTCCCGTGCGGAAGCTTTGACACTTCCTTAAATTATTAGAGAAAGAAGACGATTCGTTGTACCGATCTTGACTCTTAATCCTTGTCTGAATTCAGTCCACCCCCCCCCCCCCCCCCGTCCCGCGCGGAAGATATGACATTAGAGAAAGAAGACGATTTCTCGACTATTAATGCTTATCTAAATTCACCCCCCCCCCCCCCTCTCGTCCCGTGCGGAAGCTTTGACAAGTCATAATCATTAAATAACTAGAGAAAGAAGACGATTCGTTGTACCAATCTTGACTCTTGATCCTTGTCTGAATTCAGTCCACCCCCCCCCCCCCCGTCCCGCGCGGAAGATATGACATTTCCTTAAATTATTGGAGAAAAAAAGACGATTTCTCGACTATTAATGCTTATCTAAATTCAGCCCCCCCCCCCCAATCCAAGGCGGAAATATGGCATTTCGGAAATTATTAGAGAAAGAAGACGATTTGTGTACCGTTCTCGACTATTAATGCTCATCTAAATTCAGCCCCCCCCCCCTCCCCTCCAGCGCGAAGCGTGGAAGCTTTGACATTCCATTAAATTACTAGAGAAAGAAGACGATTCGTTGTACCGTTCTCGATTATTAATCTTTGTCTGAATTCAGTTCCCCCCCCTCCAGTGCGAAGCGTGGAAGCTTTGACATTTCATTAAATTACTAGAGAAAGCAGACGATTCGTTGTACCGTTCTTGACTCTTAATCCTTGTCTCAATTCAGCCCCCCCCCCCCCGTCCCATGCGGAAGCTTTGACATTTCCTTAAATTAATAAGAAAGAAGACGATTCGTAGTACCGTTCTTGACTCTTAATCATCCTTGTCTCAATTCAGCCCCCCCCCCCCCCCCCCCGTCCCGTGCGGAAGCTTTGACATTTCCTTAAATTATTAGAGAAAGAAGACGATTTCTCGACTATTAATGCTTTTTAAATTCAGTCACCCCCCCCCCCTCCAAGGCGGAAATATGGCATTTCATTAAATTACTAGAGAAAGAAGACGATTTGTTGTACCGTTCTCGACTATTAATGCTTATCTAAATTCAGTCGCCCCCCCTCCAGCGCGAAGCGTGGAAGCTTTGAAATTTCATTAAATTACTAGAGAAAGAAGACGATTCGTTGTACCGTTCTCGATTATTAATCCTTGTCTGAATTCAGTTCCCCCACCCCTCCAGCTCGGAAGCGTTAAAATTAAATTATTAGAGAAAGAAGACGATTCGTTGTACCGTTCTCGACTATTAAAGCTTATCTAAATTCAGTCCCCCCCCCCCTCCAGCGCGAAGCGTGGAAGCTTTGAAATTTCATTAAATTACTAGAGAAAGAAGACGATTCGTATTACCGTTCTCGACTCTCAATCCTTGTCTGAATTCAGTTTCCCCACCCCTCCAGCTTGGAAGCGTTAACATTTCATTAAATTATTAGAGAGAGAAGACGATTCGTTGTACCGTTCTCGACTATTATTATCTAAATTCAGCCCCCTCCCTCCAGCGCGAAGCGTGGAAGCTTTGATATTCATTAAATTACTAGAGAAAGAAGACAATTCGTTATACCGTTCTCGATTATTAATCTTTGTCCCAATTCAGTCCCCCCCCCCCCCTCCAGGGCGAAGCGTGGAAGCTTTTACATTTCATTAAATTATTAGAGTAAGAAGATGATTCGTTTGTACCGTTTTCAAATCTTAATAAGCCCTATTTGGTGTACTGTTTTCGACTCTTAATCCTTATCTGAATTCAGTTGTCCCCCTTCCGCGCGAAGCGCGGAGGTTTTGACGTTTCATTCAATTATTAGAGAAAGTAGACGATTCGTTGTAGCGTTCTCGACTTTTAATCCTTGTCTGAATTCAGTTCCCCCTCCCCTCCATCGCGGAAGCTTTAACATTACATTTAATTATTAGAGAAAGAAGACGATTCGTTGTACCGTTCTCGACTCTTAATCCTTGTCTGAATTCAGTCCCCCCCCCCCCCCCCTCCAGCGCGGAAGCTTTAACATTACATTTAATTATTAGAGAAAGAAGACGATTCGTCGTACCGTTTTCGACTCTTAATCCTTGTCTGAAATCAGTCCCCCCCCCCCACATTTCATTAAATTATTAGAGAAAGAAGACGATCCAGCATTGTAGCGTTCTCGACTTTTAATCCTTGTCTGAATTCAGTCCCCCCCCCCCCTCAAGCGCGGAAGCTTTAACATTTCATTTAATTATTTGAGAAAGAAGACGATTCGTTGTACCGTTCTCGACTCTTAGTCCTTGTCTGAATTCAGTCCCCCCCCCCCCTCCAGCGCGGAAGCTTTGGCATTTCATTAAATTATTAGAGAAAGAAGACGATTCATTTACATTTATCGACTCGTTATCCTTGTCTGAATTCAGTGACCCTCCCCCCCCCCCACTCCAGCGCGAAGCGTGGAAGCTCTGACATTTCATTAAATTATTAGAGAAAGAAGACGATTCGTCGTACCGTTTTCGACTCTTAATCCTTGTCTGAATTCAGTCCCCCCCCCCCTCAAGCGCGGAAGCTTTAACATTTCATTTAATTATTTGAGAAAGAAGACGATTCGTTGTACCGTTCTCGACTCTTAATCCTTGTCTGAATTCAGTCCCCCCCCCCCCCTCCAGCGCGGAAGCTTTGGCATTTCATTAAATTATTAGAGAAAGAAGACGATTCATTTACATTTATCGACTCGTTATCCTTGTCTGAATTCAGTGACCCCCCCCCCCACTCCAGCGCGAAGCGTGGAAGCTCTGACATTTCATTAAATTATTAGAGTAAGAAGTTGATTCGTTGTACCGTTCTCGACTATTAATGCTTGTCTGAATGCAGTCCCCCCCCCCACTCCAGCGCGAAGCGTGGAAGCTCTGACATTTCATTACATTATTAGAGAAAGAAGAGGATTCGTTTACATTTATCGACTCTTAATACTTGTCTGAATTCAGTACCCCCCCCCCCCCCCCCCCGCGGAAGCTTTGACATTTCAATAAATTATAAGAGAAAGAAGACGGTTCGTTGTACCTCCTCGACTATTAATCCTTGTCTGAATTCTCTATCTTTAAAACTTAAAAAAGAAGTTATTTTTTTCGGATTTTGAAAGAATGTTTGGTTGTCCCAAGGACTATCAAAATTCAATATGTATAAATTTCTTTCTTCTGTGTACCAGGTTCTACATTCACTGCTGCAAATTTAAGAAAGAGAAACCAAATTTTCATGGTCTTATATTTTGGATAAAAATTAAGTCTAAATCTGAATATGTAATTGCAGCCAAATATGGCAAGTTAACCCTTACTGTACTGGGGGGGGGCCTGGGAGGCCCCCCCCTCGACATTTTCGGAGATTGCGCCGCAACCGCTTGAAATTTTGAATTGTCGTTTCATGACTTTTTTCCCTCAAGTCTTACGCACATTTTGATACCATTTTCGTCAAAATCGGATATACCCGTAAGGTGTTACATAACAATTAGTATGCGCATGTCATCAAAAAAAAAAAAAAAAAATTAAAAATCCATCAAAATTTGCATAAATTATCATTATTAATTACATTAAAATGACTTTTGTGTGTTAGAAAAGAAGTTTCATATGAATAATGAGTTTCAACATTCAAAAAGTGGAGTTTGACACGTTTTCTGTAAAATGCATAAAATTAGCGCATTTTGCATAATTAATTAGGCTAACGACAAAAATTTGCATAATCAGAAAAAACTAATTATACCATCTTGTTCCTTACGTAAATATCTACAAACATGCAAATTTTCGGGTTCATCGGACAATCGACGGCCGAGATCATAGGGGGGGATTCCCAGGCCCCCCCCCCCCAGTCAGTGGGTGCTCAAAATAGCCCAGTACAGTAAGGGTTAAGCCTCCATTTTAAAAAGTTTATATTTGAGTTGTAGTGGACTATATGATGTTTTTGTCATTTCACATTCCTGTACATGATTGTAAACAGCAAGTTGGCTTTTATGTTATGTTTGAGCACCCAATAAAAAAAATAAAACAAATAATAATCCTTGTCTGAATTCAGTTCCCCCGCCCCCGATCGCAAAAAGTCTCCATGTTCGACAAGAAATCATGGCCTATCGGAATGGCCAACAGACTCTTGGGTGTAATTCCTTGTTTATTAGATGAACTAGTTGTAGACAAAAATAATGATAGTAATTATGAATTTGGATTTGCCAAATTGTCATCATAGCTGTGTCCTTTTAACTCGCCCCTTTGAGGTTACGTCAAAAATATAAAATTCGCATACCTGTATAAAAAGGTCATGACTTAAAATATATATTTATATGAAAGGATTCCAAAATTGCGAAAGAAAAAGAAAATGAGGTAGAACATATATGGTGGCGACTTTTGATTGAAAATATTTCACATCAAAATCCTCCCTCCCCCCCCCCCCCCCCCCTGGATGGCAATCTCATTGTCATAAAAGTAAGAGGGGTTACAGCATGGAGATATAAGAAGAGATCTCCATGGTTACAGACTACGTGATTACATTTCCCAGACATGTTTTGACAGTTCTTATCTAAGATATATGACACGCCCCAGCCAGCTGAAACCAAGAAGTTACAGGGCTTGTTTAGTCTGCCAATTCAGACTTCATACCACTTGGAATACCTCAGGAGAATAAATGACAACTGAAAACAAGCAAACATTTGCTTTCAAAAAATAAACTTGCAAATTATTATTTAGCCAATGAGAAGACCCTTTTCGAGTAGAAGACAGTTTCATTATGATTTGGATATACAGTAGCACTCCGATAAACTTTTAAAGAAATTAGTCTCAAAGCTGATTATCGATTGGCACAGGCTTGCAATTAACACGTACCGCCCACCAACGTACGCCCAAGCAGTGTGTTGGACATTAGCTGAGCACATGTTTTTTTTGTGTGTGTGGATATAGCGTTGGGTTCAGTTGTGATGACCTAGAAATTCTATCATAACTCCGTCATGTGTGTTCGGATGTAGATTTAGTAGAAATTATTTTGTCGCGTTTATAACCAACGCACAGTTGTAGCAGGGAGGTGTTTTAGAAACTCACATACCCTGGTTGTAGCAAGGTAAATAATTTCCACTACAACCAAGAAGTCTTCTTGGTTGTAGTGGAAATTATTTTAACTCTGTCATTAACAAAAGCGCGGTGTACACGGTAGTACAATTTATTTCACTCTGTCATTTTTATAAACAAATTACGCACAGTTGTACTTGTAGCAGTAGAAATTACTTAAACTCTGTCCTGCTTATAAAAAAACGCAGAATTTGTAGTAGAAGTTATTAAACTCTGTCATGTTTATAAACAAACACACGGTCTTAATTAGAACAAATACGTTTAAACTCTGTCATGTTTAAAAACAACCAAATACCGGTAGTTGTAGTAGAAATTATTTTAACTCCATGATTAATCATGTTTATAAACAAACGCATATTTGTAGTAGAAATCATTTTCAAATGTCATGTTTATAAACAAATTACACACATGCAATTGTGGTAGAAATTATATTAACTCTGTGAGGCTTATAAACAAACTCACAGAATTTTGTAGTAGAAGTTAAATCTCCGTCATGTTTATAAACAAACACACGTTTAGAATAATTATTTTTAACTCCGTCATGTTTAAAAACAACCAAACAGTTGTAGTAGAAATTATTTTAACTCTGTCATGTTTATAAACTAACGCACGATTGTACGTAGAAATTATTTGTAAATGTCATGTTTTAATTATAAACAAATTACACACATGCAATTGTGGTAGAAATTATATTAACTCCGTCATGATCATAAACAAACGCACATAATTTGTAGTAGAAGTTATTTAAACTCTGTCATGTAATATAAACAAACACACGGTCTTAGAAGAAATTATTTTAAACTCCGTCATGTTTAAAAACAACCAAACAGTTGTAGTAGAAATTATTTTAACTCCGTCATGTTTATTAACAAACGCACGATTGTTCGTAGAAATTATTTGTAAATGTCATGTTTATAAACACACGCACAGCTGTGGTAGAAGTTATTTTAACTCCGACTTGTTTATAATATAGAAATGTCAATGTCGGGACACTCGATACATAATTTTGTGTCGTGCGCATGTACAGTGTACCGGCTTAAACGCTTGCCAGCGCTGCGCGTATATATATTAAATCAATTCATCCTACTGCAGTCGGAAGATTATCACGCCGACGCGTTCTGGCGCAGTGTTGTATAATATTTGTACTCCTGTCACTGATCATTGCGCCGATCGTTCTGGAGCGCGCATTGCAGGATCCTGCATCGGAACGACAGCAATAATAAATATCTCATGCCTTACCAAAGGGCACCAGCACATCAACTTGGTTTAGAATCAGAGACATTGTGCCTCCATAAATTAAAATGATTATTTCTTGAAATATGTTTCTGCTGTCCATGCAGCTGTTAATGCCTTAGTTTCAGGCCACAAGGTTACATGTATATTTCCCATGATTTTCTCTATACATTGCACATACCTGCTGGACAGTAGTGCCCTGTTGGACACTGTGCAGTAGGTTCTGTTGAAGCCTCTAGACAGTAGTATCCTCTGGGACATTCGTAGCATTCTTCAACGGATTTCAGATTGGTTTGATTGGTCCAGGAGCCAGCCGGACAGGGGTACTGGTCAGAGTGCTGAGTACCTGCTGGACAGTAGTGACCCTCGGCGCATTCCGAAGGAGGCTGTTGGATACCACCCGTACCTAAGAACATATAAGATACACATGCGATTAAAGACACAGTTATTGGCCAGAGTGATGGGTACCTGCTGGACAGTAGTGACCCTCGGCGCATTCCGAAGGAGGCTGTTGGATACCACTCGTACCTAAGAGCAAAGAAGATACACATGCGATTAAAGACACAGTTATCGGCCAGAGTGCTGAGTACCTGCTGGACAGTAGTGACCCTCGGCGCATTCCGAAGGAGGCTGTTGGATACCACCCGTACCTAAGAGCAAAGAAGATACACATGCGATTAAAGACACAGTAATTGGCCAGGGTGCTGGGTACCTGCTGGACAGTAGTGACCCTGAGCGCATTCCTCAGGAGGCATTTGGACACCATCCGTACTTGAGGACAAAGAAACATGTACAAGTGAAACTAGTGTCTCACACTGGAAAGCCGTGGGGTTAGGTTTAGGAAGTCATTGAATGAGTTGCTAATTTAAATATCTTAAGGGACTGGCTAGACCCACAGTAAATGATTCCCAATGTCATCCTGAGAAAGATCAACTAAACTCACTTCCTTAACAACACAATGACTCTCTGCAAGTCTTGAACTGGAAGGGCACTGTCAGGTTGTAGAAGTTATCAGATTTGTGATTTTGTATTGCCAATTTAAATAGACTCCAATGATTCATAACGAGCAAATAATTCTCTACAAACTGCGACAGGCTGCGGCCAGGTTGGGGAAGGGAAGTTACTCATTGTTTTAATGCGTTACCAATTTGAAAATCTACAGGGATCTACTACACTCACCTTCATAACAAGCAAATGATTCTTCACAGGTGTCACACTGGAAGGCTGCGGTCAGATTATGAAAGTCATTAAACGTTCCAGCCGGGCAAGCGTTTGCAGCAGCGTTGGGACTGTCACTTCCTAGTGGACAAAAGTACCTGGTTGGGGAAAACATGATAGAGGATAAACATACATGTTTAAGAGGATACTGCACTTCATATACAAGTACATATAAAAAGAGACTGAAATGTATATATTACAGCTTCACTAAGGATTCAGCCAATTTGAAGAGCTTATACCTATAGTGATTCCAACTTTCCAACATTCATTACTTTCATATTTTGTCAGATTTTATTCACACTTTCACCCGGCAACTTTATCGGATTATCCTTTAAGTATTTTCTTGATCTCTTTGAAGTTTGTCATTACATACCCAGGGTAGCAGAAGGTATCAGGCTCTACCAAGGCAATGGTTGTGCAGGCGTAACCGGCGGTACAGGCGGTACAGTCGGTTTCCTCATTCTGGCCAACAGAGGGATTGAAGGTGCCAGCAGGGCAGGCCTGGGGTGTGTCGGTACCCGATGGGCAGTAGTAACCAGCAGGGCAAGTCTTGCATTCCGTTTGAGCTGCAAGGAAAATCAAACATTTCATCATTTTCTAAGTAACCCCTATTGGAATGTAACAGAAGCGCAGTTACTAAACTTTGGCGGCCTTTACCAGACTTTAGGTGGTACACTTAATGTCTGGAAAGTGGGCAATGCACACAGTCATGCATTGTGTCCCGTGACCTTTTCCTAGTGCTACAGTCCAGAAACATTTCTATAAAACTAAGAAGGCAAGTACACCCAGAAACATCCACATCTGGAGACGGGTACGTAATTTCATTAAAGCTTATTTGTGCTAGTTTATAGGAGGGATTAGACCCCCCTGCAAGGTACCTGGACAGGTGGTTATCTCATCAACTCAGCTCTCAAATAACATAAGAAAAAGAGGATCATGGGGAACCAATAGTCACCAATTAGGCATTGTTTTCTATATAGAGGGAGCAAGTCACTTCAAGTAGGACGGTGTGGCTTTAAGGTAAACGTTATGATCGGATTATGTGGAAAAGTCAGGAAAATTTTGAAAGGCAACAGTATTTTGAAATCCTGTAGACACGCCAAAAAATGCCTACAAAACAATACACTGCAATGACAAATGACAAATAACAGTGACAAATCTGCTGAAAACCAATCGGAAGCAAGGATTTCAGTAGCTTATACAACAACTATCATTTGTGACAAGTTTTGTGAAACACCCCCCAGGACTTACATTCGGCTCCTTCCACCTCTGTGAATGTACCACCTGGGCAAGGGTTGTTATCACCCGCCTCAGTGCCCTCAGGGCAGTAGTAGCCCTTGGGACAAGGTCGGGGCAAACTGGTACCTGAGGAAAAAGAACAAGAACAGGACAGTGTCAATGTGAGGGCCTGAGGAAAATGGTGAGGGTATCAATGAATTAAAATGCATACATGTAACTTTACGTATGTATATAAAATGAAGCCCTATTGAACATGGATTCTCACATTTGGTGGTTAGGCTCAGTAAAGTTGAATTCAAAGCCCTAAAAATATACCAAATGCATAAAAAAGAAAGGGCAAAATGTCTGCACACAGTACGTCCACATGATCACATTGTGTTGACAGCAGGAATTTAAGACAGGGAAAGAAGCTTTTAAATCCGTGAATTGGTAACACATTGAGATATGACCAGCGCTCTTTAACCCGCATCAGTACAGAGTCTACGTTTTATATTAGTTACGTTGCAACTGGTATAAAAAAAGGCACTTTATAAGAAATGGTTATTATTTTCATTGCATACAGGGCGGAATGCCTTACCTGCAGGGCAGTAGAACCCAATGGGGCAGTTTGAGCAGTCGTCTTGTTTCGTAAATCCGAGGTCCGTGCCATAGGAGCCGGCCTCGCAGGGGTGTTCGGTGGATGTCTCGGTAGAGAACTCACAGAAGTACCCGCGGGGGCACAAGTACTCCACAGTGGGGGTCCCGATGACAGGATCCTGAGGACAGAAATAACCTACAGAGGGGGAAAGCAGGAGAGAATAGAATTTGAGGAGGGGTACAGAATGAGAGGGAGTCCATTTTGATCAAAAGAAATTGGGTTTGTTTAAATCACTAGCATTAGCACCATCGTCATAATCAACATCATCATCACCCTCCTCCTTCTTCTCCTCTTCCTCCTCCTCCTCCTCCTCCTCCTCATCATCATCATCACCTTCCTCATTGATTTTTATCTTTTGAAAACTTTGAACTGCTTTAGTTAATGGCAGGGTATTCCCCTGACACTACTTTAGATTTACGTAGGTGTCATTAGCCATGTCCCACAATGCTTCACCAACTGGATGATATACTTGGGTACAGAAACTGGAAATCGTCTATGTACATCTTCACCGAAAGATTACCCAATTGAAAATACATTACAGCAGTGGTAGCGATGTCAGTGAAATATCCTTCCTTTAAAGGGATCGTTTAACAATGTTAAATATGAGATGCATGGCCCTACGTGTTATCAGTGTATGTGATATGAAGTAGTATTGAAGACCTAAAAAAATTGCAGTTCAAAAAAGTAAAAATTTGAGTGACCGGTTTTACCATACTCATTTTCTCCAAGAGACTGTAGTCTTATAAACACTGTGAGGAAAACAAAAAATTAAATTTTGATTTCCAATCATAAATTTCTTATTAATTAGATCGGCTTGTAAAAGTCATGGGGTTCCTGACTGACCTAAAGATTTATAATTATGATAGCAGTATGAGCTAAATCCAGGATTTTGTTTCAGAATCTGAGACAAAGCTACTTTAAAGTATGTCAAGTCTCACCTTCAGGGCATGCAGCACACCCTTCCTCTGCTGTGGCTGCATTGGTCCTGTTTCCATATGTACCGGCCGGACACGCAAGCTCGTTCAGTCCATCATCGCAGTAATAACCTGGAAATTAAGAGTAACAATTATATAAATGATAATGATGATGATGATGATAATATTAATGAAATTATTAACAACAGTAATAGTAATAGTAAAAGTAATAGTAATACAGTCAAACCTGCTTTAGTGACTACCTGTCTACAAAGACCACCTGTCTACAACAAGCACATGTTTTGTTTCCCTTGAAAATGGTTTCTCATTGAAACATGTACTAAAGGAGCCTGTCTACAGAGACCAGCTGTCTACAAAGACCACTTTTTGTGTTTCCCTTGGGCGGTCGCTGTAGACAGGTTTGACTGTAGTAGTAGTAGTAGAAATAACAATCATGTTTATACATGTAGCATCCTACTGGGTAGTCATTTCAAACCTTGGTGGAGCGTCCCATGGTAGACATGATTATAACCCCATTATAAAATAAATCTAAAATTAATTATATTACCTTGTTTACAGAGTCCCTCTGTTGGTGTGCGGCTGGTCGATCCTTCTGAGCAAGCATAGCCTGGATCACACGTGTCGCAAGCCGAGCTAGACTGGTTGCTATAGTAACCAGCATCGCAGATGACCGGTGCTGCGTCCGTCACGGGGCAGTAGTAGCCAATGGGGCAAGGCGTACAGGCCGACTGCAAACCTGGACAAGGGAGATGACAAATTTGAGCGTAATTTTATGCGTTGAACTATATACATCATATAGCATAGTAGGTTGTTTTAATAATGATTATTGAAATGAAATTCATATTTTGAATTTTTTTATCAGTGCATTTTAAAATGCTTCTTCTTCTCCTTTGTTTCTTCTACTCCTCCTCTTCTTGTTCTTATTCTTGTTCTTCTTTCTTATTTTTTTCTTGTTCTTCTTCTTCTTTGTCTTCTTCTCCGTCTCCGTCCCGAGTCTATGGTTGGGGCTTCCTTATTATTTTACGGATTTATAGTGCTCTTTATCTTTTTGTACGTTCTGCTGAGTATCTTATTTTATTCATACTCTAATATGCTACTGCACTTTTTGTTACATTGTAATGTTCTTCTATTAATTTCTGTATTTTAATCCTCTACTTGAATTGTTTTTATTTTGAATATGTGTGTATGTCCTTTATCAGGACCATGATGAAATACAGCTTTGCTGATCATGTTTATATCATGTATAAATGTGCTTCAATAAATAAATAATTAAATAAATAAATAGAATGATTTTTACCTTCACTGTAATATCCATCTGGACAGGTTTCCGGTGAAGTCTTGGTGTCATTACAGAACTCTCCCGCTGGACACGAAGTACATTCCTGTATGGCAAAACAACAACAAAAATTAAAATTACATATATGTATAGAGTCAACAGAAACAAATCAAACCACAGTTTTCTTTTAAACGTGAATGTTATTATTATTATTATCAAATATTTGGCATCACTTGTGCCTGCTTGGGAGGTAAAAAGCGACGGAATCAATGTGACCCTCGGTCTCTCCTCCCGATATAACTGAGTATAGTTATTTATAAACGAAAACCCATCCCCATCATCACCATCATAATCAACACCACCGAGTTCGGGTGAGGTTTGTATATCAAAACCCTTGAATTGAGGGTCAATGTCCCATGACACTTCCACAAGAATATTCTCCTAATGACCTTTTCATCATTTGTGGAATCGGCTAAAGAAAGAACATCATGATGATGCCGACGGCAGTTCACTGTTCCCCCTGGCATCAACGCTCTGCCTGGCTCTAAGCTACCTCGGAGGGATTGGATAACACTCAATAGACTGCGAACTGGGGTAGGAAGATTCAACGCTAATATGTACTGTTGGGGACTTCGGGAATCACCGGCATGCATCTGTGGTCCAGATGAGCAGACGGCAGACCATGTCATCTACAACTGCCTTATTTTCAAACCTCCTGACGGGATGACTGATCTGTCAAGCCCAATTGATGCACAAGTCAACTGGCTTACCCAGCTTCAAGAAATAACTTTGTATATGATACTACTACCTCATACGAAAGAAGAAGAAGATGATGCTGCTTACCGTCGAGCCTGCTACTGCATAGTAGCCTTCTGTGCATGACTTCTGGTATGTGCTGGACGTGTAAGGGCAAGCCTTTCCAGCGGGGCAGATTGTACAGCTCTCTTGACCACCTCCACTGTAGTAGCCCTCCTCGCAATCAGCGACGGTGGAAGAATCATCACGGTCTGGACATTCCTTGCCGGGCGGACATCTTGTGCAAGACTGGGAATAAGAAACATAAATATATTACAAAACCTGTGTCGGGAGACCTCTAAAGTGAGCCCAAAAGGTGGTATTTTTTAACAGGTTCAACTGAATTAATTTACAATTCTACACCTTGTTAAAGATTGGTCATTTTCACGGCAAGAAATTTTACACAAAGAGCGAAAAGTCATCACAATCATCATCACCATCATCAGCATTATCAACATCACTATCATGATGATCTCCACCACCGCCGACACTGTCATCACCATCATTATTATTTATTATCTCCACCATCATCATCACATACATACATACATATTGATATTTATATAGCGCCTTTACATAAACATGCTTAAAGCGCTTTACATCACCAGCATCAACACCTCTACTACCATCATCAGTATCCTCATCTCAACCACCGCCATCACCATCACCATCATCTTCATCATTAACATTGATATATCTGTCACTATCGTGCAATTATCATCCGCCTCCTGGACCTACCTGTGCTCCAGCGTCAGAGTAGTAGCCAATGCCACAGGGAACGGAACTGTTGACCGATGTGGATGGACATTGGTATCCTGCTAGACAGGAGTGGCACTCAATTAGTCCGCCCTCAGAGAAATAACCCTATAGGATCAAGATGGCTAGAGTTAGAATATCATTTTAAACTGTTGCATTTTACAGTCGAACCTGTCTATAAAGGCCATCCAAGAGGTACAGGAAATGTCGCCACTGTACACAACACACATTTTTCCTAAAAGGATACAATATAGGTTACTACTATAGACAGGGGCATTTAAAGAGAGATGGCTGCTAAGACAGGTTTGATTGTATATACATAACTCTCTCTCACTCTCACTCTCCCACCTCTCTTTCTCCTTTCTCTCCCTGCTTATATTTTTATCTTAATCTTGTTTCCTTCTTTACCAAATGTAATCTTATTAATAACTGTGACCAGTACTTTTATCACCATGAATCATGCTGTAAGTCATTGTCTGACAAAAATTATACAGGTACATGCACATGTACCTATATGTAAGTTAATGGGACATGCATCATCTAAGCATATGTTCACGTAATCTTAACATGATATATAAGGCAATACAATCGGATATTAAAATTCCACCATTGATCTCTTGAAAATCTTTATGATTGTATTCATTATTATCCTGACAAGGTTCATCTCTCCGGGGACATTTTTATTTTACATCGAAAATACATTATTTTGTAATTATTCACTTTTATCTTATGAAAGGCTGACCCAAGACATGTTTCAAATGTTCAACATAACATTTTGAAATAAAATTCAAATTACATGACACAACGAAAATATACTAAACATTTTGTTTCAATAGAATTAGGTTGTCAGTGAACTTACAGCACCACACTTTGCATTGCCGCTACCGTCTGCCAGCGGGCACTGCCAGCCGGCGGGGCACGTTGTGCAGTAGGCTGCCCCCAGTCTAGCGTAAGCTCCTTCAGGGCAGGAGGCTATGTAAGCATCGGTCGTGGTGTTTGGACAGATATAACCGGGCTGGCAGATAGTACAGGTGGATTGGTTGCCAAGAGAGTAGGAGCCTGAAATAGAAAAATGGGAAGAGATGATTTATAATTGGACAAAGGGGGAGAAGGAGGAGGAGACGGAGGAAGAGAAGAAGAAGGGGAGAAGAAGAAGGGGAGAATGAGGAGTAAGAGGAAGAGGAGGGAAAAGGGGAGAAGAGGAGAAAGAGAAGAATAAGGGGGAGAATGAGGAGTACAAGAAGAAGAAGAAGAAAGGAGAGAATGAGGAGTATGAGGAAGAGGAGGAGGGAGAGAAGAAGAAAAACATCCTCTGACATATCATGAATTAGAAAGGAAAGAGACAGACCAATTACAAGTTTAAAAAAATTAAAATTCATGAAGTTGGTGGTGTTATGAATTTGGGGTTTAAAGCCTTAGTTGGCATTGAATGAAATTTGGCAAACCTCTTGGGAAACTCTTCAGTAGGCAAACTCTTTTTTTTTAAAGAGGTTATAGCTTTCATCAATAAGACAACTAGAAACAAACCTTCAAGGCAATTCACGGCAGCTGTGGGGTCAGAGGTTGAAGGGCACGCTTGGCCAAAGGGGCACGGGGTACAGGACGTCTGGGCTGCCACTGAGTAGAAGCCCGGTTCACAGGCGGTGGGGGCGTCGTCCGTGTTGGCACAGGCGTAGCCAGCGGGGCAGTTGGTACAGGCGGTGGAAAGGGCTAAACTGTAGGATCCCGCTGCACATATACCTGGCGCCAGTCTGAAAGGGCCAATCAGAAATGGTCATTGAGACTTTTCGAGTATAATGCGCTATAAAAGGATCTACTTAAAATGACAGTTAATCCTGCTTTAGCGACCAGTATAGAAAGACCACCTGTTTATAAAGACCACAATTTTATTTCCCCTTGAACATAGTTTCTCATTGAAACCTGTACTAGAAAGACCACCTGTCTATAAAGACCACAATTTTATTTCCCCTTGAACATAGTTTCTCATTGAAACCTATACTAAAGGAACCTGTACATAAGGACTACCTGCCTATAAAGACAAATTTTCATGTTTCCCCTGAAGTGGTCTTAATATAAAGGCTTTACTGTATCATAATATTTTATATTTCTATGTCACACTAATAATCTTCAAGTGTCGCAATGTGGATCAGTGGATTGAGGCTGGACAGGTTGACGGTCCTAATAATTATCAAGTTATGACATGAGTATTTCGGGATAGAAAACAAAATTAAGGTAAATAAAAGGGGTTGGGGGTATTGAATTAGAAAATCGAATTAAAAACAACTGATAAAATAGTGATAACCTATTGATAAGAAGTTAATAGGTATAATGTGAGCCAATTCATTAGTTAAAAGTCTGAAAAAGGGGCATCCCCAAATTTCACATTCTACTTACGATGGATCAGAGCAGTACATGCCAGCCGGACAATCAGAGCATTCCGTATGGCCCATTGACCCATTGGTCGACTGGCCGAACGCACAGGCCACCGGGGGCTGGTCAGTGAAGGGGCAGGCGTACCCCGAGGGGCAAGCAGTGCAGGTGGCCTCGCTCGCAAGACTGTACTCTCCCTCCGTACAGTTAGCTGTTGAGCCGAGGGAACAGCTTAAACCGGCAGGGCACAGAAGACACATTGGAACCATCTTATAAGAGGGAAAGAGAAAAATAATTATAAAGGCTTGTTTAGATATGCTACGAGCTTGTTCACATATGGTACGTGTAAGCACGATTGCATACTGGATACTGGATTACGTTTTGCTCTGAAACGGGAGTGACGTTTATTGCGTTTTTTGAAGAAGAAGAAAAAAGTGTTTTTGCCCAAATTAATTGAAGATAAAAAACAACTTGTGGGAGTCTAATTATAGATCCAGATACAGCTATCCTTCTTTGATTTTAATGATATATTTTGTTCATAAGTTTTAGGTTTTAGATTTGGCGTTTATTGCGTTTTGCAATGAAACTGTTAATTTCTCGACATGTTTAGCTCAGCACTACAATATCCACTATCGCAAGCTGTTTGAGCATTCAACTAATGATCTATTTATATAATATCAGAGGGGTGATTGTCAGATGTTGGGTGACAAGGCTTTATCATCCTGATGGATGAAACCAATTACCTCAGGACTACAATATCCACCATCGCAAGCTGTTTGAGCATTCAACTAATGATCTATTTATATAATATCAGAGGGGTGATTGTCAGATGTTGGGTGACAAGGCTTTATCATCCTGATGGATGAAACCAATTACCTCAGGACTGTAATATTCACTGTCGCAAGCCGCTGGAGCATCTGCAGGGTCGAGGCAAGACATGCCCTCAGGACATGGTGTGCATGAGTCGTTCCTAGCCGAGGAGTACGTCCCGTAGGGGCACGGCTGGGGAACGTTGACAGGGTCGGGGCAGTAGAAACCAGCTGGACAGTCAGTGCACATTGTTCCCTGTTATATGAAGAGATGAATTTGATTATAACACTAATAAGATTTGATTATCCAGTGTCGCCTCATCATTATTATAATGTTCTCCCAGAGGGTACTACAATCATAATATAATCCTGGCTTTAGCCCAGCTGCCGTCGGGCATTTAAGGGTAATCAAGGAATAAATTGCTACCATGTACATGTACCCATTTACTACCCCTGGGTGGAGAGTGGCATATGTAGATTCATGTCTTGCCAAGGAAGGAATGAATGTAAGAGGACATCCTTACCTCTCCCAGTCCACTGTATGTTCCATTGGGGCATGTAGCTGGTAAATCGCTGGCTACCAGACATAGAGACCCTGTTGGGCATGGGGTACATGACGAGGCCTGCTCCAGGCTGTACATTCCTGTTATAGAGAATAGAGAGAGCAAGGGAGGGAGTGAGAGAGAGAGGGAGGAAGGGTGGGAAAGATAGAGAGAGACAGAGAGGGAGGGAGGTAAAGAGAAGGAGAAAAAAGGGAGGGAGAGAGAGAAAGGGAGAGAAAGAGGGAACGAGGGAGAGAGGAGGGAGAGAAATAGAGGGAAAGAGAGAAGGGAGGGAAAGAGGGAAGAAGGGAGGGGGGAGAGGAGAGAGAGAGGAAGGAAGGGAAAGAGAGAAGAAGGGAGGGAACGAGGGAAGAAAGGGAGGGGAAGGGAGAGGAGAGAGAGATGAAGGAAGGGAAGGAGAGAGAGGAATGGATATATGGATTAACTTGTACTACTTATACATGTCTCACAACTAAGGACCTGTCAAGGGCAGAATACACCTACAAACTATCTAACATTGCAAAAATAGTGATCTCTTTTAGTTTTTAACCCCTTAGCTTTATCATTGTGGATCGTAAATGACTTGCGGAGAGGACAAGGAGTGCAAATACACAGACCCTTCTTCATGTAGTTTCAATCTCTAAAAGCCATCACCTTGCATCTGACATGCACACAAAAGTAACTTCCAGATACCAGTAATGTCTTAGCTGCATAATTCTCATATCCATCATTGTCCAACTTACTCAAACGTGTAAGTTATTTACAAAAGGAACAAGAGGTGCAGAAATATGTTCCTCTACTGCAAAATTCCAATGCCTTGATGGCATCATCTTGCAACATACATTTACACTAAGTGACTTACCAAGTGGACAAGGGGTACAGATACCAGCACCCTGCGCTGCATACGTCCCCGCTGTGCAGTTCCTTGGCTGTATCCTCGCTGACCCGTTCAGGCACTCTTGACCGGCCGGACAAATGCTGCAGGACGACACGCCCTCCTCGCTCCACTGGCCCTCCGGACATACGCTACATACCTGTTGACCGCTAAGACTGTAGTAGCCGGGGTCACAAGCCGCCGGGGACCCGCTGACCGAGAGGCAGGAGGAACCACCAGGGCAAAGGTAACAGGTGGATTTGCCTGTGGTGTCTTGGTAAGTACCGCTGGGGCAGGCTTGGGGGTTGCTGAGAGGCGAGGTGCACATGAATCCCTGGGGGCAGGGCAGACAGTCGGTGCCATTGGAGTACTCCCCGACCTGAAAGAATGTTGACACGATGATATGATTTTTAGGAACAGAATCTAATACTTTGAGTATGAGTTTTGGATAAAGATGAGATCCCCAGCTACGTTGTCACATACAAATGTACATGTCTGTTACCCATCTCAGAATTTAGAACAAGGACATGTACATATATATATATCTAGGCCCCGTCTGATAAAGAGTTGCAATTTTTAAATCCTAATCAAACACAAGTTATTTATTCAATCGCAAGTTTGCAGTCCCCTATCTTTTATGTACATAGTTTTGATTGATATCGATTGCAAATAAGTTGCAATTAATATCAACTGTTTATAAGACATGGTACTGATCACTGTATTAATTCAATGCCCTACTAAAGACAATTCAGACCAAATATTAAGTAGAAAGGCACATTTGATATGTAAATTTTATTAACATGTGCTCTCTATAGAAAGTCGGCAGCCTATTTGTCGAACTATGTTTTTTCAGTTGCTTTTCTCAATGCCCTATCCTACGGGCATGCCGCGCCGGAACTCTAGCGATGGCTTTGCACACCATACCGGCTGAAGAAACTTCAAGCTAGGGATTTAGCTTGCGCGCTCGTTGCTCTCCAATATAAGAAATTTAGATATCGATCGCAGAAATATTGATGATCGGTGGAAAGAGTGGATTCAGGAATTTACTATACCACTCCAAATAGTAAATTTTCTCACCCTCTCAAATTTATAGTGAAACTATACCTTTTTCGTGTTCTGTACAATCGCAATGCAAATAACTATACATGAGGAATATCAAACTAATTATCATTTACAAATAAGATACACATATATTGCGTACATGACATAACAGCATGTATAAAGGGAAATACACCAAACTGTAAACTGAAAATAACAAGAGGAGGAGACCGACAGTGACTGACCTGACATAACCCTTGACCTGATGACCCACATGCTTGACCGATAGGACAAGACGCACAGCTGGTTGATCCACTTGTTGAGAACTAGAGAGGAGAAGTATTAAAATTGGCAACAACAATTATCAAAGTACTTTTGGCACTGGATATCATTACATACAGGTACACATAGTTGCTTCAAAAGATCCTATTCAAGAAAAACAATTTTTGCAATACATACACAATGTATTTAGTTCTGTATATTTGGTTTTCATGCTTGTTTCTTATGGTATATCATAATATTAGCTTTACTATTACATGCACTATTTATAAGCTTAATTGTACGTAACTGTACCAAAAAATTGCTTTAAATTGCATAAAATTAAACACAAGCAAGAGTTAACTCTCATTTGTCCTTTTATGTGGGCCTTAACATGGGTTTTTTTCCCCATAGATGCTCTTTAATCATTAAACTTTTGAATGTTCCACACATCTTTATCATTATTTTGTGTCAATAAGGGGGGGGGGGGGATGGGGGGGGTATTTTCTTCTTAAGTCATTGGTCTACTTTAATAAAGCAGAGGTGCACATGCAATCACATATAAATTTAAGCAAAAAAGGGATTTGGGTTCAATCACAAAGCATCTTCAATTTGATTCTTTCTTATTTTCTTTTCTATACTTTAATTTTAGATTTTTGTTTTAAACATATTAGCAATTCAATCTGTTTGGCGCTAGATGGGCATTAACTCTGCTTCATAGTTTGAGTTAATGCCTTTTTGACGACAAACAGACGATATATCTCATCAAACGGGTACATGAGCGTAAGGTATGGTTAGTATTGAAGCATTAGTAAGCTTACAAAGCCAGCCTCGCATGCTATGGGTTCTTGGGTATTGTTTGAGCAGCGGAAGTTAGCGGGGCACTCGGTACAACTCGTCTGGGTCGACGCAGTCTGGTAGGTCCCTGCAGCACACTGTTTAGGGGATAAAACATATGATGATAATCATAATAATAAGAATAATGTATGTAATTACTTTAAACATCCAATTAAGTCATTTTATCTGCATTTAGTAAAAGTATAACAAAAGTGTTACCTTGTCATAGATCCTATTGAAGGGTTCACTTTATTTTTTTTCAAAATCCTATTTCAGTATTAGTTGTATAATATGCAAAGTATAGAAATATAATGAAATATGAGCAGTTTCCAATGAAAAGGTTACACCCATGATATCTGTGGTTTGTTTGTATCGTACAGAAAGCGCACTACATCAATACATCGATACAGCAAATAAGAGGCCAGTGGTATCATAAGGGGGGGTTGGCGGTTAGTCTTACAAGTTGAAGAAATGTAAGAGAAAAGGGTTACTGACTGGGGGAAAGGACAAATCAGGGATGTGGCATTCCCTTTATTTATCTATTTATTTCTTCTTCTTCTTATTTTGATTTATTTGAATCAACATTTTTTAAATTTCATTTATTTAATTAATTTTTTTTTTTGGGGGGGGGTGATTTTTGTTCAACGTTTGATGAGGGGAGGACTACTCTACTGTAATTGGGGATGATCATACTACACGTATGACTTACCGTGACACATGTCTCTTGTCCTGTCTGATCTGTGTAGTAGCCCGGAGGACAGGCCTGAGGTGCCTTTGTTTCGTCAGCACATTGGTAACCTAAAATTAAAAACACAAATAGCATACTTGTATATATACATAAATATAATTGTCATAGTTTCACAATCAAAAAGGTCGTTTTACATGTACCTGTGATACTTTCGCCTACTCGTTGCTGCATGCATCATCAGACTGACTTTTTAGCGCAACTAGATGATTGTGAAACCTTTTTTATTGTGAAACTTTGAAAATTCAATTCATGGAATTACTACCAATCAGATGAACCTCTTATTTAGTTTTATTTCCATGAAAATAAAGAAACAAATTTTAAATTCTGCAGTCTTTGAGTAGGTAAGGGGGTGGTTCAACGGGGAGCACATCATTCATTCTAATTGAACTACAAATGGTAAATATGGTTCTAATATTTTTTAAGGATATTGTTGTGTTTTTTTATTATATTGCTCTGGTTAATCACGTACATCATGTACATGTACGTCTATGTTCAGAAAAGAGACAATAGAACTTGTGAACGGATGTGAACGGATTCTTACCCATAGGGCATTCAGTACAGTTCGCATTTCCCAGAGAATCTGCATACCAGCCAGCCGAACACACTGTGGGGGCGCTAGACCCGTCGTACGGGCAGTACGATCCCTTAGGACAGTCTTCGCAGGATGTTTGTCCAAGGATTGCATATTGACTGGCTTGGCATATGGTCGGTTCGGCATCAGTCGTGGGGCATCTAATAAAAATAAAACGCAAATAAGGGAATTTTTAAAATTCGATTTCTGTCCCATGGTACAGTATGACTTAAGAGAAAAAATAATAATCTGCTTAAATGATTAGAAGACCTTTAGTTTAGCATATGATTGTTTCTGCATCAGTCGTGGGACATCTAATAAAAGGAAAATGCAAAGAAGTGAATTAAAACTTTTCAATTTCTGTCACATGGTACAGTATGACTAAAGAGACCAAATTATATTCAGTTTAAATGATCAAAAGGCCTTTAGTTTAGCATATGATCAGTTAAGCATCAGACTTTGGACATGTAGTAAAAGGAAAACTCAAAGAAGGGTTTTAAATATTTCTCAATTACTTTCACATACCACAAGTAGAGTTGAAAGTTAAAATCTGTTTTATTAATTCAAAGTCAATTAGTTTTCTAAATATGTATCGCATCACATCATTTTTTGTTAATAACTGCTGAATTAATTTGAATTACTGTTACGCTGTCGGGCAGGTTGTGCATGCAAAATTACTCCCAAAGGAGAAGTAACTTCAAATAAGAGTCTCAATACAAAGAAGAATTCTCGATACAAAGAAGAACTCTGGGGTGTGGCCATGAAAGGGGTCTTAAAGGGGGAAGGGGGTGTAAAGGGTTCTATATTTACCTGTATCCGGCAGGGCAGATGGTGCAAGTGGAGTTGCCCCCTAGGGAGTAATAAGTCTCTGAACAAGGAGAAGGGGTTGAGTAGTGGTCAAAGCATTCAGACCCAGCCGGGCAGACCATACACCCAATAGCATTGGTCTCGTTGCTGAATGTCCCATCAATACATCTAGATTGGAAAAAGCATAGGCATACATGTACATGAATTATTAATGATTTTAACAACAGTAATAATAATATGTTTTGTTTACCCATTGTAGCCTCATCAGTGTTGATACCATTCTCCCTGATGGCCCTCCAATTACATTATAACTCCGGCTCTAGCCAAGCTGCCATGCAAAGGCGCTCAAGCGTTTAAGAAATTTCTTCCTACTGGGTACCCATTTGCCTAACCTGGGTGGAGTGTGGCAATTGTAAATTAATGTCTAGCCAAAAGACATGATTTTGTGTACTTGTCACATAATTGCATCGTTACAGAAACAACCATGCTGACAACATCACTACTAGTTTGTGATGAAGTAAATCACAACAATCATGTATACCGGTATTGGAGTTAAAATCACTCGACAAATCAAACAAATCTTGCAGCAGATTACAAACAATGAAAGCACTAGACCAAGATATGTTTACACTGATCCAAAGGAACATTATATTATCAAAATGTGGTCCCAAGTTGTAAACCTATTTCAAGTCTAAATCTACATGTACATGTACACATGAATTTGAAATTATAAGTGAGCATTATTTTCCATTCATGAGCAATCCTTTTCCTTGGGCATTGCCATTACGATATCATTTTACAAGGGAAAAAAAAGAAACGAGAAAGCTTAAAACTATCTTGAGCTCTGGTATGGAAACTTGCTGGAAATCATCTTTAATAAAAATCACAATTCTCATTTGCAAATAGTAACCTGTGTTAGTGCCTGGTCTACCTTGATTTCCTTATCTTTCAATGCTCATTACTCAGCCCCTATACATTTTCTACCAAAATCGTTTGGCACATGTCATTCATTTGTAATCTTGAACATTCAGTGTAAGTTTTGTTGGATTCTGTGAGAATTTATTTTTTATCATTACCAGAACTCAAGCTTATCTTTAAAACTTGCTATGCAATAACAAATGATCAATTTCTATCAAAAATTTGCTCTCAGCCGATAAAATGCAACGATTACAGTAGCTCATAACAGTTATTATAACTTTTCATTGATAACAAGTTTAATGAAACAGGGCCCAGAACTCAAGAATCTCTTATAAAGCAAAAATATGGATACAAAATTGTTAATAATACTACAGTCAAACCTGCCTTAGTGACCACTTGTACAGAAAGACCACCTGTCTACAAAGACCACATGTTTTGTTTCCCTTGAAAATGGTTTCTCATTGAAACATGTACTAAAGGAACCTGTACATAATGACCACCTGCCTATAAAGTCTACTTTTTTATCTCTCCCTTGGGTGGTCTTTATAGACAGGTTTCACTGTACTAGGGTCTTTGATCTTGATATGAAGATTGAATAATTGCAATTTAAGATTTCAACGGAAGCAATAAACCTTTCCTTACCCGATTGGTTCCACTAATCCATCAACGGGGCAGTAGAAGCCCACAATGCAGTCCTGGCACGCCACGCTACCGTTGGGCGCGTAGGTTCCAGCTGTACAGAGCACGGGGTCAGATGACTGGACGGTGCACTGGTAGCCCCCTGGACACGGGATGCAGGTGGTGGCGTTGGCCAGAGAGTAGTAGCCATCTGGACACGGGCTGGGGACTAAAGACATCAAGGGTGATTTGATTTAATCATTATTTAATTATTTTTTTGCCACAAAAAATTGAAATGATGGCATGCAGTGTTCAGTGCATGCTGTATTAAAAGTGGTACATATTTTTGTGAAAATTTCAAATATAGGGCCAACTAAAAATGACCGCTTGTTTCTGATCTCGATATAGATTTAAAATTAGAAGAAAAAAGTTCTGTGCATATGCATATCATGCAATTTGTGACACAGTTATGACTTTCCTAGATAGTTACTACAAATATTATGGAAATGGAGTCAGTTCCACACAAGTTTTTTTTCTTTTCTTTTGACCCGGATACAAATGCAGATTTGAAATTACTCCAGATGAACTTGCATTTAACTTCAAAACCAATTTTTTTTTTTTTTTTTTTTTTAATAGACTACCGGTAGTATTATGGCAGAATAGTGAAAGCATGCATGGATAAGTTACTAGGAATCAATTGCAAACTGTACATGTGAGACATACACCAATATAATTTCATTAGGAATAAAATGATGGGGAAAGAATGGTGACAAGGGAGGGGGTCTTTTGCACAAGGCTTCTCAAATTCTATGAAAAATAGACAAGAAATTAATTTAACAAAACTTCAAAAAAGCATCATAAGGAATTTGTTGTAAGTTCAATTACTCAGTCTTTGGCCAATGGGGGAGGAGGAGGAGATATAAAAAGGAAAAGAATTTAAAAGGGATGTGAACTGGCTTACCTACAAATATTTGTATAGGTGACAAATTATTGTCAATGTTCATAATTCTGTTACAAAAGTAATTTTGTTTTCTGAAACAAATATGAAAAGTGCTTGATTTTTCATGAAACTGCTTTAAACAAATACAAAATGAAATATCAATACAAGGTATACTAGTGAAACACACAAACAAAAACCTTAATAACAAGTAATACTTAATTTCAATTGGGTGCCTTTCATAAAAGCACTTGGGCAAATAAGAATTACTTTTAAATTTTGTTTTTTGGAGGGAAACATCTCAATTATTTCTGTTTTATTATTCATTTTAGCTTCATTAATCCTTTAAAATTATTTTGCAATAGTTCAAACAAAACAAAACAAAACAAAAAAACTTTAAAAGGTGGAAATGTGCTTTTTAAATCCTAAGATATGATAAGAAATATTCATATAAAAAAAATACAAAAAAACAAAGTCGTTAACAGGGTGCAAATGCATGCACTTTTGAGCAGATCAATTTTGTTGCCAATTTGCTAAATCAAAGGGAAAGTGATTGGATACCAGCAAAATTTCTTACCAGCTTCATGTCCGAAAAAAGTACAAAATAGTACAAAAAATTGAACACAAATAGGTAATACATACATGTACATAATAATCCAAAAGTTAGATCAAGCTTAAAGGCTACAGGTGTATTAACACAGAGTTTCCTATGAAAATGGAAAAGAAATAGATGATTTATATAATGTAAATATGTCTATAATTAAACAAACAATAATGATTAGTTTAATTTAAAACATGTATAATTTTGAAGTCTGGTATTGAACCTCCTAAAGGTTATTCTGCATTGTTCATCTTGATAGAAATAGGTTTTTCTTTGACTTAAAATCGAAAAGTCAAAGGAAAAAATCATACGCACTTCAACCGTTATCCTAGTATTGGTAGGCAAATAAATTACTAAATCTTGTGGTATATCTTATAAACACAAGCACATACAATTCCCAATTTCCAGTCTTAGCTCCAAGACAATCCTTTAACACCGGTGTACATTAATCTTACACTGGAAACGGTTAAATAATCATGAAGGCTTTGGTATCTATCTCATGATCAATACAGTGTGGCACAGGGAGATTATTTTTGTGTCATATATACAGAGGACAGGAACCATATCTCCAAAGCCTACGGGAACGATAGAGTCTGGTAGTCAAAAAGAGTTAAATCTTGACATGGAGGTGCAATGGCTCAGTGGTAGAGCACTGGTTTCGTAACCGGAAAGTTCCGGGTTCAAAACCAAGTCAATGCGCTAGTGCCCTTTGGTAATAAAGGCATTTTTATTTATTTATTTATTTCCATGGGGCCCTGAATAATTATGAACATACAGTATTTACATCAAAAAGCATAACGTTTATTCAGAACAGTTGAAATCCTCTTTTTACCAAGTCCCTCGGAGAAGACTTAATTAAAGCCGTCGGTCCCCTGGTTGCCTACTTACAAGCATACACTTGCTTTCTTAGCAGTTAGGTAAAATCAACCAACCTACCAACCAACCAACAAACATACCTGATGTTTTGTCTAAACACGCAGAGCCAGCAGGGCATGCTGCACAGGACGCTTGGCCTGGTTGATCCATGTAGCTTCCATCGGGGCATTCTAAACAATACTTGCTGGCCTCAGGGCTGTGTATTTTTGTAAAACATAAAACCACAATAAATTACATTAGAGGTGCCGTGGTTCAGTGGTTAATGGGCCGTTTATGGTAAACATAAAATCAAAATAAATGTCATTAGAGGTATCTTGGTTGGGTGGTTTACCCCATAGTAGTTTAGAGTTTTCTGATTTTCTAAAGCAATCAGTTTCCCTCCTCAAATTGGCCACAATTAATCTTTTTGTGCAATCCTTCATAGATTGAAGAAAAACATGTTTATTAAATTTGAATTTAATGGTTATGGAGTATGAAGAGCCTCTTTACTTTTTTGTTGTTGGCAAAATGGTGGACTCCTTTATCAAAATAAAATTAGTAGAAGGACAAAAAGGAAGACTTTCAGATCATTTTCATACCTGTATGTTCCCGGTGCACATATTTGAGGTGATGCCATAGTGCTGTTACAAGAATACCCTCCAGGGCATGCCATACATGATGACAGTCCTAAAAAGAAAACAAACAAAAGATCATCAATTCAAGGATATCAGGAAATTGATTAATAAATTATTATTATTATGTCATACAGGGCAGTCTACGAGGGATTTCAACATGAATTCTGAATTCTGATACTTACACGCTTAAAAAAATCAGTGACAAGTTAAAATTCATTCTCAACAATCAGTACAGTTAAACCTGTCTTAGCGGCTACCTCTATATAAAGGCCTTCTGTCTACAGTCTTCAGCTTTATTGCTTCGCTCAATGAAGGAAACATGTACTGAAGAACCTGTCTATAAAGGACTGTGGCCACTCTTTGTGTTTCCTTAGGGTAGCCCTCAATAGACAGGTTTGACTGCGAAGCACTGGTCATTAAATTTGTTGAGCCCGTTTCAAAATATATGGCTAAGATTGGCACAGACGGTATCTAAAGACTCTAGATCCCTTTTTCTATTGTACAAATCCTGTCATTCGGCTTTTGAGCCGCGATTTATATTTATTTCAATAAAGCATTAATACTACTACAATACAATACAATATATACATACCGGTACTATCTGCATATTCGCTATCCCCGCATGAAGTACAGGAGGTAGACCCTGCCAGTGCGTAGGACCCGCGAGGGCAGATGACGGGACTCAAGTGGGAGGAGGTGCAGCGGTACCCCTCAGGGCACTGCTCGCAAGACTGCGATGCCGTCTCATTGGCATAGTAACCTGATGATGGGAGGAACCAGGGTGGGAGAAAAGTCAGAAACAATTCGAAGAAAGAAAGGCCTACAGTACTGTGAAGGATTGGTTTATGTATTAAACTGTACTGTACGTGGTGTCTGCATTTTCTGGCGGTTGTATTCAGTACTTTAGAAGGTTACCAACTGTTTATTCCAAACATTAGGAATGACATTTTCTGGAGAATTTTCTATTTTTGATCAAGATTATCATACATTAAATAATAAGAATCTAAAAATTGATCCAACGATATTTTACTAACTTTTATATGAAGTACTATCACAATATTTGGGTTTCCTATGAACTATTAATCAAATTAATGAAACAAACAATTTTATATATATACTTTTTTTTACGGAATAATATACATGTAGATGGTCATTCCATAACGATGCTATAAAAACTACAATATTTCATAAATTTGATGAATAGTTGATAGAATACTTTGATATACAGATTCATATTACTTTCTTTTGTTTAATAAAAGTGTGTTATTGTATTATTGAGGCAATTATATTCTTTCTGCCTGTTTGTGATTAAAAAAAGCTGCAGTTCAGTATGATGTAAATGCAAAATATCAGTTAATAAATCAAGCAATAAACTTGATTTTTGCAATAAATGAGACTTGATTATATATATTATTAATTATATTCAAACTTACATATAACTATGTTTCTGTCATGAATATTACAGGATATATATATATGAGGCAAAATATATTTATACATGTACTGTACATGTTGGCAAGATATTTTGTTCTTGCAACAATCTTTTTTACTTCTTTTGAAACATTAAAACATGTTCATTAAACACAGAAAAATATATAGGACAAACAGTTGCAAAATATGTAAGAAAAATCAAGCCATACCCTGTACCTAAAAGAAAAAACAACCAGTAGTAAACCAAATATTTAATAATAAAGAAATGAAGGTGTAAAATAAAATGAAGCCCTGTACCCCACCACCAACATAAAGGGACATATATACAAGGATACTTCCCACATACTCCCTGAAGGGAGAGAGGATTATTAACATTTGTTTACATAAATACATAAATAAATAATTAATATTTATTATAATAATGATAATAATAATATTAATCACCATCATCATCTTGTTAATTTCTTATTTGTCATATAATTTTGATGAAACTTTCTTTCTTTTAGTTTGATATTTCTCTGCTCATTCAATTCAACTTGCAAATAGGTTGGACTTGCCCTTTAAATAAACATACAAAAGAACATTGCAATCCATCATCAGTAATTGTATAGCAATGAAGTTAATATTGCAAAGCGGCTAATATACTGCAAAGAGGCTAATATTGCAAAGAGACTATAATATTGCAAAGAGACTAATATTGCAAAGAGACTAATATTGCAAATTAAGAGACTAATATTGCAAAGAGACTAATATCGCAAATAATCTAATATCGCAAAGAGACTAATATTGCAAAGAGAGACTAATATTGCAAAGAGACTAATATCGTAAAGAGACTAATACCAGTATTGCAAAGAGAGTAATATCGCAAAGTGACTAACATTGCAAAGAGACTAATATTGCAAAGTGGTTAATATTATACAAATAATTATGGGTTCTTGTATTACAGTAGCGCTCATATCTGTCAGTATATTCACACTCCTGGCGTTTCTGTTTATTACCTAGCTGGCTTTAGCATGGCTACCCTTACTGCGCTCTAGCATTTCAAGGGATTAATTCCTGCCAGGTACCCATTTACATCACCTTGGTTGAGTGTGGCAAAATGTAGATCAATGTCTTGCCAAAGGACATTAGTGCCGCCGCAGCACTCGAACTGCAGACCTTGTGATCCACAGTCAGGTGACGTAATTTACTCGTCCACGACACCTCTACACTTTTACAAATGCAGTCATGATTATGAACTGCATGCAGATTAAGTCATAATAACATGCACTAGACTTGTTGAGTTCACAATCCGGTAAATTGTAAATTAACCGAGAGCAGTGCATTATGTCACTAATGCATGAGCTAAAAACATGTATTATTTGTTTTATAAGACGGGTCTACAATATTAAGTCTACAAATTGACTTGAAATCTGATTTTAAAAATCCAAGAGTCGCACAATAATGGAGTCTGCCAATTGCTTTATTTGATAACATCAAATCATGCAGTGCGCGTAGCTAGACAGCAAGATATGTACAATGCGCATTTCATCAATTCCTTGTCATAAGAAATTCTGTGCATTACATCGCATCATGATGCCTGAATCAAGAGAGCTGCACGAAGCTTGCATAGTGTTGCACATATATAAACAGCAATACTGCTGTGCATTGAAAAAATGAAACCATAAATATGTGACTTGAAGACAGATTTGCCATATGGGCTACATTCTTATAAATAAATGTATTAACATACTAATTGCAATCTTGAAAATGATAATGAAGTATAAAGTGCATAAAATGCAACAATGTGCCATTATAAAATGTAATACCTTAGTCACGCCGACCGAACCGACCTACCAACTGACCGAGCGATCGACCGACCCCAAACCGACCGATTCTTGGCCGTTTGCCATAATGTGAATACCTGTTCGATATCATGTCGGTCTGGCGTCGGTCTCATCGACGTGACTGCACTTGAAATAAATCAACATTAACAATAGCAAAAGGTAATGTGAAGGCAGGAAGAGGACTGATGTCAATAATAATTAAGTAGAGAAAATGAGATGTTAATTTACATGCAAACATGTACATGTATCTATGCCAAGTAGTATCAAAGTGCAAATGCAGTGCGGAAATGTGTAGGAAGTGTATATATGCCATGCGGAAATGTGTAGGAAGTGCATATATGCCATGCGGAAATGTGTAGGAAGTGCATATATGCCATGCGGAAATGTGTAGGAAGTGCATATATGCCATGCGGAAATGTGTAGGAAGTGCATATATGCCATGCGGAAATGTGTAGGAAGTGCATATGCGGAAATGTGTAGGAAGTGCATATATACAGTGGGGAAATCTGTAGGAAGTGCATATATGGGCAATGCGTAGGAAGTGCATATATACATGTATACGGGCAATGCGTAGGAAGTGCATATATACAGGCAATGTGTAGGAAATGCATATATATATGCGAGCAATGCATAGAAAGTGCATACAGGTAAATGCGGTGGGAGGATGCAAATCGGTGAAGGCGACATGGACAGAGGTTTTGGGGAAATCACCTGTTGTGCAAGCGATTCGCTCCACTGTTCCTGAGACGGGGCAGAAGAAACCTATCTCGCATGCCTTGCACGAGGAGCTTCCGTTAAGGGCGTAGTAACCTGGATCACAGATAGCAGCAAGAGCCCCATCTCCAGGGCACTCATAACCACCAGGACAGGTTGAACAGGATGTTTCACCGGCAGAACTGGAAGAGCCTGGGTCACAAGGGGTCTGGGAAGTCGGGTCGCAGAAGTAACCTGCTTCACATTGGGTGCATTCGGAGGCTCCTGTGGTGTTGGAGACATAGCCATCTGCGCAGATGATGGGCTCAATTGTTCCACTGACAGGACAGTAGTGTCCGACATCACAAGGGCTGCAGGCAGCACTGCCATTACGAGCATAAGAACCTTCATCACACTGGCTTGCAGCTGAACCTCCTCCAGGACACTCAAAGCCACCAGGACAAGAACTGCAAGAAGTGGCCAATGCCTCACTGTAGTACCCTTCATCGCAAGAGACTTGGCTTGAAGGTGTACAGTAAGAATTTGCTGCACATGGCATACAGGATTCTGGACTGCTACCTGGATTATAGTAGCCATCAGGGCACTGAATCTGTTCAATTGTCCCGTTCAAAGGACAGTAGAACCCTGCATCACATTGAGTGCAGCTCTCACTCCCGTTAAAACTGTAGGTTCGTTCCAGGCATTGGACTGGTTCTGCTGTTCCGCTGCAAGAGTATCCCCCAGGACATTGCAAACAGGACTCTGCTCCAGCATTGCTGTAGTATCCAGCGGCACATGGTGTAATTGAAGATGGGGTGCAATAGTAACCAGCTTCACAAATGACGCATTGGGAAGTTCCAGTAGAATTAGAATAGAAACCTCCAGGACAGATGATAGGCTCAATTGTTCCATTGACAAGACAGTAGTGTCCGACATCACAAGGGCTACAGGCAGCACTGCCATTACGAGCATAATAACCTTCATTACACTGGCTTGCAGCTGAACCTCCTCCAGGACACTCAAAGCCACCAGGACAAGAACTGCAAGAAGTGGCCAATGCCTCGCTGTAGTACCCTCCATCGCAAGAGACTTGGCTTGAAGGTGTACAGTAAGAATTCACTGCACATGGCATACAGGAATCTGGACTGCTTCCTGGATTATAGTAGCCATCAGGGCACTGAATCTGTTCAATTGTCCCACCCAAAGGACAGTAGAACCCTGCATCACATTGAGTACAGCTCTCGCTTCCGTTAAAACTGTAGGTTCCTTCAAGGCATTGGACTGGTTCTCCTGTTCCGCTACAAGAAAAGCCTCCAGGACATTGCAAACAGGACTCTGCTCCCGCGTTGCTGTAGTATCCAGCTGCGCATGGTGTAATCGAAGATGGGGTGCAATAATAACCAGCATCACAAATGATGCATTGCGAAGCTCCAGTGGAATTAGAATTGTAACCCCCAGGACAGATGATAGGCTCAATTGTTCCACTGACAGGACAGTAGTGTCCGACATCACAAGGGCTGCAGGCAGCACTGCCATTACGAGCATAATAACCTTCATTACACTGGCTTGCAGCTGCGCCTCCTCCAGGACACTCAAAGCCACCAGGACAAGAACTGCAAGAAGTGGCCAATGCCTCACTGTAGTACCCATCATCGCAAGAGACTTGGCTAGAAGGTGTACAGTAATTACCTGCTGCACATGGCATACAGGATTCTGGACTGCTTCCTAGATTATAGTAGCCATCAGGGCACTGAATCTGTTCAATTGTCCCGTCCAAAGGACAGTAGAACCCTGCATCACATTGAGTGCAGCTCTCACTCCCGTTGAAACTGTAGGTTCCTTCAAGGCATTGGACTGGTTCTCCTGTTCCGTTGCAAGAGTATCCCCCAGGACATTGCAAACAGGACTCTGCTGCAGCGTTGCTGTAATATCCGGCAGCACAGGGTGCGAATGAAGATGGGGTGCAGTAATATCCTGCAGTGCATTCTGTGCAGGCCTTAGAGTTCGATCCAGAGGCATAATGCCCATCAGGACATTGAATATGCGTGGTAGTTCCATTTAAAGGGCAGTAGAACCCTGCCTCGCAGGCTGCACAGCTATCGCTTCCTGTTCCTGCATAGGTTCCAGCCAGACATTCCACAGGACCTTCAGGGCCACTGCATGAATATCCATCTGGACACTCTGTACAAGATGTAGCTCCTGCGTTGCTATAATACCCAACATCACAGATTGTCTGCATTGTGGAATTACAGTAATAGCCTTGTGTGCACTGGCTACACGTCTCAGAACCAGCCGCACTTGAAAAGTAACCTGAAAACACAAGGAACTGTTATGGTAAGATGGCACCAAGTTAAACATCATTATACTGAATAAGAATTTCAGAAGATTGTCAGTAATTTTGTAATGTCAGAAGTTGAAAGTCATTATTTAAGATTTAAAAATATAATTACAAACAAGGAAATGTGATTTTAAAAGATTGAGACTCATGCAATTTCATGGAAGTTGAAAGATAAGATCATATTTGAAAATTGTAAAAATCATGCAAGTATAGAAAAGTCACGGCCGAACCGCAGGTTGTATTAAAAGGGCTGATTTGATTTTCAATGCCTGAAATGGCACACTCTTCCTTCATGGTCATCTTTAAAATATAGGGATAAAAGTATTTAATTAAGACTTTTAAAAGATTGATTTGTCATTTACAATTTACTGGACAGTGTATATGCATGACAATAGAACAGCCATAGGGGCATACAAATGGAGAAAATCGATTTTGATTCAGCATGTTACATTATCGCAATTTTTTAATTTTCCCCTTCAATTCAGGCAAAGCCGGTACTCCATGAATAAAGTGACGAGCGGTGGATCCAATCAATCAAACTATACCTGTTCTCTCTAAACTGAGAATCACCTACAATCAAATTGTAATTTAATCTTTCAAATCAATAAAATCAAATTGATTAATACATGTAACATCTAGGCCATGACTACTCATGTATGGCATCACAGACTATGCCTGATTGTTTCTATGGCAACAGAGCAAATGTTTACGCCTTGTGCCATAAAATCTGCTATAAAAGTGGAACCTGTAATTCCCAACTGAAGTCTTCTCTATAGATTGTCCATATATATATTAACCCGCTTGAGTGCAGTGTCCTTTTGTTGTGGACAATCGGCTAAGATAATCAATAAAACTTTCAAAGATTTTCTCACAGGTTCATACATGTATCTCTCTGAATGATTCTGTAGCTCAGAAATTGAATATACATTGTATGTATACAACTCCTTATTTTGTCAGAGCACGCATTTATTCTCAAAGATCCAAAACATTTGTTTGATTACTAATTATCTTTCTTTTTTTGATAACACCCTACTATGGTGACGATATGCAATGATATCTTCCTGTACTTCACAACCCAACATAAGAAACAACATTGATGAAATTAGTGAAAGTAATGAGAACCAACACACTCATATATAAGGTTTTTAGATGAAAGTAATGAAAATCAACACAATCATGGATATAAAGACAAAATCAAAGGCTAAACAATCCCTTCACTCTCTCTCTCTCTCTCTCTCTCTACCCGGGAAATGAAACCTTGACCTGATCCACACTGTTACATTTAACACCCCTATACTGAATGAAAAATGGATTGGTCCAAAATAATGAAAATCAACACACTCAAATATTTAGGTTTTTAGGTGAAAGTAATTAAAAATCAACACATTAATATAGTTTTAGGTGAAAATCATTTCAAATGATTCTTTAGATGTAATTAGTTTTATTTTCCAGCCCCACGTTGTGTAGTTACAGCTTACCTGTAGAGCATTCAATAGGTCCATCAAGGCCAGCGGTTGGGCACTTGTAGCCTATCAAAAATTGAAAGAAGAATCAATAATTTAAAAAATGAGTAAAAAACATTTTCCTCAAAGATTTTAGAAATATTGGGGAAAACACAAAGAAAATATGGTACATGGAAAAGGAGCATATAGTTTAATAACAATAATAATATTTGGTTCTTGTATACAATGTAGTGCATATCCACCCTCTCTATGCACTTTCAAAGAGCTTTGGAAAATATTACCCTAGTTTTAGCTCCAGCAACCGTAATCAGCGCACAGTGCATTTCAAGGAATAATCCTACAAGGTACATGTACCCATTTACCTCACCTAGAGTTTGAATTCAAACAGAGAATGAAAATATTCTTTCAGCTATTCTTAGCTACACATGCACTTCATCATTTCGCGTCTCTCTCTCTCTCTCTCTTTATATACCCAGGAGATGAAACCTTAACATACTAAAACCACACTGCTACATTTAACACCCCTATAATGAAGGGAAATTGGACTGGTCCAAAGTTCTTTTACCTGGTGGACATTGCTGACAAGAGACTGTTCCATTATAGGCGTAGGTGCCTGCATCACATTCTTCACATCCAGTCTGGTTAGAAAAGGGCACATGTCCACTTGGACATATCTGTATAAATAGAGACGATAGATAATAATAATCATATCCTGCATACTAAGAATCTTGCAATCTGATTGGTCTAACCGAGGTCACATGATAAAATATAGATAAGTACTATCTACCTGAGATGGTACTTTTGTAAAGTAATTTTTTGCTGCTACCCCACTTGCCCACCCTTGCCCATTGAATACGCATAGCAAAGTAGGTTAATACGCAAAATGTCAAAGTCAATGTCAATGTCAAATGAGCGCGCATCGACTGTATTACATGTATGCATGTTACGCTTTGTAAAATCTACATGTAGCTGATTAAGCTAAACTGTTTGCAGAATCAGTTCTTATTACCGGTATGTAAAATTCACTTTAAATAGACTTTATTGCCGATGTGGGATATAAAACAAATATTAACCTTGTAGCCGATTAATATTTGCTTATCATAATTTGATCAATTTATATAGCACAGCTACTATAGATACTGCGTTGTGATAAGAAAAATACTTACAGTACTGTACGTCACAGACACACAACCAAAAACTATTGAAAAGCGTCTTTAATGAAAACTTTGAAGACAGCAACAAAATGGGGCTTTTCTTAGATCCTGGAATTTTCAATAAATTGTGAATTAACATAACAACCACGTTGTCAGAGACTTGTTTCTTAAAATTTTGTTTCAATAACAAGTAACAATAGAGCTGTTATACGCCACTGAAAGCATTGCATTTGATTGAGAAAGAGAGAGAGAGAGAGAGAGAGAAATAGAAAAAGAGATGTACTTTTAGCTAAAAGTAAAAGATTAAAGAAGAAGAAAAGGGAGGTAACACATTGGAATAGATAGAAATAGAAAAAGAGAGATGTACTTTTAGCTAAAAGTAAAAGATTAAAGAGGAAGAAAAGGGAGGTAACACATTGAAATTGAGAATACAGATAAAACAAGGATGTTGAAACATGTACATGTATGTAAGATGATCGAGAAAGTATACTGTAGAGTGTCATCAACACCTATTATGGGCAAATAACAGGGATAAATATAGATCAAAAGTAAGAGAGAGTTAAAACCTTCCAGGTGCTGGGAGTTATAAAAGTGTTTCTTGCTTGCTGCTCTTTCTGTTGCCTAGGGAAGGCATGAATGAACCCTCTAATAAAACCTTTCATATTTGAAGCCAGTGAACTTTTATAGTGCAAGTTGCATAATTTCTCACACACATCTACAGTTAACGTACAATGTACATGTACATGTACTACTGGTACCGTGTACATGTATGTATTGGCCCATAATATGTACTTTTGAGAGAGCAGATGGCAATGTTTATACATGTTACATGTAGCACTACAAAAATGAAATAAACAACTGTAAAGTAATCCATACAATAAATCTTAAATTTACCAAATGAACATCAATTTTTGTGAAATTTGTTCCAATATTTGGCACAATGTACAATACAGCAATATCATTGAGTGTAAACTAAAGACTGGAAAGGGCACTGTTCATGTACATACCCTCTACATGTATGACTTGCATTTGTTGTACTTTTATGTTTTCAAATTAGCAATAGAAATGTAAATTTATGTATGTACTCTCTTTTAAAAAAGGAAAATCCAACTGTTGTTTTAAACTTGAATTTGGTAAAGGCAGAAGAAACTGACTAACAGGCGATTACAAATTTTAAAATGAAATCAGCCACATACGTACATGTTTATTCAATTTTAAGTTTGAAATTTAAAATTGATTTACATTCTATTTGCATAATTTTGGGCAATGGTTGTAATACCGGGGACAATTTTTTCAATTTGTTAAAATACCATGAATTTTTCTTTTTCTCCAAAGCCTCTTCTGTTTAGTCATAATTGACTCAAATGAAATTATACTCCTTTTGTGTGGTGGAATAAATGTAAAAGTTGCTGAACCACAGAAACATTAATAATTTACCAATCTAAAGTTCCTACATGTGCATGTACATATACATGTACAAGTGAATTCAAACTTTCAAAGATTCATACCTCCTTCTTTCAAAGTTTACGTTATCTGTCCCTTTGATTTCTCTGTTTACCATGACAGCAACTCGCTGTAAAAATAGGAATTCCCTTCAAAATCATAGTTTTAACATTATGGAAATGCTCAAAATCATACCATGGGTTCATTGTAGACCGATGGGCAGTACAAACCGTCCGGACATTCCAAGCAGGTCATATCCCCGTCCAGAGAGTACTGACCGTCCGAACATAGCGTTATGGTGCCGGTCCCAGAATCACATTCGCTGCCAGCTGGACACAGTGTACAGGTCTCTGCCCCTGCAAGACTGAAGTACCCTTCGCTTGGACATGCCTAACAATAAATATCGTTAAAGAAAATAGCAGATGATAACAGATAAACTTTGCAAACAAAAATTTGCCAACAGTAATAATGTTTACTTTAAACAAAATGATATATTATTCAGTTTATGGCATGAGCTGTACTCATGTATCTTTACACAAACATGATCCTGACAAAATAAACAATTTGTTATCAATACCGGTACTCATACTTGTTATCAATGTTGACAGTATGCTTGAAAATATTGATCTACTGTACATACATGTACATGTACAGTACAGTACATCTACCTTTGTTGTATTTCAGGTTCTACTGTTTGAGGGGAAATAAATCTGAATTTAGTATAATTTAATTTTATAACTAAAATCATCAAGATTTCTTACCAAGCAATCAATTAATGGATCTGATCCGCCAGGGTAGGAGTTAAATGTCCCTGGACCACAGGGCGAGGGAGCCTGTGTGCCTCCATCACAACTAAATCAGAAGAAAGGTAAAAAAAGAAGAACATGCAGTCAGGACAAATGTACAATTACAAATTGAAACCATAGAATCATACACTCAATTCTGCTCGAGGGAGACAAGAAATGCAAACTTCTATAGGCAGGTGGTCTTTAAAAAATTGTAATCAGTTTCAAGGAAAAAAATAATATTTAAGGGTGGGGGAGGGAGGGGTGTACAATGTAGTATGTACATGTACCTCCATTGTGAGTATATTTGAAAACAGCTACATTGTAGAAGGGAAAAGGACAGATCTACAATTAATTGTTCACTTAAAGTTAAACACTGCTCAGGGCTAAGACAGACAGGAATTGTGATCTCTAGAAATATTTTTTCAAACAAAAATGATGCTCTCATTGGGGGCAACCATTACAGATTTGAATTTAATGTTGGGGTACCTGAATGTTAGAGTTGTATGTAGAAGACTCTTGGGGGCATACTTTTTTTCACAAAAAACGGCATCATTAAAAAACATTAAAGAAACAGGCATCATTCAATGAAAGGAATTAAGAATATAATATATTATACCTTCTTTCAAAACAGCACATTATAAATTAAACCTACACTGTAGCCTACTGTACAGTATTATATTTGAGAAGATTTTTGCTGTGTTTTCAATCATTTATAAATGGTGATGTAGACATGATACATTACAAGCATAATAAATTTTCAACTACAGAACCAATATCATGGTATAATGTACAGTGTACATGTACATATACACATACTCTATCTACTATATGTACATTGTAAAAGGAACAAAATTAATTCTTTTTAAAACCTTTCTTTATAATCCTGCACTAGATACATGTACATGTATGTACTGATCTCTTTTATGAAAAAAAAGAAAACTGAGTAGAAATTACTTACATATTCTTGATAATTAAGTTGCTGATTTGTGTTAAGGTATTTTGTAAGACCTTGTTAAATGTGTACTGTCAATATTAAGAATTCTTGCATTTTACATGTACATGTATGTAGATCATGATCGCCCAAAATGTACAAATGTAGTTTGTAATTTGTATAGTTTATCTTTAATACACAACCATTTTATAGATCCCTTCTCACATTACTCAACAATTCAATTTGTCAACCCTTCAAAAGAACAAAATACCCCAGACTCTTGTTATCCGACTACTCTACAACCAAAAGCGCTTAATTACAGTCCGTGTCTGTGCCCTTTATTTGCGGAAGCCACAAGTGCATTATTAATTGCTAGGCGACGGAACGCCAACAAGTGTAAACGCATCTAAAATGTCAAAAGAAAACCAACATGTGCAGTACGCAGTGTGCTAAAAAACTGTGTACTCAACTCTGTCTTGTATTAAAAAGGTACATAAACTGCATTGTCTGTGGCTCGGAAAGCAGGTCTTCAATAGGCTTTGTGCAAACAGGCATGACAAAGTACAGAATTCGGGAAGGATCGAGACGGAGAGTTATATTAGGAAACAATAACTATTATGGGCTGGTAGGCATAGCAGGCCATGGGGTTTTGGTTGCACAATGCGTCTGTATCCGGGAGCAGCTGATAGATCATTCGTTCAGCGGACACAGTCCATTTTTCCCCCTCTTCATGCTTCAGGTGCACAATATTGATCGGTAAAGTCAACTTTATTGACTGCTCATTATAGAGAAGGTTATGGAAGCGATTGTGAGGCTCTCTTACCCAATATTGGCTTATCAATCATTCCCATTGGCAATGAGCTAACAGGCTCTGTTTATTAATCATTGATTCACTAGTAATTCAATGACACACTATATTATAGTTTTCACACTAATATCAAACGTACAGTCAAATATTTCGTCAAAATCATATATTCACATTCAGGGACAGTGTAGGACAAGAATATTGATACATGCTCACATAGGTTAACAATAAAAATGAAGGGAAAAAAGGGAGAAAAAGCAATTTCTCCTGGCTTTTGCTACATGTATTTGATTCACTGGTGCTTGACACACTGTAGTTTTCACACTATCTACAGTACAGTCAAATATTTTGACAAATTCATATATTCACATTCAGGGACATTGTAGCACAAGAATATTGATACATGCTCACATACATGTAGGTGAACAATAAAAATGAAGGGAACAAAGGGAGAAAAAGCAATTTCTCCTGGCTTTTGCTATACATGCTTTACAACTGTACTGCACAAGCTGAAATTAAGACACAAAACAGAGAGTTTTGACCCCCAAATACATACATGTAAGCTTACTTCCCCTGTACATGAAATCATTCATAAATTGTTTGTTGCAAGACAAAAATCATGTACTGTACTGAACATATATGTATGTAGCATAAATAATAAACAAAAATTCTCATTTCTCAATAAACTGTCTTCTTGAATTTAAAGATGAACTTGAGTTCTGGTAATGCGATTGCATTGTGAAAGAAAAGGTGTGGAATGGATCAGAAAAGTTGATCATGCATGTAAGTAATGGTGTGTAATGCAAGGTTCTGGAGTCATCAAAATCATCATAAATTTGGCAGAGTCTTGGTAAAGTAACATTCACTTACACAGAAAGATGTATATGGGACAACACACATGGTGTCGGGGCTAGTACTACCCTGATTTCCTTATCTTTCTATGCTCATTACTCAGCCAGTATACATTTTCTTCCAAAATTGTTTGGCACATGACATTTATTTGTAATCTTGAACATTCAGTGCAAGTTTCGTTAGATTCTGTGAGAATTCATTTTCTTTTTTTACCAGAACTCAAGTTTATCTTTAACATAGTATTTCTGACAAATTTCCAACATGACATACTACAATGTATACATGGTGATGACATTTCTGTCACTGGTTTAATTTACCTTTCTAGATTTAAAGAGCACTCTCTTTTTTGTTTACATTCAGTAATTTACAAACAATACAATCTTCAGACAGAAAAGCAACCTTTGTATAATTAAGAAGGTGACATCTAAAAGAACATTTAAAAATATACATACTGTACACTAACACTGTACATGTACTGTACATTAATGGGAAATCAAAATAAATAGGCTCAACAAAATTCAAATGAAATTTAACAAATGATAGATTTGAACGATGTTGATGCAATTAGTTGACCATTTTACTATGACAATACAGTGTAGATACAATTGTTACAACAATCCCTAAAGGTCCCAATAGACCTGTTTACTTCTTGATCAATATGAGTACTTGTGTTTCTCCTCAAAAACTTGTCTGAGATTTGCCTGACAAAGCAACAACTAAATTTCAGCCACAGAGATACCATTATGCATAGCAGGTGAATCAAACACATACAAAACTACAAATGTAGTTGATAACCAAGAGTTTGGGCAAGAAACATGCATAAATTGAAATACACTGTACATACATGTGTATGTACATAAAAGTAAAGTTTCGTGCATGGCTCAGATCAAGGGTACACTTACAAAAATGTAGATTGAACACTGGGAAATTGTTCAATTATCCAAAACCATGAGACCCAGACACAAATTAGCATTTTTATATTAGAAAGTACCATTGGGGGAAGCTCCAAACAAGTTTTCAGCTTCATTGAGTTCAAATTAAAGATTTTAGAGCAATTTTATGATGAAAAAAGGCCTATTTTCAGCACTTTTAACGTTACATTCAAAACATGCACTAATTGGATACCATATTTTTACTATTGGGATGCAAAACTTGTGATTTTTTTAAATCTTGATGTAGAATCTATGTAATAATTAACATTTCTGTTGAGTTAATTCCTATTATTTTACTTTCTTATTCCATTTACACGTGATACAATTTTTGTGATATGTTCATAACTGTGGTGTCCTGCAAATTTCAAATCTTACTAACTGAAGAATGGTGTATAAATAATTGATTTATTTACAAGCTTGCAATGTTATAATGTTTAGTTTCACTTTATCTTTGATTTCTAATCAGATCATTTCATTCTGGGTCATGGTTTTAAAAATATTCAGATTTCTGAAAATGGAAAATGTTTGGTGTCCTGCAGTTATGAACATACAATGCAACAGAATCTATACAAAAACTTATTGTATTCTTTCAAAATGATAATGCAATGGTGTATATAGGTGAATGAAGAGCACTGATAACATTGGATTCCCCATTTTAACTTGTATGTGTGATTTAATCAACAATGAATGGACACCGAGTTATGTACGTGACGAGTTATGTACGTACATCATGTGTTTTTTTCTTCAATAAGACCACCTATATTTAGTTATTTGTTATGGTAAGGTAGTAAACCATGTATAAGACATACACACGTCTGATTTGGTGAGAAGAATATTACAAAATATTGCAGTTTGAGCTTTTTCATGTCATGTACATAACTAAGACACCGTTATGAAAAGACACCGAGTTATGTACGTTACTACCAATCACAATTTGAAATAAATTATCATAAATGAATCAATTTATTTCTGTCAGCATGAATTGCACCCTTCTGCATTTTCATTTAAACAAACATTTATTGAATTTAAGGAACAAGAAGTTATAATTTGAATGTAAAACTACTTACTTTTGGTGTCCACAGTTATGTACGATTAAGTACAGAAATCTTACATTTCAGTCCTGAAATAGTAGTTTACAAACTATTTACACATTGCAAATTATGTTTCATTCAGGAAACACATCATTCCTTCAATTGAAGTCGATATTAGACTAATGCAAAACCATATCTGACAATAAGGCAAAGAGAAAGCATCTAGAGAATAAGATGTACTGTACATAACTCGGTGTCCATATTTGTTTTGGCCAAATTCTAATAACTAAATTGAAAAAAGTTGATATGGCAATGGTTTTAAGTTTTGTTTAGGGTATGTTTTAACATCTCATGTACTTTGTTAAGAAAAATTTAAAATATAAGAGAAATATCAGCATGAAGTGGACACCGAGTTATGTACGTAACATTTTTGATGATGTGATATTTGGCTACTGATTGCCGCTTAACGGCAATTTGTTAAGGTCTGATTTTTTAGCTATGTGTTGCATAATGTTTGCAGATTACAAAAATAATGTTGCCACAGTCTATAATTGACTTTTAAAATTCACCTCATATGTAACACTTTTGTGCCCTTGATCAGAGCCCTGCAATCGGACCTAAAGGTCCCAATAGACCTGTTTACTTCTTGATCAATATGAGTACTTGTGTTTCTCCTCAAAAACTTGTCTGAGATTTGCCTGACAAAGCAACAACTAAATTTCAGCCACAGAGATACCATTATGCATAGCAGGTGAATCAAACACATACAAAACTACAAATGTAGTTGATAACCAAGAGTTTGGGCAAGAAACATGCATAAATTGAAATACACTGTACATACATGTGTATGTACATAAAAGTAAAGTTTGTACATGTAGTCAGATCTATTGGTGTACACTGCAATAGATATTTCCACGATTTCTCTCCTGCACGCTCTACCTGTAACTATTCGCTCGCAGCTTGTCTAGATACATAAATAAAATGATGTTCAAATGCACACATACATGTACATGTAATGTATAATACTCTTTATTAAATGGAAACTCCACAACTTTCTTTGTGTTCATCAACCCAGTCAGTTTCTCTGTTTTTCTTTTTTCTTTCAAAGTAATTTGAAAGGAAGGTTCGATTGCAATTTAAATTCTGACACATTTCATCAGTGAATTGTTTGATGATATATATTTCTTTCTGAACTGAAATACAGGAACATTTGTCCTTAAAAACCCCTATCAGGGATTTGCAAGCCCTTAAAAACTATCACAAAATGTATCTGCGGCAGCAAGATGAGCTTTTGTTACATGTACATGTATGTGCAAAATTTTGCATCATAACAAATGGGATGGATAAAACACTGGTTGCAAAAATCATATTTGTTTCAAAAAAATACTTTAATTCTGCTAATAATCATTAAATATTTTGTTATCATACTATTAGGAAAAGTTTCAATTTGAGTTTTATAACATTTAGGCTCTTTTACAAGTTTTGAGATTTTCACATTTCAAATCCTTGCAATGCCCTTTTCTTAATACCAAGCATTTGCTTCATTATTCATGATGATTTCATTTCTTTTTAATGACATATTCTTATTTAAAGAGTATGTCTCCATGTTTCTATCCCAATAATTGTGAATGTTTTAATTTATCAATATTTTTAAGTTGCAAAGTGAAATAATTTCAACTGAATTGAAAAGAATTGAGGTGAAGTGAACTGTTTACATTGGATCATCTTTGCGTGTTGAAGGAAATCTAATCTATTCTTCATTATCCTGTATAATACAAATTTAATACAATTGTGTATTTTAACATTCAACATTTATTCATCATTATGGAAGACTGGAAACAAATTTTGGCTTAACTTTAGAATACCCCACCAATATAGGGTTAATGTACATACAGTACATGTACATGTAGATGTGTAGGGTTAAAGAGTTAGGGTTAGAGAGTTAGGGTTAGGATTAGGTTTAGTATTAATTACTAAAGAAACAAGCTAACAAAGTTTTGGTATGGGTCATGAATTTGGTTCAAATGAACATAACTTGATTGGAAGCATACATGTATATATGCGATTTTACAATATTCATTGAATGTTGTCGCGGTTGAAATCAAGTCTTACATGTACATGTAAGTGATGAAATTGTAAATAATAAACATGTAGCTCCCTCTCAAGACTGATATTACTTTAGCTTTAAAACAATGTTTCTTGACTACAATCGACTTACCGGTACATGTATTTGCTATTCCTGTTTGAAAATTATATATATCAGAACTGCATGTATTCTGAGATTTTCATGGTCGCAGCTATCTTAGGCGCTATTTGAAGTTTACCAGGAGCACCAGTAAATTATGATAAACGGTACCTGTATTCAATTTCTCGAAAGCAGAACTGTTTTAGGGGCTAAATTTTCTAGTGCTTAAAAACATCCACAGGGGCATCCAAATATATCAAAATTTTAAAGAATTACTATCCATCCAATTTTCAAAATTTCCCAAACTTTGCATTACTGTACCTTTATTAAGTCTTCAGATTGTAATAGCTTCATTGGTGAAGCGTTTGGCACCCTACAAACTTTTGGTCAATTTTTGTGCTGGGGTATTTGTTGTTCCCAAACTTTTACAGTCAAACCTGCTTTAGCAATCACCTGTTCTTTGAATAGAAATACCACCTGTCTATAAAGACCACCTGTCTATAAAGACCACATTTTTCTGTTTTCATTGGATATTATGGTTTCTCATTGAAACCTGTACACAAAGAACACCAGCCTATAAAGACCACTTTTCATGTTTTCCCTTGAGCGGTCTTTATATACACTGTACATTTACGGGAGGTGGGGAAAGGGGAGGGAGGTGGGGGAGGGGGGTAAATCAGTCTAGTCCCCCCCCCCCCTCCCAATTTACATATTTCCTGATGCACCCATCATCCCTGTATCTGGAGAACGAGTACACAGCCTGAATGCTGAGAATTCTTTCAGCATCTTGGAATTAGGTTAAAAATTTATAATAAAAAAATAATGACTCACTAAAATCCTGGTGGGCACTGTAAACAATCCCCCGATGAGTTGGAATACTGGCCACTAGGACAGTCTACTACACAGTCAGATGTGCAGTTGCATTCTGCAGTCGCCCCTGTAAAAATAAAAATGTTAACATCATCAAATTAGTCAATGACACAAATTCATTTTCAGCTGCACTGCTTGATGGTTATCCTTAATTATTATTCCTATAATAGACTAATAATAATAATAATAATAAGATATTTCTAAACCGCAATACTCCAACAAGCGGTTTTGTGTGTTTTGCATAATTCCTCTTTCTACCTGTACAGCCTAAGCTACAGTACACGTACTACAGGTTACTCTTACTTTTCTTTGTCATATGAGTCTAGACGAGACAGATCTTGCCATCTTGGCCTAGAAATTCTACGTCATCATCATCATCATCTGATATACGGGAGTGATGTAATCCTAGGCTATAGATCTCCCAGTCGTCTTTGAAGATAGACCTACACACATGTACAGTCAGCTGTATTTTTGGCAACTTAAATTTTAAAACGAAGTGCAGAATGCATGGATAGATGTCAGGTTACATAAATTTGTTTGGCAGGCCAGGTTTTATCTAGACCCGTAGTACAGCCACACAGGTTGTATGGCCCGAGCAGACACGGCGCTGCAGGTGCCCGGCCGTGGGACGCAAACCCAGTCTGTGGTGAGACTTTCATTCATATCCTCATTCTAAAAAAATACAAAAACAAACTAAATTTCTTCCTAAATATCTCACCTGATATTGAGAGGCAGAGTACAAAAACCACGAAATACATATACCACGATGACTGCATCCATTTTACAGACCCTCCTGGCTCAAACAGAGCCATTTTAGGGCGATTTGGGGCGATCGAGCTTACGGTGTTTTCGCCGCTTCGCTATTCCAACATCAATAATAAAAGTTCACGTTTGCCGTCATGTCATTCACGCTTTTCACTTCAAAACATCAACCATCTGCGAGTTAAATTCAGCAAATATTATTCCAAAATATATAAATCCGATAGCATCGTCCTTTTTCAAATCTTCCTTGTCGTTTTCCGGTACAGTTTTTCTTGTTTCGTTCATAAAAGTCACATAAGTTTCAAGACCGTTTCAATGTCGCAGCTTAGGTCTTTCGTAATGGCACGCGTAACGGTACGAACATATAATCTAGGCCAGCGGACCAGGCGGTGGCAAGCGCTAGGTCAGCCTAGGGTGCTCACGGGCGAGCCGAGACAGCTTCATTTGCACAACAGATCATCGCTTGCCTTGTCCCGTTTGTTCTCTTAAAAATATCAAATTTTACATTTATAAAAACAATTATTACTCATATTTGTAATTTATTACAATTATTATAAATTGAAATTATTAAATATATTGACAAATTTGGTTAATGTTAGAGAACTATTAATCATATATTTTATAACATATCATAAAAAGTCTGGGTTATAAACCTAACTCATTTTGACATAAGTGATTGATGGTAGGAGAATGACGTCATAGCGTGCAGTTGCTACGAGACTACAATGAGATCCCTTTTTTCCCTGCGCTCACGATCACGCGTTTACAAGTGTAACAGGACAATGGCATTTTACGCAAACCGTCAAACTTGAGTGACAAAATTGCCTATATTGCGGAGGGTATTGTATAGTCAGGGAAATGAGAGCTTAAGATGATTATGGGCACCTGTTGATAACGACACTGTTGCATAATAGAGAGTTTATTAGGTGGATCAATTTATTTTTCTTCAAATTCCCTCTAAACATAGTAGGCCTATTGCCCTAGATCTATTCATAATATAAATTTGCAAACATATGAAATGTTATTCTTCGCTCATAATTGGAGGGCGCAGTTATAGTTATTATCTAATTTCCTTTTTTTGATATCCCTGTACACACCTTTGTAATATTTTTCAAGCCTTTGGCCTCGTTTGCGTTCCCTTTAGGAGAATATGGTTTAAAGTGTAATACTTTCAATTCAAATTCAAAAGTAACATTCAGTTTCTTCCATTTCTATTTTCCATATTAAAAATTGCCCATGTAGCAATTGTCCATGCATAATCATACAAAGGGGCTTCCAATGAAATTTCTGTATGATTAAAGATGAAAAAATTAAATACAAAAAATTGAATGACTCATCAAAGGGCTAGGCCTAAATTATTTTATGCCCCCAAAATTCAAATTGACAGAATGAGAGTAACTGAGACAACCCAAAATCAAAGTTTGTATACCGAATTCGATTTGAAAGTCTTTGCACGGCTTGTTGTGGGCGCTGGATATTATATTTATAGAGGGCCTATAACTATGAGCCCCCCCCCCCCCCCCAAAAAAAAAAAAACAGCACATGGGGCCTATGTAAGCACCCGGGCCAATTAAAATCGTTATTCTACGAGCCCCTTCATGATGGCAGCCTTGTTTACCTCCCCCCCCCCCCCCCCCCCCCCCCGCCTCTTCGTAATATCAGAATACTTTGTAATTATTCGTGATGTTGTCTTCTTTGGTATACGGATTTGCTGTAACAAAAAAAATAACAAAAAAAATAAAACAAAAACAAAAACCGAATTTCTTATTTAAGCACATTATTGGCTGCTATCGGATCTGCGCGTCTTCATAATTACCCGCCAAACGGTTATAAAATCGGAAACGTTTTATTACAAGCCTGCATTGCAGACTGCAGTTGCTTAGCTCACTAATAATTTTTAGGCGAGGAGGGGGGAGGGCCGCTACTGTTGGTCAGATTGCCCCCGGCCCCCTACAGCCCTTGATTTTTATTTTCTTTCATTAGAGAGAAAACATGGCGAAAGTGACCCTGCCGTAGAGATCCGCCGATGTAAAATCCGCTACCCATTGTCCATTTGATTCAAGCTTTCTTCAATTAACACGATCGTGAAGATTTTCGAACAATCAACTAACTTGAGGACGATTAATATCCTCTATATTGCGAATAAAACTGCAGGTTATTTTGTGTAGTGGAATATTGTTATTTTTCACAATTTTTGGGATGGGTCTTCAGCACGCGCAAACCCCGCCTCATGCGCATGTGCAGCCCTGTGGAGGGTGTTTGAGTCGACAAAATATGACGTAATGATTATTCTTTTTGAAAACTAGGCCGTAAATAATTTATCTGGCTCTCTGAATATCGAAGCTACGAGCGCTAGAGATAGGAGATACCGCATGAGGGCGCTCTTACAGAAATACCAGAAACACTCTCAAAGCTCCAAATGTCATTGGCACAAAAAAGGGTAAAAACATTAATAAACAAAACAGAGAAGACAAAACCATGAATAAAAACCATTTTTCCTTCTTTTATTCAATTTGAATCGATAATTTTATTTTCATGAATTTGTTTGTGATTCAAGCAGGGATGCACATGCCAATATAAAGGTCAAGTGTTCCAAAAAAGTTTGGCCTTTTAATCCGAGCTCATTGTTTGATTTTGTGTTTATAGACGGGATCATAGGCGCCGGAAGTGGGGGGGGGGGGGGGGGAATGTCGATCTCTCGACCCCCCCCCCCCCCCCCCAACCAAAAAAGTTGGGGGGGCCAAACGCATGTTTGCCCCCCCCCCCCCCCCCAAAAAAAAAAAAAAAAAAAAAAAAAAAGTAAAGGAGTAAAGCTTTTTAACCCAAAAGAACATAGATGCTCATTTGACCGTTATTAAATACCTAAAACCCCTGAGCTTCCGGGGGCTCTGCCCCCTGGACCCCACCAAGGGCCCTAAGGCGGTCCCCTGGATGCTCATCTGACCGTTATTAAAAACCTAAACCCCAGATCTTCCGGGGGCTCTGCCCCCTGAACCCCACCAAGGGCCCTAAGGCGGTCCCCTGGATGCTCATCTGACCGTAATTAAATACCTCAAACACCCGAGCTTCCGGGGGCTCTGCCCCTGGACCCCACCAAAGGCCCTAAGACGGTCCCCTGAATGCTCATCTGACCGTAATTAAATACCTAAACCCCAGAGCTCCCGGGGTTCTGCCCCCTGGACCCCACCAATGACCCTTAGGCGGTCCCCTGAATGCACATCTGACCGTAATTAAATACCTAAAACCCCAGCGCTTCCCGGGGCTCTGCCCCCTGGACCCCACCTGGGGCCCTAATTGGTCCCGTGGATGCTCATTTGACCGTAAATAAATACCTAAAACCCCAGAGAGTTTCCGGGGGCTCTGCTCCCTGGATTTTCCGCTTATTAGTGACCTGCCAGTGTCACAAATAAGGGCTCAGCCCCTTGACCCCCTGTTGAGGCTCAGGCCCTGGACCCCACGCCAATTTACGCTCTACCTGATCGTTAATACTTCACTTTCGAAAACGTTCCGCCTGCATGTAACATGTAATAGAGTAGTGGTGATGCAGATTTTTCTTCTGCCCCCCCCCCCCCCACTTCCAAACGTTTTTGCTCATTACGTCACTGCCCCTGGAAGGTGAGCCCCCTGGAATGTTTGCCCCCCCCCCCCCCCAATCCAAACTGCTTCCGGCGCGCCTGGTCGGGATCAATAATTTCAGGTGAAAACTAGCTGCTTGTGCTAGTGTTGTTTTTGCTCGTCTTGTCATTATATTGTCGTGTTTTGTATCATCCCGTTTTCCCCCATCTTTACTTCGGATACTTTGATATTTTATGTTAGGGAACCTAAATCAAGCTTTCCTAGGTTTCCTTTGCAATAAAGCAAGCAATTATCTTCTAAAGGGGCTTTCACACCAGGCCTTGCGTATAATGTTGCGTAGTGTTGCGTACCGACTACGCCGAGCGTACGCTACCCTACGCCGACCTACGTAATCGTCTTCTTTCTCTATTTAATGAAACGTCAAAGGGGGGAACTGAATAAAGACAAGTATTAAAAGTAACAATTTAATGAAACATCAATGCGTCCGCGCCTCACGCGGGAGGGGGAAACTGAATTCAGACAAGGATTAATAGTCGGCAACGGTTCAACAAATCGTTTTCTTTCTCTAATAATTTTAATGAAACGTCAAAGTTTCCGCGAGGGGGAACTGACAAATAATTTAGCTCCTGGCCCCGGGTTTATAGGGTTAAATAAGACACTGGGACATTGGCATTGATAATATTTGTCGGTAATTGGTGGCTAGTTTTGTCGGTAATCGGTGGCCTCTACCCCCCCCCCCATTGAAAAATGTCTAGCGTCGCCCCCTACCACCCCCTTAACCCCCCCCCCCCCCCCCCCCTCTTCGTGAAACACACACAGGATACGCTCTCTATGAACTGCTTGGACGAGAGTAATATTGTCGGTAATATGCACTATCGGGGAGGATGGGCCGAATGGCGCAGCGTGGTCAGACTGATGGGGGGGGGGGGGGGGTGGGACTGGGGGCCGGGATGATATGTCGCATACACTATTGGGACACGCCTTTTTGTTCTTTTTTTCTTTCTCCAGAAATGTATGTTTTCAAAATGTTTTCAATAAATGTTTTTTACAATATTTGGGGCCATGTGGCGTCCCCTCCCCCCGCAGTGGATAGTTCCCTATCCATTATTTCGCTTTCTTATTATCATTTTGTTATTGCTTATTTCATTTACATTATGAATAGCGACCCTCATTTGGTATTATAAATAGCGACCTTCATTTGGTATTATGAATATCGACCCTCATTTCGTATTATGAATAGCGACCCTCTGCTCCTTTTATGATTAACCAATCATTAAAGATACTATGTCTCTTTTGCAGCCAACATCAAATTCTGTTGAACTTTGCAGGAATAATGAATTTGTCACGTATGTCCTATCTGTGAAATTTAAACGTTAGGGACGTCCCCCCCGGCCCTCCCCCCCCCCCAAGTATTGCGCACCCCCCCCCCCCCTGAGCGAATTTGCGGCCATCGCGATTTTCAAATATTCGGGAGCAAAAAAAAAAAAAACTGCTCTTAACCCCCCCGGTACTATGGTAAATAAGACTACTACCTCCTGGCTCTATAGCTCTTAAGTCGATTCGACAACTAGTAGTCGTTATTTTCCCACTTAAAGACATTTTCAAGCCCCCCCCCCCTTTTTTTTTAAGGAAGTTCTAAATTAGTATTATCTTTCAAATGCCGTTGGAATTTAACCTTTTCATTTTTTTGGCCTGCAAATGGGACATAGTACCTTTAAGTCAAATGTTGACCTTACACTGACCTTAAAGTGGATTATTTCAACATTTGTGTCTGACAGAATTAAAAATCCATTCAAAAATACCTTGAAAAAAAAGGGGGAATTATCTTGCTTCGTTAGAGGATTTTTAAAGGGATAATTGAAAGTGGGGGCTGTTAGGGCTAAATAGGGGTTGTTTGGTGCAGATTCTTCTAAAAGCACCAAATTTGGCCCAGAGGTAGATTATACCATATTTTTACGATTTCTGCCGGACGCCAAGAAGGGCGCCCTCTGGGTATGCCATATTGGGCAGATCCAAAGTGGCCGCCATCTGACTTAAAGGTCAAGCGTAGTTCCAAAAGGAAAGGCGCTTGTATGATAATAGTTTATATATTTATGGGATTTTGGGGTCAGAGAATCTGATTATAACGTTCTTTTATTGATTTGAGATGTCCTTGCGGCAGTCATACTGGTAATATTGGTCAAATCCAAAATGGCGGCCATCTGAGTTACAGGTCAAGTGTAGTTACAAAAGGAAATTGGCTAGTATGATAAAAGTTAATACATAATATGGGGGTTTTCGGGGTCAGAGAATCTGATTTTTTTTTAAATTTGTAGCAATTTTTATTTCTTCATTCAGTACAAAATATAAAAAAACATACAGCTTCATTGATTTACATAACATACAAAAATATAAAGAAAATTGTACATTCCTCAAAAAATATATACATAAGATAGTTTAATACACAGTACATAATGTTTTCAAATTAATTATACTGAATGAATATTATAAATCAAAGCCTTACGCACAGACAGACACACACACACTCACATAGTCAGACACACATACAAACTTACATACCCCCCTCCCCGCCTCTCCCCTTCATTCTAAAGCTCAACAAATCCCCCTCCCTTCCGGCCGAGCATTTACATCTACACATTTGTTGGAAATCCTGTCTCTTCCTTTTCCTTATGACCAAATTAACAAATGTTTGAGTCTGAGAAAGAAGTATTTGCCTCGCCGTCCTTAACTATGGAAGTTGTCCCATTCTAAAACTCAACAAATTCTGAAGCTCAACAAATCCCCTCCCTTCCGGCCGAGCATTTACATCTACGCATTTGTTGGAAACCCTGTCTCTTCCTCTTCCTTATGACCAAATTAACAAATGTTTGAGTCTGAGAAGGAAGTATATGCCTCGCCGTCCTTAACTATGGAAGTTGTCCCATTTTCTGAAGTGAAGTGTTAAAGTGCCCCTCTCCCCCGCTTTCTCCTTTTCTTCTTGCCTATTTTTCTATAATTCTTTTTTTAAATTTCTTGAGGAATTGGGGGTCTATTTTCAGTTGAACTATATTTAAAAATCATATGTTTTGTTAAACAAAATAATGTGATTTAACAATTGTTCTTCTCCCGCATTGGATTTTTTTATATCCCGATATGAATTTCTTGCCAGTGTATAGATTTTTTTTAACGCTGATAAAGCAAAAAGGTCACCGCAGTCCTTCCAAATATTTGCTACCTTTTCACAGGTAAAAAAAACAAATGTTCATAGGTCTCTCCGTGCTCACTGCATGTTTGAAAGTATATAGATGCTTATTTGTATAAATTAAATTATATAACATTTTATATTGAAGTTCCCTTAGCTTTCTGTCCAGAGTGAATTTTCGGGGTCTTAAGAAAATTGTTCTCGTGTCATTTTTGACCATAATATATGTACGTTCTAAGTTGCATGTAGCATAAAGAAATAAACAGCTTGGGCGATTTGTTTTGAAGCATTATCTTCAAAAACCCGGACAGCTTAAACAGTATTATCCTTAAAAATAACGTCTATAATTACTCTGAGATGGAATATAATACCAACACGAATTGCATTATATTATGCAACGTCTAGACATAAAGGTCGAATCTCAACTTTGTTTTTTTTTATTCTTCTTTTACATTTCGAAGCGCGGCACGGGATCTTAATCCTGTTTTTTCTACATACATCAATGCCCCCATTTAAGCATACTTTGAATCTGGTCACGCTTCGAAAAGTTCGTGGCCTAGCATTTTCTTTCTGTTGATGATCAAATAAATAAAGCACCCTTTATAAATCAGGGAGAGTGTGAAAAAAAAAACATTAGGAGCA
>JAVYIG010003568.1:0-191345 GCA_035222895.1 Strongylocentrotus droebachiensis | reverse complement strand
CAAAAAAAAGATAAAAGAGATATTGGTTTTTTAAATGCAATGATAGATCAGCAGAACACAGATTTGACCTGGGGCAAGTTTTCATTCTTTTGTATGCAGGCATATCAACCCTCTTCTTTGACTACAATTAGGGCATGAAAAATCTTGTTAAAAAAGGGTGTAATTGTATGATCTAAAGAAACCGCAATCAAGTGCCTCATTTGGGGATACCATCAGAATACCCCTGCAATCCTTCGCTTCAGGGAATAAGTTTGGTGAGAAAAAGGTAAAATTGTTGCAAAATGCGACAATTACAAAGAGATCAAGCATTTAGGAGGTTGTAAGCTAGAGGCCGCATGCACCCCCAAGTCACTCTTCAATTCTAAAGATTACAATACTGTTCATCTTTTGGGGGCAATGCAACTGCCTCAGGTTGGCTTACCGTGTGGTATAGCTCACAATCGAGCATTATCGATCAATGGTGGGAAAATACGGGTAAAATTTTGATGCAATTAGATCACAAAGGAAAAAAATATCTGTAATTGATTCTGATGAGAATATGGAAGTTAAAAGTTCCCCTGACAGTCAGCAAACTTAAAGTTTAGGTTGTGGTTTTAAATTTTGAGGTTATTTAATCATCATGTCATTATGGAGCATACAGATGCACCCTTGGTTATGAAAACAAAAATTAAGTGTACTCAAAGTTTAAACAACAAGCAATCTTATGGTAAGCTTGTTAACGACGCCCTGTGGGATTCCTTACTTGAAATTATTTGTTGTGTGGACGCAATTAACTTTAAGGTTATGCCTGCTTGTTGTTAAGACGACTGCTTGCCCAGCTTTTTCTTTAAAATTTTGAATCCTCTACCTCTCGGTCCTGTGGAAACCCTCATCATTGCTAGTGAATCGTTCTTTGAAACATTAAGGTTTTGCAAACTTAAAATTTAAATGCAATAGGGCCAGTGGGAACATAGTTAAAGCGAGACCCTTGTATCCCAGGTAATTGTCTCATGGCCCGATGAGCACACAAGGTGTGCCGTGCCAACAATCTACAAGTCTTTATGAGTTCACCTTCGCCATTGTTCTCCAGTCTCGATGGAACAAAACAGCCGATGATTCATATTTTCTGTGTGCCAACTATCCTTTAGATGTAGCTCTACAGTGTCTGCCCGGCTTTTGTTTGAGATTTGGTTCGCTGGCTTTCGGTTCGGGTTAGTTGCGTAAGTGTATCTTTATTAGCGCCAATTTGAACACCGAGAGATAAAGGCTGTGATTTTTCTAGTTCTGTTTGGTTCATCCTCTGTTGTCTTCATTATGAAAAGCCTTTGTTCTGTTGACTCACTCTTCAGCATATTAAAAGCATATTAAAAAGAGATGTATTCAGAAAATCCATCTGGTGAAACTAATCCTAGAGTTCATGTAAAAGTCATGAAGTCATCAAGTAAAGTTTTATTTCAAACTATTAAAATGGCATTGTCCTGCAAACACTGAAAAGATCAAATAAGTTAAGAATTTTCTAAACGATACATTTTAAACATGGCAAGACTTGTTGTATGAGATAGGGGGAGGTTCAGTTTTTGACCCTTAATTTCTGTGGATGGCCCTTTTTTAAGGGGATGAACAGAATGGCTCCCTTGTGCCTCCTGGCTACGCCTGTACCCACCCCATGGTGAACAAATTATCATGGTTCCATAACTATCTGAACAAGTGATATTAGAACTTTAGAAGTAATGATGAAGTAAAACTTCACTTACTCATAAAAGAATGGGGATCATTTAAATGAAACCTTTCACAGACATGACACGTCTGGATAGAGAACTTACCCCATCTATCATCTGCCATTGTTTGATACTGGTAAACATTTGACTCTTGGCTGAACAAGATTCATTTTTAAAGGTAATTGGGCCATAAACAAGGTCATGATTAAGTGTGTGAAGCCCCTTAACATTCCCTTAATAATTGCCCCCAAATTGTTGCAAATACTCGTAATCATGACCATGTATTTGTCAAGTCTTGAGTCAATAGTGTACCTTGGAGAGAAAAAAAAGTTGCGGTTTGCAGATTTTCCGATATGGGGATTTTGCATTTTGAATTGCATTTTGTAATGATTGTTGATTGTTTTTCAGTTGAAAAATTTATTTAGAGAAGAAGTATTTAGGTGATCAATCTTGATAATTATCTTCATAAATCAGTCTAATAATTTATCAAATAAATACCAGTAATATGATTTATAGGCTTGTATATGAAGTCCCACCCACTAAGCCCCTCAAAAAGAAGACTTATATCTGATAAGATAATGGAGGTATTGATATCTCAATTTGAGAGGTCAAAGCAAATATTAATTCCCCTACAATTTTACTAAAGGGCGAAATAGGAGAAATAGAGAGAGAGAGAGAGAGAGAGAAAAAGAAAATAGAGATGGAGGAGGGAGGGAGACGAAGGGTGTGGTAGGGTGGAGAAGTTTTAAATTGCTATGTAAGACACCTGTATACGTAATACACAAATTAATTCAGCCCATCACAGTGGTGAATCCCCCCCCCCCCCCAGTCAAATCTGTCTATGCTCCATGCAGAGGTGCGCTTGCCCCCTTCCCCCTCCCCCCCCCCCCAACAAAAAAGAAAATTAATCAAGCTTATCAACATACTTATGCCCCTTCTTATTATATGTTGTTGCATCATGATATACAAAATTAATGATTATTCTGTCTCAAACAAAACAGTGGACTTGTATTAAAGGTAATACAAAGTTTTGGGAAATTTTGAAATTGGGTGGATAGTGAATCTTTACAATTTTGATATATTTGGATGCCCCTGTGGATGTATTATAAGTACTAAAAAAATTAACCCCCAAAACACTTCTGTTTTCGATAAAAATTGAATATAAAAATTTACCGGTGCTCCCGGTAAATTTTGATAGATTTCAAATAGCGCCTACGGCCGTACAATGGTAGCTGCAACCATGAAAATCTCAGAATATGTAGTTGTGAAATATAGTTTCCAAACGGGAATAGCTAATCGGTCGATGTTAGTCAAGAAAACATTGTTTCATAGCTAAATTGATATCTTGACCTTGAGAGGGAGCTATACAACATAAAGAGTTTAATATTTATAATTTCATAACTTTAGACTCGATTTCAACCGGGACAACGATCAATGAATATTGTAGGAACGCATATGCTTCCAATATGCTAATTTGAACCAAATTCATGACCCCATACCAAAACGTTGTAATACCTTTAAGCAAAATTATTCTGTTAACAATTTTGGGAAATTAAGTATGTGCTCTACAATGTCAGGTTACTCCTTCCCATCTCTGCTATTTGTAGAGGGGCATCAATGATCCTGACTAGACCAACTTCCCAGTTTATATTTCAGTAGACCATTGAGAATTGGGTCAAAAGGGTGAATGGAAAGGGGACAGGAAGATATCATAAATCATACCTTATCTAGATCTATGAAAGACCCGGCTTTGTGATATCGACTTTATGTAGGCCATGAGGGGTAACAGAGATAGCATGGGACAGTTTTGATATAGAAAGCATAATAGCATAAATGTTTCCTTATGGGTTGAATGTCTGTCCAAAATGTTGCCCGATTTTCTAGAAGGAGGGGGGAGGGGCTCTATAAATGCAAAAAATTGACAGACAAAGCATTGTGCAAGCATCAATAAACTCACAAAAAAGTGTGGGGGGGGGGGGGGCTAAGGTTACATTAGCGCTTATTTTTGAATGGTTTAATGGGATCATTCATTGAAAAAATGAAAATGTGATCTTTAATATTATTTTATTTTATAAAATTCCATGTATTCTCTTTGTCAGGACGAAAATGGGGCATCCCTCATGTTACCGTCACTTTACAATTTGTTATAGGTTGATGAAGCTTACGACGAAGAAGTACTGTCTTGAAATGTCAAAATAGAGGGCAATGTCAGCATACCATACTGAATCTGTGTCAAGAATTGGATGTTGAAATTCAAACATTCTTTAATTTGTTTGTTTGGTACTAGAAGGGCATCAAGTCTGTGAAATAAATGATATGAATGCCCTCTGGTTCTTAACAGAATTCCATCTTGCTTCCCACAAAAAGAAAGGAACAGTATTTTATTCCGCTCTGTGACTGAACACGGATTTCAAGGGCATTGTTTTTTTTTATTTGAATATTCCTTACCCTAATGAAGCGTATTACCGTGGAGATGACTGAATGCCCCCAAAGCAGGGGAAATTTTGCCCCTAAGGGCATGTTGGGTCGTTATCTCGTCAGGATTATGATTTAGAAACTGACATCACTCATAATTCTTGACATGCTTGACAGATGAAGCAATACAAAAAGGGTATTTCCTACCATTTCAACCATGTTATGATTGTGATAAGGAACATTAAAAGAGAAACATCTTTTGCATGGATATTGAAGCCAAAATCCCCCTAATTATTTGTTTTGTACTCATTATCATCTGACCCCAAACCATTCCTTTTGCAAATAAGGGAAGTATTCTGATTTTATCACTCTTTCGTTTTTGCAAAATACAAGAATTGAATACCAGTACCTTATTTCACACATATCGAAACCTAAAACCTGCAATGAATCCTTCTGTGCTCAAACTAAGTATCTGTGGCATTCTGTAAATCATATATTTCAAGTTTGGGTGTATCCTGCTTGTATCTCTGCAAAATTTTACATTTCTCTTGTGTCCGCAATTTGTAACCTATGAAAATCTATTCACTGTAGTATCACACATATCATAATGAACAAATAAAGGCCCAATCTTGTCAGGATTATGATTTAGAAACTGATTTCACTCATAATTCTTGACATGCTTGACAGATGATGCAATACAAAAAGGGTATTTCCTACCATAACTATGTTATGATTGTGACAAGGAACATTAAAAGAGAAACATCTTTTGCATGGATATTTAAACCCAAATTCCCCTAATTATTTGTGTTGTACTCAATATCATCTGACCCCAAACCATTCCTTTTGCAAATAAGGGAAGTATTCTGATTTTATCACTCTCTTTCGTTTTTGCGAATTTATACAAGAATTGAATACCAGTACCTTATTTCACACATATCGAAACCTGCAATGAATCCTTCTGTGCTCAAACTTGTATCTGTGGCATTCTGTAAATCATATATTTCAAGTTTGGGTGTATCCTGCTTGTATCTCTGCAAAATTTTACATTTCTCTTGTGTCCGCAATTCGTAACCTATGAAGATCTATTATAATGAACAGATAAAGGCCCCATATTATTTTGTTGTATGTTCATATTTGTAGTCCATCACCCCATTCTATTCTGGTTTCAAGTGTGGGAGGATTTAGGTTTTATCAATCTATTAATAGGATGCCAATTGTTCCCTTGACCTCATTATTTGAATATGATTATCAGAAGTTGGTATATTTATAGTTTATAATGGTCTACTGGTTTGATGGATTTTATCACCATAGGCGTGTCTGCACTATCTCGAGATTGCCAAATATCCAGCTATTTGAACTATCCCGATCGCAAACTATCCAGCTATTTGCGTCTTCATTAGACCGAAGTAGCAAATTAGCTGGATAGTTGGTCGGGATAATATCCCAAGATATCTCGGTCTAGTTTGCAAAATATCCCACTATTTCCCAACTATCGGGATAGTTTGCGACCGTCTTCATTAGACCGAAGTACGGAGTCAATATCCCGATCCCATCATGCACAACGATTTCCGGTTTTCCTCGCACAGTATGCGATCTATACACTGACCTCCGCTCAGCGCCGCGCTAGTACAACTAGTAAACACGGAAAAACCGCAAACTAGACCGAGATATCTTGGGATATTATCCCGACCAACTATCCAGCTAATTTGCTACTTCGGTCTAATGGAGACGCAAATAAGCTGGATAGTTTGCGATCGGGATAATTCAAATAGCTGGATATTTGGCAATCTCGAGATAGTGCAGACACGCCTTATGTCTTTGTATTACCAGTAGCTCTTACCGAAACGATAAGGGTCAAACACTTACTTCAAATGGGTGAAGAAATAAGCAAATATTCCATGTGATAAGATTATATTGAATAATCATGATCATTTCTTATTAGTATCTTTAACATTCTTAGCTTTCTTTTATTTTTTTTGACAGATCGTTCTTGATTTGATATAGTAGTAAGATTAATATTTAGGATTTTATTTATTACCTAATTCATCTGGTTATCCTTTTATTGTTGTTCTTCTAATCTGTCTGTCTTGATATTACGCATTTTAAACCTACAAAAAGGTAAATTGTTTCCCAAATGTCACATATTATTATTCTGCTTTTATTTTTTTTGGGGGTGACTATTCGGGAGGTGAGTTTTGTAAATGATTGTGAACTTAACTGCAAAGGGGTATTTATTTATTTCCCAGATTGTACTTGTTGTTATTGGTTGTCTTTTTTTAGGACTTGCATGGAATCCACTGAAATGGCACGTACGGTTTTTCTCACCATCCTTCTTTTTTTCTTTGGAGGGGGGGGGGTATTGCAGTTAGTTTGTGAAAGGTATTTGAACTTGATGTTGCAATAGAAAAATTGAAACATGGTATTTATTGCGCCTTACCCTGAAGAGGGCTTGTTGAAACATGTTCTACCATGTCACTCGTCACTGGATATATATCTGCACGATTCATGCACGAATCCCCCATGGTGGGGCTTAGAAGCCACTTTATGGGAGAAAGATGGAGAATTATTCCATCAATGACACATTTTTAATTTGTTTGCCCCCCTTTTTCGATACAAAGTCTCCTAAAGACTATGAATGATGAATAAATATCATTGAATGTTATTCATTCCAAACTTTAATGTTGGTCCTATGAATGTGAATCCAAACTTTTACACCAGATTCACTGTTAACATACGGTATCATCAGTTTGGAAGTTCTGTAATACCTCTCTCTCTTTTCCCACCTTGTGAAATTTTCTCTTCAAAGTTCATCCTATATATCGTCGCCGTTTTCACGAACCGGCACAAGCCACCGAAATCCCTTCAAAATGTAGTTTTTATTTTTTTTTGAATTTTAGCATAAGTTATCAACAATCTTTCATCTCACCAAATTTCAGCATCCAAAACGCTTTAGTTTTTGAGATATCCATGGTTACACAAATGACAAAAACGACACACGAGCCAAAAAGCATGATTCATATTTTCACGAACCGGCACGCGCCGTTATAAGTCAATGGGCTGTGCCGGTTCGTGAAAATATCTTTGCGCTTACAAGACCTAGACGACGCGACACAGGCGGTTGTGCCGGTTCGTGAAAATAAAATACGCGCTAAGACAGCGCGAGCGCTTTTGTCTTGCGCGTAAAGTTACATAGGAAAAACGACACAGTGGCTTGTGCCGGTTCGTGAAAATATTTTTGCTACGTAAACAGCAAAATAATATTTTCACGAACCGGCACGAGAGTCCAAAGCTTCGTAATATTAATAGTAATTGTCATTATGCTTAACAAATGGAATGTATAGAAAATACAGAATATTTTCCTTTCATTGATATGTATTTTGTGATATAAAATTTGACATAAGGCATGTTTCTGGCGAATTCAAAAAGGGCTAAACGTAAAACGCGTTTTTCTCAGAATGTACTTATTTCGTTGCGCGTTGGGCTGTGCCGGTTCGTGAAAACGGCGACGATATGTGTGCAAGTTGAAAGATTATAAGTTTTATTCTCTGCACATATTTTCTTGTGAAATCTGATATCCTTTTGCACCAAGAAAACGCATTTGTTTAAATTTTGATGAAATAATCCCTGGTTCGGATGTGAACAACTATGGTGATCTCAAAATTTGCAACATTCATAAATTCATGAATTAATATTTGCCATCCGACTTCATTCATCGGGTATATGGCTAGAAATCTATTACTTGGATCCAGGAGTCTTTAACCACTGGTTGGCTGCCATTAATGTGACCCCCGTGATCTCTTGTGACCTCTCGCAGGCCTCCCGCCACTGAAGGGAAGTCTCAGGAATGCAAAGTCTGCTCAAGTGCATTACCGTTTTTCTTTTTCTTCCCTTTTGCTTCTGGGAGACGAGACCTCTCTCTGCATGTTCCCTGGCCGGGCCTGAGCAATTAGGGGAAAATTCAGATGAAAAAACAGAAACATATTGGTTCTGTTGTATTATTCTGTAGTTGAGAGATGTATGGGGCATGCACTGCTGGGATCAAATCTATGGAAGCACTTGAATTAGTATGAAAACTCCTACTATTCATATCTCTTTTGCATAGAAACCAGAAATCAGTTGGCGTACAGTATACTAGGGATCTACCCTGAAGTGACATGTCTTATTGCTAGGAGAATGGAGAGGGAACAAGTATTTGATTATTATTTAAAATTCATCAGTTTTGTAAATACAATAACTGCTTTTTAAGTAGGCCTATTATGAGAAATTGGAATCTCAGGTTTCATGAGGCTGATGGCTAAAAGACCAAAAATGTCTTTGTTTTTATCATGATTTATTTACAGGTAAACTAAAGGACAGGATCAATAAAGTAAAATGCTCTTAAAAACAAAATAAAGCAGTCCAACTGTATCAAGAGTATCATGTTTTTTAAATCAAAGTTGAAGCTGAGTTGAGGTTTTATTGAAATTAATGTCAGTGAAACTATAGCATTAAATAACAAAGACTTCCAATAAAAAGTAAATCACCATATTTGAGGTTATCAACCCTTTTTCTCAGTAAGTGTTGACATCCCATGGAAGTTGAATATCTTTTGATACCCGGGTGATCAAAGAGAGAATAAGCCTTTGTTGAAGTCTCTAAAGAGTTCAATCTCCTGGATACATTCAAGTGGTATCAAAAGAATCCAAAGGAACAAGTCCAAGACAGGAAGCTCTCTATCGCCAGTGTCTTTTGTCTTTTGTCGATCTCTTTTATGGAAGCGCTGGGGGGTTCATTGTGTGTGTGGGGGGTGGGGTGGGGGTGAATGTCTTGTGAGTGAAGGTATACTGGTAGTCTAGTTGAGCAGTGTATAGGACTAGGAGGGAAGGATTTCTTGAGCTGCTGTGAGTCAACGGACCATGAGAGGCTTATTGAGCCAAGGACCTTCTATACTCTCACATTAGGACTTGTGCCTTGAAGTGGTCTTGGGAAACCGAAAGCCAGACGGAGTAAGTAGAGCAGAGAGTGGCAGTCACAAAAGAGATTTCTTCCACAGTTTTCCATCTAATTTTGGACAAAGTAGAATCTTTCCAGAGATGATCTTCCTGTAGACGTTTTTTATCTTCATGATTGGATATGGATATTTCATAAATGGACTGTACATCATGCAACTTCATCTTTGTTGACCTCGGACTTTAGCAATGGAAGGTCATTTTTCATGAGGACCTGGCTTACTTTATAGGACAGGCATAATACATGCTCATTCGTATTTCTGTTTTCAGAAGTATTTTGGCGGAACAGCTAAAGGACAAACACAAATTATTTATATTTTAAAAATACCATGATGGAAATCTATAAAGTGTCCCCGTTTGCATACAGGTAAGAAAAGTTTTTGTTTCTTGTATTTATATTTGTTTTTCAAAGTTCCTTAGGCTCTCATTTCACTTATATATAACTGCTTTCTTGAGTAGAAGTAAAGCTATTTATTTTTATTTTTGTGTTCTTTTGAAGAAGAAGAAACAAAAAACCCCAAACAGGTTAACCTGTGTATCCCAATTTTTAAAGATGCCAAAAGTTGGGATTTATAAATTCTTATATGACATTCCTAAATCCAGCCTTGAGAAAAGGAAATGACATTTTATTTCAGATGTAGACATATAGTCCCATATACATCTTTCTGTGTATAGTGCTTGTAACTTTACAAAGACTGGGCCAAATTTCTTATCATTTTGATGATTCCAGAACCTTGCTGTACACACCAATACTTATATGCTAGATGATCAACCTTTTCTGATCGATTCCACAACGTTTTTTCCACAATGCAATCGCATGACCAGAACTGGTCTTTAATCTTTAACAGCAATATTCAGGAGCATTTCTCTTACTCAGTCATCCATTAAAGTTCTTGTCAGTGGAGGGAAAATCTTGTTTACAATCAGCTACATGTGGATGTTGACAAGATAGTGTATTGCCTTCTAAAGATCTAATATGAGGTAGAACTGTGTAATCCGTAAGCATTGGCATCGTGTTAAAAGACGCTCATAAGGTCGTGTTTTTCACTCCAAATCCGGCCATCAATTGTATTGCAAAAAAGAAAATGACAAGAAAGAGGGGGCTTTTTCTTTCGCACCTTAATTAAGTAGCACTTCTAGACATGTTTACTAGTAGGTATAAGTAAAGCAAGGTCAGATGTGTCTTTTGCCAAAGGGTGCACATGTTTATGCACATGATGACTTGAGACCAGGTCAACAAAAGTAGACTGAGAAGTGGAAAACATCTCTTCCGATCATGGTTATTTTTGAGGATGTAAAATTGATGTAAGGAATTCTTTCCACCATCATTTATATATAAATTTATACAGTAAACTATGCATACTACAGTGGCCATTATAAACAGGTGGCCTTTCTAGCCAGGTTCTGTGTGGAACACCAAGGCGACAAGGCCTACTCTTATAAACAGGGTATTCTTTTATATAGGAGGCCTCTATGGACAGGTTCTACAACTCTCAGGCCTATTCTTACAGAACACTCTACAGGTGGCCACTGTAGACAGGTGACCTTTCTATGCAGGTTCTAGAGGGAGGCCCTGCAGATGATCACCATGTACAGGTGGCCTTTATAGAGAGGTGGCTACTATTAAAGTCAGGTGTGACTCTATCTGACATTCCTTAATCCAAGCAATAATTGAAATATCCCTGAGAAAAGAGACAGAAAACATTACTTCAAAACAAAAATAGGAGATGAAAATCGATGAGTAAATACCCATCACCAGACGAAGGCCATATCACCCTATTGTAGTTCTGGACCATGCAGACAGACTTGCTTCAATGGAGTAATTTTGGTCATTGTCTCTTGCAGTTTGTATGTGAATAAATGTGCTGCATGATCAGAGCTGTATTGATTTAAGGACTGTCTTTCTTTTTTACAAGGAGAAATGAAGACAATATTGACTTTTTACAACCTTCAGTGAGATTTGGTGTGATTCCTCCTTCTCCATGCTCTATTTTTGTCCTGTCTAGCTATCCTTTAATCTCTTGAATTCTGAGAAGAGGTGGCAAATAATTTGTGAGCTTTATCATTGTTATAATGCAAGTGTGAAAGAACATCAGATAAAAAATGTTTCCTCAAAAACACGGCTCTTCAAATGCTTTCATATTCTGAATATGGCATGTAACAATTACAAATCGGGACAGATTTTTATGCCACATGTTTGTGTAGCCCCATATACATCTTTCTGTGTACAGTGCCAGTAACTTTACCAAGACTGGGCCAAATTTATTATCATTTTGATGATTCCAGAACCTTGCAATACACACCAATACTTACAGGTATAAATGCTAGATGATCAACCTTTTGTGATCGATTCCACACCGTTTCTTTCTCAATGCAATTGCATGACCAGAACTCAAATTTATCTTTATAAATATGATAACTCCCCATCTCCACTTCAAATAATGGATTTGATCCCTTGTCTTCCCTTGTTTGGCATGAGAACATATGTAACATGACATGAGGCAAGAAACTCACAGTAATCGTATTAGTTAAAAGAAATATCACGTTTTACTTACCTTTCTATTCATACGATTTACTCATATTTTAAAATTATTTTAATTGAAAAGGATAATTGACATTTTACAATACAGTATGCTTTTGTTTTTTCCTATCTTTCTATCTATCAGTACATTGTAGAGAACAAATTAGCTTCAGACAATAATTTTTCCTATTATTGATACAAATTTTCCTATTATTAATACAAATTATGGACTATTGCTCAATTTTAGCCACTTTTATTTCCACTTTGAAGATGTTGACTGTAGTTTTGACTGGTCAATTATGATGATCTTAAAGTTCCATATCTTTACTGTCCTTCATTACTCTCCTCCAACCCTAAAGTGTATATTACCTTCTCCCCATGGTGTCCTCTCTATCACATTAACCTCATCCTCTCCCCATTGTCCAGAATAATCCCTCTGTTGCATCAATGACAGTTATACTTCATTGTCTAGTCCCCCCCCCCCCTCCCCCTGCACCAACTGACTCTCTTGCCCCCTCCTTTAATCCCTCACCCCTTTTGAGCTAGCTAGTGACCATCTCTGTTTTACCAGGCAGCTACAATGGTTCTCTATCCTCAGCCTCAGTTGATCAATGGCATAAGCCAGCAAGAAATGTCCAATATTGATTTTGATATTGTAAAGGGACAATCTTTGAGTATTCATCTGGACCTCTTAGATCATCAAAGTCTTTCAGTAGACTACAAGTTTGAGTCTGCATGCATCCAGCATACTTGTACCAACGTGTTTCCATTGTTCCAAGTCTTGTATTGTCCTAAGATCGTATGTATTTTAATCTGTCGTCGTTCTCTGTTCGACTTCTGTGTGGGAAAAACTGGTTGCAAAGTTTGTCATACTTTGTCACAGCATCTCCCATAATAATGTAATTCTCTAGATTTCCAACCGCTCCAATTCATAAATAACGTCATCCTTTTTCACAATTGTATCCATGTGTGTTTTAGAAATCCCCTAAAATGTATTTAGAAACCTGCTAATACTCCAATTAAATAAACATCCTTCCATGATCATCGTAATTATTTGTCATAATTGCAACCATGTGTTTTTATGGCGCTTTATCTATCATCCTTACTTATTATTTTGTTTCCATGAGGTTTTTCCCCCCTTTTAAAAATAGTTTTAGTTTTACCCCTCATTGCTGATTATTTCTCAGTAATTCAATAGAAAATAAGAAACCGAATATAAACCACATTAATGCTATTTAATTTGACTACAAAACCCTTTATCAAATTATGATTCATATGTTAGCTATTTTCTGTTCGTGAAAATATGTCTAATGTATCATTCTCGTAAAAGTACATTGTCTAGTAAGATAACAAGATAATAAAAAGACTAGAACCAATAAACAACACCCTTAAAGTTCTTTGCCTTCCCCCTTTACCAAAGAAAATTGATGACTTAAGTAGTCATTTTTTTACATAAGTACCCCTAGATCATGTCCCGATTATCATAAAATGCATTTATTTATTTGGCAATTTGAAAATGATATGCTGTTGGAAGACTCTGTACTTTGGGCTCAGTTTATCATGTTTGTTAGGAATTTGCGCGGGAGCCGTGTGACGAAAAACATATTGTTTTATTCGGGCAATTCTAAAGGTATGCATATATTTACTCAGTTATCAATAATATTGTATGAGCGGATATAGATAAAGGATAAAGTTAATGATGGGGAATTCCCACGGTGGGAACATTTTCTCACACAAGACCAAAGGTTTTATGTTTGAAATGGAGGTTGTATATGCAGTGTTATGCACTGTACAAAGTGAGATAAACTTGAAGATGATATTATGCAAATTTCCAGAACAGTACATGTAGGTAATATTATAATGTTTACTGAACTTCTGCAAGATACATGTAGGCAGGTACAGTGAAACATGGTTTAGCAACCACCTGTATAGAAGGACTACCTGCCTATAAAGACTACGCTTTCTGTTTCCATTGAGTGTTTTTCATTGGAACCTGTGCATAAAAAACTCTCTTCTTGTCTCCCTTCAGTAGTCTTTGTATTTCTATTGTTCTATTTTAATTTTACACATGAGGTTAACATATGGGATTAAAGGAGGTAGAATTTGGAGTGAACCTTTTTGTTTGTAAAAAAATAAAAATAATTCACATTGATAAGGATATATTATTTTAATTTATTATAACTATTGACCATCAAAATATTTAGAAGCAAATGATAGCTATAATATTAGTAGGATTGGTTTGAAATATTTTTATCATTACCTATTATGGTTTAACTGCTGAGTGGACAAGTCAAGATGTCAAAAGTGAACAGTGGACATACTGTCAAAACTAATTCCAGCATTTCGTTTTGATGAGTGCTCTACGAAATATCAACAAGTGGATTAAAGTTGAGGGTTAGTAAGTGTCAACGAGTATCTTTTCACCATATTACCCCAACCCATATTATCGACCCAAAGCGTGCTTATTAGAAAAATATGCCTGGCAAGGTTTATTTTGCTGCGGTATTGTTGCATGTGTTCAAATATGCAATGAATGCCATATTTGGCCATTTATTGTCCATCTGATATCGGCTGGGGGCTATTTTTAGTTGATGTTTTCACAACTGAAATGACGTTCTTTTGTCGGGCATCGGCAGGACAAGAGTGCTGAAAGGTGGAAGGATTTGGAGAGAAAGACATCATTTTTCGGTCGGCTTGATAGTTCTTATGGAGTAATCTTATTTCCAGCAGTGCCTGGAATGTGGATGAATTTGTATGATATGCCCTGATGACTTCACAATATTTATTTGTGGATGTAATAGTTATTACGATAATGCCAGAATATGGACTTGGTGACATCCCAGATTAATGAGACTGTCATTATTAGTGTTGAAAGGATTAAATTACGTGATATAGCAATAGGATTTCTTTTTAAAGTCAGTTAAGAAAAGAACATTTTGTCCAATGTCCTTCTAGTTCTACATGTATGTATGAAGATAAAAATCAACTGTCCTTTTTTACAGCCTCCTCTTGGCCTCTGTATTTAGATGATTATCTCACAAAAGAGCAACAGAATTGTATTAGAAAAGCAAAGAAAAGCCATTTCTTTCAACCTGTATATTGAAATAGATATTTCTGTTTCTCTTTACAATTTCTTTTCTATCTAGATGACTTGGGAGTTATTAGAGCATCGAATGTAAATTTCTTTTTACTTTCATTTTTCACTGTCATGTGACATTTCTTTAACGTCCAGTCATGGTGGGCTTTGTTTCTGGACCTGTTTTTCTTTGCTCAGCGACATCTTATACTCGGTGTGTAGGTGGAGACCAATATTTGAGCTCCGTCACCGTGCCGTCACCATATAGAATTGCTTTGCCTTTGAAAATGAACTTTGCCCCCGACAACGAAGCCGGCTAAAGCTGCCGTGCATCAAATATCCATTCATTCTCAAACCAGCATACCTTCTTGACAGTTTATCATGTATTATGGTCTACGGAAGAGCTGTAATGTTGAGGCAAAGTATTTTTGTGCCATTTCCCTCTCATTTCGGCAGCTTATCTTGATTTGTTGAATTGATTCACTAATTTCTTATGCATTTGTTTCATTGGAACTTGGAATAGTTATTAACCAGACATTGCAGCCAAGGAATTTGTATTCTGTGGGTTTTTATACACTAGTGTTAAAGGATCGTTCTACATTGCCAGTTAGGTGTCTTCACGTGTTATTCAGACAGTGGAAAATATATTGTAATCAGGTGCTTTTCAGTTGGTAAGTTGGCATTTTATATTTGGTTTCTTGATTAAAATTGTTCATGTACTTGCAATTGTTCATCTTTTACAACAGCAGCCACTCAATCCTCATTAGAGCAATTATTGCCATGGCATAATTTGTTACTCCCAGCAAACATGATGATGTCCTGCTGTGTTTGAATCAATTATGTCCTGAAACTAAATTTAAATAATATAATTTTTTCTGTAGTAAAATATTTTAATTGGAAACTGAAACAAAAATGGATTTTATTCAAACTTCTTTCTGAGTTCTCTATTTTACTAGGAAAAAAAAGATTGATGGATTTTGAGTGTGTACAACTTGCATACCAGGTATCTGTTTAACACAGAAAGACACATTTCTACAAAGCTTGTGGAATTTTCCAAGCTGTTTTCACGTAATTATACTGACCAATCAAATGGTCGTTAAAATCCACATTGTTATTCTGGTCTGCTAACCGGAATAAACATCTATTATCTATACATAAGTCACCGATCACATTTCTTGCAAAGCCAGACTGTTGTTGGTGCATCAGTAAGTCTACATGCCTATTGTATGAAGGAATTACTAGATTTATACAGTGAATTGAGAAGAATTTGTGTTGCCCAATTTCAGCGATTTGTTTCTCTTTTATTTGAGGACATTCTTTAGTGTAATTTACCTCCTTGGAATGGCGAATTGGCATCTGTTTCTTATCGTTACGAAGCTGTGAAAAAAAAAAAAAAACTATCTTCAAGAGGAATTTGAAAATGCATGGCTGACCTGTAACTTTGTAAACCAAAAGTTCATTTGAACTTGTTTTTCTTTATTAAAAGAAGATTCTTTGGAAAGTTTTGTACATCAAATTCCCCCCTGATTTTAACATTTTCCTAAATCAAGCGCATAGCTAGGCGACACCGTACAAAGATTATGAGACACCTCTGTTCCCGCATGTACATGTAGTATCCATTGCTGAGCCCTACCTGTGTATAATCTTATTTGTCTGTTTGGCCAGCTAATGAAGTTCTAAGGGTAATTGTTATCACCCCTCTAAGTGGTGTCCCCCAAGATTTGCATAGATTTATGCACCTCTTTCATTACCCCCTCCACCACCTACCACCACCCCTACCACCACCATCTCTTTACCTCTCTGCAAAGATCAAATCCTGCTCAATATTAGCCTTACAGCTTATGGCCCCTCTAGACACCAGCAGACCAGAGCTTTTTGCAAGGAGGGGGTGGAGAGGGAAGGTGTTTGTTCTTCAAGAGATATTTTGTGTTGCTAATCATACAAGGACAAGTAATTAAATGCAGGACACTTTATCATACCTGGACTACTCATACCTTACAGTGATATGTGGAGAACACACAGGTAGAAACAACATCTGTACTTGTATACTGTTTGATTTCACAATTATAGGCTGTTAGTTTGCATTTTACAAAGTGAAATTACAAAGCACTAGAGTCATAATGCAGTGGTAAAGTACATCCTCAAGAGTGACAATCATGAGGTTGCAGAATTTATTACAGAATTATAATCAAAAATGTAATCAGACGACTCCTTTTGAATACTCTGTATTCTAGGATTGTGTATTGTCTTTGCCTGTGCTTTATATAATTTACTTGCATCTTTCGTATAATAGTGCTGTGTTTAATTAACTTAATTAATGGATGGAGTCGGGTGCAAGATCTGATTTCTTATGTAAGTGTGAGCTGTGTGGTCTCGCTTTGTCCATTAGTACTTGGATGCCACTCTTCTAATGCCCTATATTTCCTTTTAGTCTGATTTTCACACTTTCATTGTTCCGGCCTTTAGCTATTTATCATAACTGTGTAGAATGTATAAAAATCAATGCTTGTGGTATCTGCTCATACATGATTTTGATGAAAAAAAATCTGATTATGGTAGGGTTAAGTCTATATAGGCTGAGACTGTCTGTAATTATTATTATTATATCATACTTTTGTAAATATTACTATATGTATTACATTGAAAATAAGTCAATACATATTTAATTCATGATATATTACTTTGAATCTGTGTTATATATGACAGATATAGATATTGTCCTGCAATTCATAAGATGTCTAGTTCTCTAAGGAATATTATATCAATTAGAATGTGATGATCTTATTGTTTTACTGGGTAGGTAGCTTAATTGAGTCATTAAGACTACTTGCCACCTCTTCAGACAGACAGAGAGAGAGAGAGAGAGAAAGAAAATCAACATGGAAGGGTTGTTCAGAAAAAGATAATGGGAGAGACAGAGAAGGGGGAAGAGTGGGGTGAGATGGATAGAAAAATTAGTGGAATGAGAAAAGCAAGTTACAGAAGTAGAGAGAGAAAGGGGAGAAAATAAAGAGTGGGAGAGAGAAGAGAAAGACAGAGAGAGAGAGAGAGGAGAGAAAGCCAAAGAGAAGAAATCTGAAAGGTTCCTGCAGAGCATCCTACTGAGCGTCATATTATCGTTAATGAGTATTGGAAGTTTCTAATAGCCTTCTTATTACTGCTGGGAAATCTAATTCATTACCGTGTTTTACGTATGTAGCTAAATGGCATACCAAGGAATAGTAGTGGTCCTAGTTGGCTTCCTTGTGAAACTTCACATTCTTTCCCAGATGTCCCTAGAAGAGAAGAAACAAGAATTTGTCTTTAGAATAAGTGTAATTGAGTATCAAAGTTAACATTTTGAGTGCAGATGATCACTGTTATTTATGGTTGGATAAGTTCTGCTGATAACCAAATTCCTAGTGTAGTTTAAGATTATGCACACCGAAACTGTTTCTTTGTTATGGCTACCGGTATCTCTATTGGTTGAACATCGCAAACGAAGGGAATAACATTTGCTCAAGGATTCATCATTGACTAGCTCATCATTAGTCAGCAAGCGCTAATGTATGTCCCTAGATTTAGAGGGAAACGCAAAAACAATTCTTGAAATTTTGAGATGGATTAATTGTCCACAAAGTCAGGTGGGTGAAAACAACACTTGAAAGTTCTTTGAAATGTTTGATTTGATTGTGGTGTCAATCGATGCAGCATGACTTAAGAGTTTCTTCTTCGGACTTCTTTACCCTCGACTCTTTGAAGCCGTTTACTGATGGGAGGCGAGGCATATTCTGATATTTTTCATTTGAGAGGAGGAGGGTTCTAACACTATTTGTCAGTCGGCTTACCAGCAGCCAGGCTTACAAACAATATTTGTATTTGATTCAAAAACACTGCTCGAAGACACCCATTCTAAAAGATGAGAAGTGTATAGAGATACTGATCAGTGATGTAAGGCTGATTTGAAAGGGGGGAGAAGACAGCCATATTTGCCATATGGCTGTAAATTGCCCCCTCTATGGCTATCCATTATGATGTTAGTAATACTGATGAAGTGTACAAACAAACAAGATGGACTTATCTCCACTGTGTTTGCGAAATGCATTCCTCAGTCTTTGATTCTAAAGACGAGCTGGCTGGAGATCATTTGAAGAACTTTGAATCGGGTATCATTACACAAGGAGCGTGCATGAGCTACATGTAGAAAGAGAGAAGGGATATCTCATTACTTCAAACTTGCTTGTAAGATTGATTGATATTATCCAGAGCCTGTTTCATTGGTCAATCCATTATGGATATTTGATTACAGTTTATTTTTACAATGAGACTGATGTGATATGACAAAGGTAATTCAGAATTTTTTGGATATCTCTTCATTTTGTTATATTTTTTGCATCGTCTGTAGCTGTATTGCAAGTCGCCTTGTTCTTCATCAAATTCATTTATCCTGTTTATCACATTTTCTTTGCTGTGATGTCTAGTAATGTTTTTTTTTTTTTTTTTTTTTTTTATTTGTTATTATTATTATTATTTTTGTTTGGGGGGGGGGTCAAATTTTAAAACATTTGAATAGAGAATTGGCTTCTTCTGCTTTTCATGCAGATGGTGGGACTATTTTATAATGTGTTACTCAGGTGCCTAGAACATACTATAATCTATTGATAAATTATTGATTGAAATTTCTTACATCATATGGCTCTCTTTTGTATTTCAATGCAATAGACAGGTGGGAAGGACATTGGTATAATGGCCCTCTCTGATTTATAAAAAGGATTCTTTTAATCAATAAATAGTTCATACATCATTTATTTTGGTTACACATCATGGCAAGCCATTGTAGATACTTTAGTTTGGGGTGGTATGTAATTATTGATTTGGTATTTAAAAAAAGTGAATTCATTCACCTTTGATATTATAAATAGATTTTTTTTAAATGATTAAATGGTTAATATAACTTATATTTTGGTGTGACACATTATGACTAGCCTTTTTCTCTTTTTCCTCAAATTGTTCCTTAAAGGTAATACAAAGTTTTGGTTTGGGGTCATGAATTTGGTTCAAATGAACATATTGGAAGCATATGCGATCCTACAATATTCAGTGATCGTTGTCGCGGTTGAAATCGAGTCTAAAGTTATGAAATTGTTAAAAATAAACGCTTTGTGTTGTATAGCTCCCTCTCAAGTTCAAGATATTAATTAAGCTATAAAACAATGTTTCTTGTCTAAAATCGACCGATTAGCTACTCCCATTTGGAAATTATATATCACAACTACATATTCTGAGATTTTCATGGTCGCAGCTACCACTGTACGGCCGTAGGCAATTGTTCAACATTTACCGGGGGCACCGGTAAATTTTTATATTCGATTTTTCTCGAAAGCAGAAGTGTTTTAGAGGCTAAATTTTCTAGTGTTTACAATACATCTACAGGGGCATCCAAATATATCAAAATTGTAAAGAATCATTATCCACCCAATTCTCAAAATTTCCCAAAACTTTGTATTACCTTTAAGGTGACACAAATTTCTTCAAAAGTGCATACCTACAACAATTTACTGTCATAGTTCAGCATTTTTGTTGGATGACATTTTCACAATTTTGTTTCTCTCTCCAATTATATTAAAGTAAAGGGCCCTACGGCTGGAGCACCCACTTACATATGATTTTAAAATACAGTGTCTGCCCACCGATTCCAACCTGAATCAGTTTTATTCAGTAACAAAAATAGTTTTGACAGTCACAAAAGTAAAGTTATTACTGGGCATACTTTGCCTACGATTATCAACCCCCTCCTTTACAATTACATGGTAAAAGGCCTGGGATGTATCAATCATATTCTATTCGACTGGATGTCAACAAATATGTCATGTTATCGTTCTTCGCAGTGCTTTGCACTGTTCTCTTTCAATTGCCCGATGCACTTTGAATATTGGAGAGGAGTGTCATATTTCATAGCTGAAATAGAAAAGTTCTTTCAATTTAAATGAAAAAGATTTTTTTTCGGGGGCGACCTTTGAATTATCATCATTACAAAGAAATATATTCACCATATCACAATGTTTTCACTTGCATAGAGGCAATTTCACGTTCTATTTTGCAGAGCATCATAATATCCATTGAAACAGGTCACTATGTAAATATTTTGTGTAAAGCTGTGATATCAATATCAATGTTGCATTATTTGTGTGGGTTTAAAGAAAATATGTGAAAAGCCTTTGATTTTTTTGGTCCAATATGCTGAAAGTCAGAATATAGGTGACATGACTCAATAAAAGGTATTATATGATTATTAATTGTCAGTCATGTCCCAAGAATACTGCTGTCATATTTTTTATAGCTCATATAACAAACAGGACATGCACTTGTTTTTGCGTTGTCAGTGTCAAGTGAATATAGTTTTTTCTTTTTTAAGTAAGCAGTATTTTGAACTATCAAAAGTTAATACATATATTTATGAAACTTCGAAATTAATATATCATTAATGATGTTTCTTTCTTTCTCTCCCTTTCTCTTCCCAACCTTCATTGTGTGTGGATGACCATCTCTTCATCATCTTTGCTGGATTCTTTCTATTGGATCATACAGGTGAGTAATTCCACAATGTTCTAAGAAGTTTGAATTTACTAGTTTCAAATTCAACTGAGAGGGGATTATAGGATCAAGTTGTATTAACAGAATTTTGCTTTATTGTAGGAAAGGTAAATATCTTGTTATAATCCCTGAAATTAATTTAATCATCATTGAATATTCACTACAGGTCAATATCTATTTCTGAATATTCTGCAAAGGTCACTTTATTCCAAATATTTTTTAAAGGTCTTTCGGTATTTGTAACTATTACATAACAAACAAATAACTTAAAAAACAATTCATGTTCTTGTAGTAAACCACATCTCTGATTCCAAGTCTTCCATCAGAACATACATGCAGGCTCTTTTGGGTGCTGCTTTAAATATGGGTGTATTTAGTTTCTTTTTTATATAAAGATCGTACCCACTCATGTACATTTCAAATTCCTGTATATTGTAACCATAAATCTTAACATAAAAAATATCTACATTCAATATACTTTATTGCTGTACGTTAGCATAAAGTGGCAAAGCTCAGTTGTATCACGTGTTGCTACAATCTTTATCTTGCCAGTGTGTGTGAAGGAATGTGTTTACCATTGAAGAATATCACCGTCATCATTTAATATTTCACTAATTACTTTATTTGTCTCAGTATGGGGGCTGTTTGCATAGTGTCTATGGAGTTTACCCAAGGGCATAGGTTCCCAGGGACCGTGTCTTTTGAACGTGCCAACCGCATATGACATAAGTTAGGTTCATGCAACTGTTCATGAGCTTTAAGCTGAGCTCATGGTTTTAAACGTTGTGGTTGTCGCGTTATTACTGGCTATGAGGATGCCCTCATTGTTTTGACACTGTAAGTTTGCTTGAAGGTTTAAACCACAAGTTAAAGGTAAAGACCAGTATTGGAAATGCCCCAATTTCAAAAAATGAAATGGAAGCTCTTATTACCAATCATGTGAAAGAATATGTTTTGAATATTACATGATAACAAATTTGACGGGAAACCGCCTACTAATTGATATATTTGGTAAATTAGTGTATCTCTTGCCTGTTGAGAGATATGAAATGCACGTGTCGCGCACGTGTGTGTAGTCCCATATGCATCTTTCTGTGTACAGTGCTTCTAACTTTATGAAGACTTGGCCAAATTTCTTATCATTTTGATGATTCCAGAACCATGCAGTACATCTATGCTAGATGATCGACCTTTTCTGATCGATTTCACAACGTTTCTTTCACAATGCAATCGCATGACCATAACTGGTCTTTAGCTTTAACGCAAAAACCATGAGTAGTGTGCATGGGGTCCTCATTTAAAATACAGATACAATTAACTTTGAGGATTCGTCATTTTGTGACTGCTTGCTCCTCTAATAGTTTGAAACTTTGAGCAGGGCTGATTTTTTACCTGTAGGCCTGTTTATTTGTTTATAGATTCCAAATAACGTGCACCCTTTCCTCTTTAACTATATCCACTTTAAAATTCACAATATAGCAAACTCATGTTAGAGCATAGGATGCTTTTTTATGTGATAGAAAGAATACAGCCTCCAGTCAGGTTTAATATCAAGCAGTCAAAGAAAATCTGAAAAAGAGGGAAAAAAGATGGAAAATTGGCAAACATACCGAGGAGGGTAGCGATTCTTTACCAAAGCGAAAGGTCTCTGGGCTGATCCATCAAGCTATTACATCAGACATTTATGAGAGTTGTCAATCATAAAAAGTTGTTTTGCATTCAAAAGTGCCAGCCCTCTTTCAACAAGTATGTCTACAATGATCTATCAATATTGAACATTGCTATGATATGCCATGTGTACCCAGCTTTGGAGTTTGCTCTCGGCTCTCTATCTTTCTCTCTCTCTTTCTCTATCAATCTCAGTTCTTTTTCTTTCTTGTATTTTTTTTCTTTATCTTCTTTTTCTTGTACCATCTATATCTTATTTATATCTACATCTGTAGCCTCCTTTCTTTTTATCATTTCTTTTCCTCTCAGCTATAATTTTTGGCAGTACCATTTTTTTCTTCTGTTTCCTCTCTTTCTCTCTCTCTCTCTCCTTTTTTTCTTTGTCTTTTGGTCTTGTAATTGGATCTCTCTCTCTCTTTCTCCATCTTTTATTGTCAAGCTAAATACACTGCAGAAGATAGAAGATGTTAAAATTCTAATTACGTTTTTTTTTAATATTTCATTTTAGATGTAATAAATATTAGTATGTTGTTGCAAAGTTAGTTGTTAGGGGCTTTTTCTAAGGGTGTTTGTTCCTTACAACTCTTAGAAATGTATCATTAGCAAAACATTTATTAGTACCTTTAATGTGTTTGCAGAAGGAATTGAATTGCAATTCTCACAACTGGGAAGTTAAACCAGCCCCTAATATCATACATTATTATCTCGGTTTCTATTTAAACAATGGCATCATTGAACAATAACAGGTTTACCCACGTCATGTTCTGTTGCTTGAATACAGTGGCAGGAATTTACAATCTGATATGGCTTCTAAAAACAAGAATCCTGAAAGATTAGAACAGCATCAGACGCCTTCTGAAGGTGTCGATCGTGTTTGCATATCTTTATTAATAACATACTTGATACATGATGGCATGTAGTTTAAGTAAACTTTTGCAGGGGATTTCAGTTCACATAAAGCCCCCTGTCATGTTAAAAGGGGCTCAATGGATGTCGGCTCATATTCAGAGGCTTGGGACAACTTTAACTCTCGAGCTACTATAGCTCCAATTTGCTCCTGAATTTACTTCCAAGAGCCCATCTTTATGTTGTTGAAAATATGAGCCCCTTGAGAAAAATCATATCATGAAGGGTGTGTCCCCCCCCCCCTTCACTTTTTTTGTTTTTTTTGTTGGTGAAATGCATTTCTTCATGTGAAGGATAATATTAGTCACTCGTCTGGGAGCTCTCATCAATCAACGTCCCTCATTACATACGATTCTCATGATTGGGCTTTACATTGAATATCAGGGGACTCTGATTGCCTTGGACTGGAGTATTTGGCAAATTTGTGGAGGAGTTGCCGCACCTGAAAGACATATATACACCAACATGCATTGGCATAGCTTCTGGGGGAGAGTGGGGGGGGGGGGGGGGGTGTGCTTCCTATAAAAAAAGCAATGTAAAGGAAAAGAAAAGTGAATAAGGAAAACAGAAGAGAGATGAGGAGTAGGATGGCAACATAGAAATAAGATGCCCCCACCCCCCCCCCCCCAATCTTCTTTACTTATTAATGTGCATGTCATTTCAAGCAATACCGACACGCCCTACCCCCCCCCCCCCCCCCCCCTCACGATGCTGGTGCCCCTTAATATCTGGCCCCATGCTCCACCATTGCTGTTAAACATTAGAACATGAAGCTCAAATACACACCCCTCGTCCATCACCCTTATGACTCAGGGGATGAAAAATGTAACCACTTAACCTTTGACCCCACTCCAAACAGCCATGGACTCCTATTTGTTTGTGTACTAGCTGGGCCAGGTATGTGGGAAAATCAAACATGAGACATCTGCAGAATAAAGATTGTTAAACAGGGATAGAAGAGAATAGGAAGGTGTGGAAGGAATGAACATTTGAAAAGGAGGATCATAAGGTAGGTCTCAATATTTCAATGGAAATATAGATTGGGACTTAGGGCACTTGGTCCCCAAATCTCAAGAGGGCTACTCCCTGCTATAAAAAAAGAGGGGGAATTCCTCCTTTTATGTAAAAGGGTTTGTTAAATTTACTATATCTGGTTTTTCTGGTTTGAAAATGCTGTCTTTCCCTATCTTTTTCCTTGGGGGGGGGGGGGGGGGGCTTGTTAATATGTATCTCGGAGCTCACGCTAAAAACATTCTTTGTAGGTACCACCAGAAGAATAGGAGGGGAGAAGCAATATTATTTTGATTTGGAACTGTAATTCTGTATTGCTCTGCAGGTGTGAATGATTAAGCCCATGTTGATGGTAGAATACGTTTGTATGTGTTAGGCACACCTTTATCCTCCCCCTCAAATAAGATTTTCGTTTAAAACAACTTTTGAATGTACTATTCACTTTTATACAAGTAGCTGCCAAAAAGGTGATTAAAATTAGTTTGGAATTGCCTTGTGGGAGATATATTCTCTTCTTTCAAACTGATTACAGGATCAGTAATGTTATTATTGAGCTTTTGTAATGAAATGCCGACATGATTCATGGTTTTGTAGACATTAATGCATGCATGCCTTTAATCCAAGCGTTCCGCTTACATTCAGTGGACCTCCTGCATTGAGCAAACCCAACAAGTCTGATATCAGTTGAATGCATAAAAAACATGATGCAAATCTCGTTGCAAGGGATAGCCCCTACCTTGCCTTTGTGAATGTTGAAGATCCCGTTTGTTTTGAGGTTTAATATTTCCCTATTTTAAAACAAGAATGAATGTAAGAATGTAAACACTGTAAACTTTATACCCTTAGAATGTCAAACATAATGCCATTAATGGGCCGATATTGATATGTCTTTTACTTGTGGAATAATATTGAAAAGACCGATGTCAAAAGTCGATACAAGCAGAGGGTTTTGATGAGAAAACTGTCATCTGTTTAGGGTAGAATGCCTGGAAAGATAAAAGCGATTCGATCTCTGCATTGCAAAACAATTCTCATGTCACTCCTGTCCACCCCCTTTCCTCGTACAAAAGGACAGAAGAAAGTCAGTCTGTGTTATGGTCAGACCAAACATCGCCCCCTTTGTCGGGCAGACAGGGGTCGATACTATCAGGCAGCGGCCGCAATTGTGCGTTGCGTTGGAAAGAGAAAGGTCTATCCCCACACACAGATGTGCGTATTGATCGCTAGCCGGCTTGAAGCTCCCCAGCAGTCAGATTTGCATATCAATACATGTACATTCCCGTCTTTCCCCTCTTCAAGACTAGTCAGACCGAATGTTTTGCTATTGTTAGTCAAGAAATGGAATTTGTATCCAGGGGGGCTGTGCCTTTTGTAATCTTGATAAAAAAAAGAAGATAGGCTCTGAACCATGAAGAAGATTAAATAGTTATGGATTTTCCTAGCTCGTAAGATAAGCATCGATAGTGTATGTTGAAAGAGGTATATGTGCACAACTTTTTAAAAATTCATACTTGTCTGTATATGGGACTGAGCAGTTATGGGTATTCCTTACACAGAGATGACAAAAACTGTACACTGTTATTTTTCTATCAAGAGTCTATTCATGTACTTGATGCTCTAACCCTGCAGACCAAGGCAGGTAATTGACACAAGTGACTAGAGCAGCCATTTTGTTTGGTTAGCGAAGCATGAAAGCGGCTCTGTGAGTGCGACAGATGCTGTGAAAAAATATGTAAGGAATCGCCAGGCATGTTGTCTCTCTACGTTCCTCCCCCACCAAGTGAGTGGATCGAGCCCAATGCCCATGCTCAGCAGACAGGCTCGCTTGCTCGCTCAGTCAAGCCATTCAGTCCCTGGCCACTGGAGGAGGAGGTGGTGTAATTGTTACAGTGCTGGCTCACCGCCGTGTAATGATCTCCAGTACTTGAGAACCCTTGTCAGCTCAGCTACGCTCGCTCGCTCCATGTTATTCGTCATCACTGCCTCACTCACTGAGGAGGGAACCATTCTGTTTGTGTGTACTCACTCACTTGAATCCAATAGCTCCCTACACAAAGAAAACCCACCTTTTCTTCAATACTCACTGCACTCGCATTTAGTCATCAACCGTTGCTGATCGAAGGTGGATATATTATTTTTGTGGTGGCGATGAGGAGAGAATCAAGAAATAAACTGACTGGATTTATGATTCACTTGGAGATTTTTGCTCTGTGTCACTCACTGGATTGGAATGATAATTTGTCTGCTGGTGATGAGGTTGATTTATGGGCGATACATCTCTTGAAGCCATATATGGATTTATAGGAACTTTGTTTTACCACTACACATGACCACCGGCAGCGATACAGGTAAATACTTGGGAGTCGTATGTAGATGTGTGTAGTTGATAAGATAGATGTTGGAAAATGATAAAGACTGTTCATTATCATAATTGTCATCTGTAAATTGTTGCTAAATCCAGGCACATGTTTGATATCATTGATCTTTGTTAATATCTAAATTATATTCATTTTATTTTCTTGCCCTCTCCCTTCTACTTGCTCTCTCTCTCTCTCTCTCTTTCTCTCTTTCTCTCTCTCTCTTTCTCTCTCTCTTTCTTTCTCTCTCTCTCTCTTTCTTTCTCTCTCTCTCTATCTCTCTATCTCTATATCTCTCCCTCTCTCTCTCTCTCTATCTCTATATATCTCCCTCTCTCTTTCTCTTCTATCTTTCCCCTCATCTCTCAAGTCTCCCATCCACTTTCAACAACCCTTCATTTGCTCAAATCCATTGAAGCCGTATACATGGCACGTACGCATGCTAGACAATAGTCCATTATGCACAGTAGCAATTAATGCAATATTAAGCAGACCTGTTGTATTCCATTAGGAGCCCTTCATGCCCTTCAGTTTTGATTGAGCTTGAATTAAGCTACCGAACCAACCCTGTCAATTATATGCAGCATTTAATTTAATAAATTTAAGTGCAGGCCATGTCATTGCCAATACTGCTTCTACGACTCCACATATTATAGATTATATATGGGAGGTAACCTATGACATTGTAGTCATATTGTTTGATATTTCATTGTTGAGTATCCACTAGCCTATTCCTTATTCATTTACAAAATGGGGAATAATTGGAATTATGTGTAATGTGTAAAGACATGTACCAGTTACATTAGAATAACCTCAAAAGATTGCTAAGAATATTAGTATGTGTGGGAAACCTGCCCTTTCTAATTTTCAATAATTACAGACAAAAACTCCAGAAATCAATTTTATTTTGACTTCTTCATTTTGTTCACTGGTTATTTTGCCATAATGATTTTTTTCCTGAAATTCCCACATAATGCAGTAATCAAAATTTATGATCTATGACCAAAGTATTATTGCACGCAAATTGCATTCATTTGCAACAAAAGGTTTTTTGCCCCCATAAATATATGTACCGGTAGATTCTTCTACTACATGTGTGCAGTATGCTCCTAATAAGAAATGTCTTCGATGGAAAATTTATAAAAATTACAAGTCACTCGAGGTGGGGTGCTAATAGTGTTATGCAATGATATTTGCTTTAGACTGACGTTGGTGCGAACGGAGTGCTCTTAAGAGTATAATGCCTGGTACAATACAACACTGTCGATCAGTTAGTGACTGGCTTATATTGACAACGGACAACTCTTTGAATTTTTTAATGGAGCCAAGGCTTTTAAGACATGGTAGAGCTAGTATCTTTTCATAGTTGTATGATTGTTCCTTCCATCATGAGTTCATGATCATTTCATTTGGCTTTCTTCCTAAAGATATAGCTCCTCTTAATAAATTAACATTTGAATTTGACTATGGGTTAGTTTCTTTGAATGTATTCTACTTACCTATCATAAATTTTAGCTGTGAGCGGTAAATTAGTCCAGTTTAAATGCTGAAACCGCTGGATATGTTTTAAAAGACTCTTTGGTATGAACATGAAATATCAGTGTGTCAGAATACACATTTTTAAATCAATGAAGTAAACTGATTTTGACAGTTTCTGTAGAATTTCTGCCTTTCCATGTTTTGTAAATGGCCTAGTAAATACACAAGATGGCAGCATTGAACTCTTAGCCTTCTAGGATTCTATCAAAGATCATTCCTCTGTCTGTGATTCTCATCATTTCGTCACTTTTGAGGGAGAGCGAGTCAAAACGACAGGTAACGATCTTACCAAATTGATTGCAACGCCCTCGAATTAGTACTACTGTCGTTCAATTGACACGGGGGTCAGCTGGTGTCGTAGATAGTTCAAGATTCAGGATTTGATGTTTGAATGCAATTTGCAGATTGTCTGTAAGTTATAGATGCAGAAGAAGCATGGTAATCAAAATTACATTAAAAAAAAATCTGCTTTTGGTTTCTAGATCAAGTAGGCCTAAATAAAGACAAATAAATCTTTTGTCGGTTAATAAATTCCCCATTTGATTGTAAACTTTAATTTCTTACGAGGATTGCGGAACAGAATTGTGTGAAGTCTGTAATTCAATTAAACTGCCAGACGTAAACACACCACCTACTTGTGCTAGTGTCCCCAAATGACCTAAAAATAAACAGGAAACAGATGTTTACCTGGCTTGCGAAATATATAAAAAGCATTTTATAATAGAAATATGGAATTTGTGCATTTTTCGCAGTTTGCAACCAACCCCCACAGCCTTGGTAGTTCTTTGTCGGACATTCCTCGCATTTTTCAGCGAGTAATTGGTAAAGTAGTAAATATGATTAACATAGATGGATTGGGGTGGTATGTAATCATTTAGGGGTTTTGGGCACATTTTTCTTATTAAATTGAGGTTTAGTCACATTCCTGTTGTCTAGAATGTTGCTGGTTGACCCAAAATCAGTTTAAACTTGGGAGGCAGGATTAACCTTTTGTTTTGTAAAATGTGTTGAATGAAAAAAATAGTTTCAGAGTCAATTCGACAGTGCCTATAGTCTGCCATGAGTGATTTTGATTCGAGTTTCATTTTCATGTGAGACCATTGTTTTTTTTAAATAAAACTACACTCCCCAAAATACTAAATGATGTAGGTAGAAAACTAGAAATATATGAATGAATAAATGAATAAATAAAGGATACAAATAAATATATGAATGAATAAATAAAGGATACATATAAATAATTGAATGAATGTATGAATGACTAAATGAGACATGATGATACATAAATAAATGAAATATGCCTATGTCTACTCTCCCGCCCGATGCGTTACAGGTAGATGTTGAATCACCTTGAAATAGTCTGTAAATGATGTAATGTAAGACTTCCTGTGGGCTTTGCAGTATTAAAAATCCCAGTGCTCGTAGACAGTGTAATCTACACCCAATGAAACTTATGGAAAACAATTCATAAAGAATGCAGCAAAGCTTACCACAGCCATAAGCCAAGCTTATTATCACTATGGTGATGTACCCTTCATGGAGGAATGTTTGAAGAAAGGAGACAGATCCCATATCCATAGCGACATATCATTATGCATGCATCAACCTCGTGGTATTATATATGCTGCTCAGTTTGATAAGATGTGCTGTATCATTTTGGCATGCCTAGATCATCTTTTATATTTGTTATTCTTGTATTTCCTGTCTGTCATTCAATGCAGTTGATATAGTTTGTATGGCCTTTTTATTGTTTTTTCATTCTACTCAAGAAATCAATTATCATCAAGGTACAGGTATATGAAATGACATAAATCCTCAGTAAATGTGAAAATATCTTTTCTTTGCACAGAAGCTTCATGTTTTAATTTCCTGAAGAAAAAGATAAACAATTCCTCTGGATTTATATTTTTAAAGTTGTATTTATTGTTTATTGTTTAAGGGGATCAATAGCCCTCTTTGAATTGTCCACAGCTAAATGTCTTTCCTCCACTGCATATATTTCTCCCATAGTCCTCTGTTATCTCCAGTACATGTTCCTAAATTGTTTCTCTGGTTCATAATACTCTCTTTCTCTTACCTATTGTAAATTTAACTCCGGCTTCCATGTTTTTGTCATGTCAATGGTTGAATATTGTTAGGAATAAAGGCATACCGACCCGACCGGATATGAAAAATAATCAATATGCCAGTAGTTTGTATACTTTCTTTCCTTGTCCCTTTGATTGCTTTTTGGCGCTTCCTATTTGAACAATCGGCAACAGATGTGGGAAAGCAGAGGGTGCGGAAATTTGTGTATGCTACAGAACTATTTGTCAGTCAGAAGGGTACAAGAATATCATATGCTGAGAGCCAGAAAGCTGTTGGGGCATTAACTGTGTAAGAGTATATGAGTTAACACCCTTCTAGCCCAGAACAGGCAATATCTTTTGCAAAGAGTTATATAGCGCCCTTCTGCTGGTTCTTCAACATATGTTATCAGTACATACTGTGGTTATAAAACATCTGAGAATTCATCCTTGACGAGTCATACAACTACCTAGAAAAATGGATCTTTGCATACCTGAACCAAAACAAACCACCAATCTACAGTTCAGAAATATTTAAATAACCAGTACTTAAAGTGTGATTATCTAAATTAGGTTAATTACCACAAACCTGTTTTTGTTGATGATTATTTTTCCCTTCTGCCATCCCAGCACTCAGAATTCCATGAAAGAGGTTCAATTCCTTGATTACTCCCCACAACGTACATTGTCTTTACGTCATCAAAGTGTTTACATTCAAACATAAAGGTCCTTTTCGTAAGAATCAGATTTAATCTGGATCTACTCTACCTACACAAAGGTTTATAGAGTAGCCTTTGACCAGGAAACTACAGCTTGGGGGATCTTCTATTTGTCTTTTGGACGATTGACACCTTCAGATAAAGGCCATATCATCGTCTACAATTCAAGGACTGATAATGAGTACCATTCAGAGTATCAGGTCTTTAGTTTTGTTGATTCATTATCAGGGATTAATTTGCCTTGATTGGCATGGGAGAAACCCCACCAGAAGTGGTCTTTCATCACAGTCAAGAAGTTGCTCAGCTTCAGGAAGGTTTCAGAAACATCTGAGACACCACAGAGTAAAGTTCATTTATATTGGGATCAAGTGAGGCTCCAAAAGTTGTTGCATTGAACTCGACCTTTCAAAGCGATATGGGGTTGAAGGACCTAGCACGTTGTTTCCTTGATTCTCGAGAAGGCCGCGAGATTTACGCTCATATCTCCTGCGAGCTACCGATGCTGAATGTTTACCAGAGACAAAGATATGGGATACTGTAAGTCATAACCACTGTAATGAAGACTTGATTGAAAAATTAGGTAGCGATTGATTTTGCAAGAGCTCATCTTGTTTGAGACTCTTTATTTCATATCTGAAAGATGTTACAGGCAAGTGATTGCTTCATTATCTCAATCTGTCTTTGATTGTTTGTGCTTCTATTCAAGGTCTCCTTGACAAGTTGACATAGGTTTCCAAAATGTTTGAGCTGTTCTCAATCCATAATTGTAGAAATGAAATTGATATTGTTGAGGAAATTATAGGAATGTCCTAGTCTAGGTCTCAACAGTTCAGAGGTTTTGTTTTATTGCTCTGTGCTATATGCATTGTTGGTTTTCTTTTTTTCTTTTTTTCTTTCTTTGTGGTGAATACTGGAATCTTGTTGACCATTCTGTTGTGACCACTTGTTTTTCACTGACCCACTGGAGTGAGTCATGTAAAATCACTGCTCAGTGGTTTTAGCTCCTTGGTTTTTTACACAGTAGTGCTACAATGTATCCGTTTGAAATGCATAGGCCAAAAGTTTTGTTGACTAGTCTCAGAAACAAAGACCCCTATAGTCAATCGACTATGAAATTTATTTCTATGTTGCACAACCTCTACTGTCCAGTGATATTTGCTGAAGGAATCCCTGACATATCACAGCATCAGCATGGTCACTGTAGAGCTCTGTTTGATTTGTTGCATCTTTAGTTTTGATCAAGTGAACATGGATACCATATGTACATGTCTGCAAAGAACTAGATCAATAACATGATCCTGTTGGAGAAGACTACCGGTAGTCAATTTCCTTACAAGATGTAACAACCCTAAGCTGTATCCTGTAATCCCTGTGATCTAGTAATAATCTAGCAATAATCCATTCACCTTTGGTCATGGGGATTAACTCTAGTGACATCATTTTAATCACTTTGACCACTACTAGGGTTCTTTATGGCTGACCACTAGGGTTCTTCATGGCTGACCACTTGGTTCCTTCATGGTCTAAAGTTTAGAGGTTGCATAATTGCTTATTTGTAACCCCAACAAATTTCAAATGGAAAATGCACTGCCATTTTGAGGCGAGCATTTCTGGGTCTGTTATGATAATTGAGTTTATAGACATCTGGATTTGAAGAACATGTCATGATTTCCAGAAGCAAGAGGGGGGTGTTCGAATGAAGCATTGACTACCTCATCCAGTATCGCGTTGTCATTCTGAAAAGTAAAAAATGGTATGAGAAGAGCAAGAAAGGTTTGAACTCTTGCCTGCTGGTTGGCAAAATTACATCAGTTAACGCCCTTCTAGCTATTGGCAAGCGACGTCAGGAAAAGTCCTCCATTTTGTATTGGTGACCAAATTCTTGGCAGGTTTCTATTTTTGATTTCCCTTTGTTTGAATGCAAAGTGTAAGTCAGATCACAACATTCCTTTCTGTGTCTTCACCTTGTTGCGTGTACATGAAAGAATGGTGGAGAAGGCACGTCTAGGGCTATAAATAGCCGCTGAACAAAGTCTAGGTAGGGCCCATCGTCGACAGGAGCGATCGGACCAATATGGATAGCTCGTTCAATCAGATTGTTATTAATGTGCCACAACTATGTTGACGTAATGTCTACCGTCCAACTATTTCTTTTGTTTTGTTTCTCGTGGCAACCCCATTCTTTTGCCCAGGTGTACCTGACCAAATATGTTTGTCATCTTCTTATCCGATAGAGAAGAAGATACGTGCGCATACGGTGGATTGTCATTAATTTGCTCAAGCACACTTAGATATTCTGTTTGTGGGCGTTGATATTTGCTCATGACATTAGTAGCATTTGTTTCCTTCTCCTGCTCATTTGTTTGGCAGTTTCAGTAGCTGAATGTGTAAACCAAGTGAAGATTTTTCAATACAAATAGATCTAAAGTTTTTTGTAATATAGCAATGTATTACATGTATGAAATACCAGGATTTCACACTTTTGTTTTATGTAGTTGGGATCAGGATTGAAATGGGAAAATCTCTGTACATGAGCCCCCTTTTAAAGTTGTGAAATTGGGGGTTTAGAGATAGAAGATTGGGGCCTGGTGAACGTGGTGCCCATAGGTATCTATCAAGACCTAGAAACACTAATTGGTGGCATTCTATGATGGTTGCATCATCGGTTAATACATAGATAAAAAAGAATCATAAGTTAACGATAATGACTCAGGTGACGAGAGGTGATGGCTGCCGGCCTTCGTTCAGACCCCATTGCTGGGATGTCTACCAAATTGGATCTCGGAACAGCTGACGACGGGTCACACAGCTGAGTGCTGGTGGGAAGTCACATGATTCGCAAGACCACCATGGTCCATCCACACTGCCCAAGTTCTTGAATAGATAGGCTCTGAACATCTTGTAGAAAATTTCCCTGGGGATGTCTGTTTGTTGGTGTATTGGTTAAAAAAAAAAAATTACCCTATACTTCAGTTTCAACTTTTTCCTGGTATACTGCTCCATGCATCTAGGGTCTACTGCAGAAGGACATTAACTCATACATTGACACAGACTTATAATGCCCTTCTGGCTCTAAACAGATTATATAGTTGTGCATTAGTTAGTTATTATTGTATAGTGATGAATACTGTATTTAAATTTACATGTAACCTTTATCTGAGCAGTTTCATTACCGAGCAGGTCATCCTTTCAGTAAGCATTGAATTAATTGACTGAGGCTTATAAGTGGACGTTTGCTCTCTTCAGTCTCTTTGCCAGAGATAAAATGTGCATTACTTTTCACGTCAACAAGCACTACCTACCGGTACACACATTCCCAATTGCATTATAATTGAAATTCATCTACCGGTATTCGCTATCTATGTGAACCATCTCGGCCAGGAATTTATAACTGACCAGTCTGCGAGACTCCGGAGGAGGGATGCGATCCGAGTGGTAGATATTCAGAGAACTTCCCTCCTCCTAATTACCAAACGTCTTCATCCCTCACCCCCTCGTTGCAGGGGGTTGATAGAGGGAGCTATTCCTGTGTACCCCATCCCGGGAGAGTGCTAATTGTCCCTGAAAACAATATGGCGAGTAATATCACCCCCTCATAACTTCATTAGTAAATCTAAAGATAATTTCTTAGTGTAGTTCTACAAATTGAATCATATTGAAGGTCTGATTAACACACTGGGCAGCAACCATGACTGTGGATATAATATACCAAGGCAATTCTCCACAGGAATACCTGTATCTGGGACTATGCAATCAGAATTTTAATATATACCACAGTTCCAAACACTTTTAAGAAATCAACTAGGAAGCAATATCAATACAAGATTGGGAGCCTATAGTCAACAGAAATCATGGTTGTATTGTATATGAGGTTTGACATTGTGTATCGCAGTTCAGAAGGCCATTGCACCCTTTTAGGAACCGTGATCGGTTTGTTTTCCTTGAAATGTTGTGCTATCATGATTTGTTTTTCTGCATAGATGTATATACACCTTGGGCTATAGGTTTACCCGAGAAAATAACATGGTGAACATTTTTTCATATTTTATGTTAGATGTGAGGTAATTAAGGTCTTGTGGATATTGCGGTTTGTTTTCTGAAAAGAATGTAACCAAGGTACCACCTATTCCTATTCAACGAGGCTACCTTAAGCAGCTTGAGATAATTGCCCACATTTTCTTACAAAGGGGTAACAATTTTTAAACAAACTTGAGGTAATTGGACACATTTCTGTGAAAGGATGTTTAATTCTCAAACCAAACCGCCTAACAACCTTTATTTGAGGCATTTCTATGATTTCTATGGCATGCCTGATTAAATAACAACTCTTACATTTTATGAAATTTTGTGGATTGTGGGGTAGAATATTGTTCGAAAGCAGCCATGCTCTAGTTGTTAGCAAGTGTGCCCATAGTTGCCACAAGGTGTCTCCCTTCACGCAGCTCTCTGCGTAAATAGAAAGCGAGACGTTTTGTCCCTGCCACGTAAACCAACATTATTGCTTCAGCCCTTGATGATTGACAAGAGTTATTACAAAAGAATCGTGAAAACTCCAAGCAAATTCCATAATAGTGGATTACACCACTGTTCTATCTAGGGAATATGAAGTTGGTATTTTGTATTATTTAATCTATTGGAACAGAGAAAATGTAAATAGGATCATAGCATAAGGTATGGAATGTGATATTTGATATTTCTCAACTTTTCTCTATAATTTCTCTTGTAAACTGCCCCCACGATCAAATGTTCCCTCGCCTGGCCAGCACGATCCACTATTTTTCTTCATCTGCTATGGTATGCCATTTTCTTTCTCTGTTGTGATTATACACTGTGTTTTTCACACCAAGACTTGACTTTGGCGTCATACACTGTATTGAATTCATCAGTACTGATAGTGTATTTTCAGAAAAGTGGGAGAGGCCTACCTGGTATGTGTCTTTTCTGCATCTGTTTTATCATGTAGAATGTTTTATGTTAGTGCTAGAATACAAATGGAATCCCAATTGTTGTGCAGTTATCATTGTAGACCAAGGTATTCATAATGATACTTACGTGCATGTATAGGCTTGTGATATCAAGCCTGAAATTATATTTTGGTTTTGTTTGTGAGGAGTTGAAAATGTAGATCAACATTTTGGATTGATTCCCCTGATCATCGGATCTGGAAAAACATATATATATATTAGTTAAATATTCAAATTAATTAGTATTTGAGAAATGCCATTGGTGGAAACTTTGTAACAACTAACAAGTGATAAGATACATGTGTATATTGTTACAATGCTATAATTAGAACATGTCATTTTGGGTGTAGTTGTGTTCTTTTAAGATTTGGCGGTTAGGTCGATGACGTCCAACCCTACTACGTGGGCGAAATTTTCACTCCTCCGTTTGTACAATGTGTGATTCCCCTTTTAGAATTCCAAGGAGAAATAATTTATTTGTGGTCCTGGCCCTCTTTGTCAATGGTGTTTGCCCAAAGCTGTGGTACAACCATGGTTCCCAACTTGGGTCACATGGTGTTTGTCGTATCAAGCCGTGAGTTGTATTGTCAGCCCTCTATTGTTGTCTGTTGAATTGGACAGAACAGGTATTACTCATGGCAGGTCCGCATTTGATGGCCTGTAATTCCCCTTTCGTTTTTTTTATTGGGATATGCTCCTCCCAGTCTTGTCTATTCAGAAACCACAGCCGACTTTATATTTGGGGAATTTAGGTTGCTTTTTGTCATTTTCCCACGATGGTTTATCTAGAAAGGAGTGTATCGTGTCGGCGAGCCCGCTCTGGGGCTGGAATACATGTACCACAGATTTATTGGTAAGAAGTAACTATTTAGAATATATTTATACCAACAACGATTAATTAAAATCTGGTAGCACTTTTAATTGTTTTTTCTCAAGTTTTTAGTTTTTGAAGAGTGAATAACTTGTGTTCTATAAAGTGTGTGATTAGTACAGTTCTAAAATGATTTCAAATATTGTGCATATATCTAGTAGATTGGTTAGTAGTGACATCTCAGAAGTTGTTAGAGGTTTCTCCAACATATCAATAACTCGTGAATTCAGCCTGCATTTTTACCACTCGCAACCTGTCAAATACAATACATGTAGTTCAGCACTAGGGCTTTTGGGGTTGAAGCATTCATGAATCGAAGTGCATTTATGAACTTTTATCTTATCTCTATAGTTTGGTCATAATGAAAAGTTGTAATATTTGGGTTTCAAGGCTTTTTTATATTTGTTTTTACATTATTATTACTTATGAGAACATTTTAATTGATTGATGTACCTATATAGAATGAAATTGAGTTATGAGTTTTTTTTATTAAAATGATTATTATTTATGTTTGCAATGTTCATTAGTCAGCAATGAAGTACCCAAATGTTCATGATACTTCTGTGATCTAAATGAACTATTTTTACTGTTAAAATGAGAGTTAAGCAGTACAGACATGGTGAAGACAAGATACTAGATTTAATACATACACATGTACCTATGAATTTGAAAGGTTAGGGCGAGTTGATTTGAATGAACTAGTTTTTCTAAAGTCTGTTCATCGCCAAGAACGGGTCTGCCCCCTCCTCTTGCTTATTCATCCAGTATCCATTCTTCCTAAATCTCTATTGTATTACATGTAATACAGTATCCATTCTTCCTAAATCTCTATTGTATTACATGTAATACATGTACTACAGTAAGCTAGTCTCAATAACCATACCTTTTGTGTCAGTTTGTAATAAACGATTGAGACAAAAAAATATGTTGACATGTTACGAGATATTCATATTGCTTTGACCCATGTTAGACTTGATAGACTATCAATGTGTACCCAATATCTTGGAGTTTTGGACTGCATATAATGATTAGCTGATATGAAAGCATTTTATTTCATATTAAGTCACCAACTGGAGTCTGGACATCTATAGAGTAGGAAGACTATACTTTTTTAGTTGTAATGACTCCAGGATGTAGTTTCCTAGTTACAAACACACAAAACCAGGAAAAACAAGCCCCACCTTCCAAGATAATATGAAATATTTCAAAAAAACAGAAAGTAATTCATGAAACTTATTCCTATGATCATTCTCTAGTGAAAATAATAATAAACTTGGCCTGTTTGTAGACTAGATCATCTTCTTACTTTACAAATAGTCTCCTATTGATTTCTTGAGAAGGATATAAAACGCATGGTAGGCTGCACAGTTGGATTATTCACCTGCTTTCATTTTCCTCAGTAAGATCGCGGGATGCATCTAAGTTTCTAAGACATGAGTCGGCGGTTTAGGAAAATGTGAAATATTTCTTACAGATGTTTTGGGAACCAAAAGTTTAAGTACACAAATTGAATGCTACCTTGTGGATGCAGATGGTGAAGGAAATTTGATTGTTTGAATATCAGTGTTTCATCTTGCAAATGCATCAATATAAACTTGGAGACTGGTGTCTTATTCATTCACTTGATTGTTGTTCCAAAGTCTGTAAAACAAAGTATTTGTTTCAAATGTGAAATAAGCTCTTGAAATATGGAGACCTGAACATGTGGGTTTTAAAAGGAAAAGGAAAAATTTCTTGTCATTTTATTCAGCTGTAGTCTCTTTTGATTTCATCAAGTGGTTATGATTTTGACCAACGTCTATTTCCGGAACAGATGCCTACAAAGTGAAACGTCATTCATAAACTTGGATGTCATCTTGTATCAGGTAAATTGTGTAGACAAAAGGCCTGGAATCGGACAATCGCGAACCAACATGGTTTTGTTTGTCCAGATGATACTTATACCATGCCAGTGTAGTGTATTTACATAGGCCTTTTGTGCTAGGAGAGTACAAAGGAAAATGATGACCAGAAAGAAAGAAAAAAATAGAACAGTGCCACAAGTTTGAAGGACCATGCGTGCATCACTGCATATTTGGCATTCCGACCAATATTATGCAAATGTTTTTCTGTCTGGTTAAGAAACAAAGCCACAGAAAGCAATATATGACAAGGTCATTCAAAATGGCTGTGTCATATATGAATGCAGAGACGAGTGTTGTTGTGGTCTATAGAGGGTGAAAAGAGGCCCTTTCGTGCACATCCATTGCCTGTACAAATATTGATATGTTGCAATTCTATGATTTAAGAGAGAGAGGGTTCTAGTGTGCTGCTTTTGGTATTGTGTAATGGAAAAACATTTATTCTCCAAATCCTGTACCTTAACTTCCAGATATGCTTAGAATTTGCAATTGTTCAACGTAGACAAGATTAAAATAATGAAAATTTGTCTACCAGGGTTCGGGTCAGATTTTATTTCATCGTTCTTTTCTGTCAGCCAGAATTTCCAGGCTCTTCAGTTTGTAGCGATTGTACTTGGACTTTTGCACTTGGACTCTTGACAGTCATACGGTCAAATATTTGGATCCTTATTCTCTCTTCACATACCATAGCTGTACATGATTGACATCTCTGTCATGACAGATCGTTCAGTTGTAGGTTCATGATTGGGAAGGATTTAAAAATAGACGGCAATTTTCACCCTAATCTCCCTCAATGATCAGGGATAAGAATGGCCCTCGATATATCCACGGTCATGATCGCATGGCCCCACATGCCGACTTTCTTGTGAGGAATGTCCTGTGGCTCATCCATGGTCATGGTTTTGTAGTCTCACGGGCAGATATTGCTCCAAGGTTAATGCCAACTGAAACAGGATAGTTTGAACAGTAGAGGGAGACATTGAGAATAGAAGTGTTTTTTTTTCCCTCAAAGTAACAAATAATTGAACAATGGGAGAACATGAGAAGAAAGAGGTGACGAAGAAAGAATATTTTCTTCAGACTGTTTCATTTTCTGCCCCAACAATCTAGCTTCTTTTCATGTATTTGTTAGCACAACCTTTGTCACATATCTCGCTATCACTTACTATTTCTCATTACATATTTAATTGAAAAGATAAGCAATACCTGCACTCTTAATTAAATCCAAGCCTTCTCTTCTCTTCCCTTTCCTTTCCATGCATCAGGGGGTCGTCAGCATCTGATTTCCGAGGCCCCAAAAGCCCAGACCTGAGAAAGCAAGCCCAGGAGAATGCAGCCATGATGAAAGAAGCGATGTACCCACAAACAACAAGTACAACATCATCGTCCGTGAACCCCATGCCCAAGGAAGTGGCAGAGCAGAAACCAGTCAATACCAACAGGGTCAGGAAACGAGAGTAAGTACGGGTAGTGTTTTTGTTTTTTAATTTGATTTAAAAAAAAGGGGAAAAAAATTCATCTTATTTTCCAGTCAAATTCTTTTGATACATTAATGCTACAACTCTGCCGTTTAAAGCTACCTGATATTCATGCAGGAAATAAGCTAACTGTAAATAAAATTTATTTGTCATGCCAAAGAAATCCCTAATTTGTACTCAGTTGCTATGGATACGAGGGTGATATTATGACAAGAATTAGTAGCAGAAAAAGAATTTCAAATGTTACTTTAATACAAAGTTTCCTTTATATAATCTTGTGTCAATAAACGGTTTCAGTATAATTCTGTATGATTCAAGTAATATTGACATTTTATATTTCTTATTGTAATTAATTGATCTTCCGTTGATCATATGGTACTTTCATGACTGCAACGTTCCTTTTTCATCCCTCTCTGCAGATCCCAGCCCGGTTCACCGAGGCCCAAATCTTGGCACACCGACGTTAGAGCCCTGAGCCAGCCAGACCTGTCCAGGATGCCCCAACACACCAGGCAAAGACATGGGGAGCAGTCCCAGCCACGACACAGGAATCCTCCGCCAACGCAGTACAACAAGTTCCACAGCTCTACGGATTCGTCCTTCATGATGTCCAGCTACGAGGAGAAGACTGGCTACCACCAGCATGGCAGGTCCACAGGGAACCTTAATAATAACAGTGCTGAGGACAGGATAGAACCCTTACCAGGGCACGTGCAGAAGAAAAGGGAAGCATTTGAAAGGACGATTATGTCGCAGAGCACGGATAAGATTAACACTGAAGACCAATATGGGGATGTGTATAGTAAGAGGTATTCCAAAGGAAAGGAGGCAATAACGCAAGGTGTGAATCCCAAGTTGCGGAATATCCGCCACGATCTTGAACCTGCAGAGACTTATCCTAAGGTCGTTGTGGCTACGCACATACACAGTGTCCAGTCAAAGGCTGTTCTGGGCAGAGTACCGGACAGCAGTGACCAGACAGGTCAGAAGTACGGTGGTGCACAGGATGTCAACATCTACGCTGTCCAGATGCCGGAGAGGCAGATTGCCAGTTCGGCAGATTCATCTGTCACAAGGAATTATGCGCAGGCGCACAGCAATCTGTTGGGGAATCCTCAGACAAGTTACGTTCAGTCAACTTTCGGTTCCAACCCACATTCAAGTAGTTTTGCCACGCATCATGGAGAAATAAGGAAGGTGCCACCAGCTATACCAAAGAGAGAAGACTCTAAGACCAAGACCCAGGCGTATAGCGATCATGTGAAGTCATCATCATGGCCAGTGTCCACAATCAGTTCAGAGACCACTTGTACGTTGACAGTGTGTCCAACAATACTCCCAAGTGACTTGCCTCCTGTAAAACTGACGAAGACAGAGAAATTGCGGAAGTCACCCACACACTCTGTTTCACAATCCAATCCAAATCAGAATTCAAATAGTACAGACCAACATATCGTCCAGGCAAAACGGATATGGATTGATGATGCCAGTGAACATGAATTTAACTTTGAGGACAGTAAAATGCTTAGTAGCGAGAATACATTAAATACAAACACCAGGCCTCCATCCCCTCCAGTGCGAGACAATGAAAGTGGACATTACAAACTAAAACAAAGCAAAACGACTAGGAGTTCTGACGACAGGTTTAACACATCCGATCACTTGATCCAGGACTATCGCTCTTTCTTGGAAAAGACAGAACAGCAGCAGGAGAACCTGAAGTCTATTCAGCCTGTAAATAGTGTGCCTGAAAGCAAGAACAAACGGGAGCTTTTTATGAGAACTCATGATTTTAGTACAGCAACTCAACAAGAAGAAAGTTCACCAATGGCACAAACGCAGCCAGCAAGGGATCATACTACGCGGAACTCGTGGTACCAGGAGAAGAAGAAACAGAGGAAGCGCTCGTCGCTGTCTTCAGAGGATTCATTGAATTTTTCTGAGTTTGATCTAAACAAGAAAAATCTGGGACAGAACCCTGCAAGAACCTGGCGCAACCCAAGTGAAAGTCGCGAGTCAACAGCCTCTGACTTGCATCCGCAACTGACAGGGCATCCTCAACAGCCCCAGCAGCAACAACCTGTGGAGCCCAGGATTTCCAGTCATTCACGGCAATCCAGTGATTTGGACAATCCTAATGCCCCAAGGAAGCGCACACCAATTAGCCCTTCTCTGATGGAAGAAACCTTCAAAATGGAGCAGGAGCCAGAGCAGAAGACCTTCACTGAGAAGGTGGAGAGGACTGTGAATCGTCAGGAGAGCAGAGATAGTCGCAAATCCGGCATATTTGATCAGAATGACGATTGCCAGCTTGAGAAACTCCAACCGGATGGTAATCTCTCTGAAAACTCTATTCTTAGGAGATTGGAAAGGGAAGGCTCTTTCAAGAACAATGTGAACCTTGACCCACAGAGGTCAGAGGGCAATGAGACATCTGCAAGGAAGACTATGCCAGATACGAAGAGAGACCTTCGAAATCTAGGTCTCTCAGAGGATGCCTTCAAGCAGGATCACAGACCAAAGAGTAATCACTACAAATCTGGTTCTTTCACACATGATTCAAGGGGGAATGCGGGAGATCCACGCCTTATGAGAACAGCACCGCTATCATCATCACATCAACGCACACATTCCATAGACACGTATAACCGCAACCCTCCAAGGAGGAATGAAAGTTTTGAGCGGAGGGGAAATCCAGTCTCACGTGAAAGCTCCTTTACTGAACACAAGAAGTCAAAATCAGATTCTGACCAACATCCTAAAGCAGATCAGCAGAGGAAGAAGATGTCCGATCCTATCAACAAACCCCAAAATGTCAGGAAGACATCTGATCCCGAGAACAGGCAACAGATCTGGGATGCCCTCAAGGGGTTCGTGCATAACAGACGTTCTCCACCAGGCACTAGTCCCGCCAGCTCTCGTCCACCAAGCATGTCGGGCTCCGAGCAGTCCCTGTATCGCAGTGACATGTATCACTCCACCAGTTCTCTTGCCAGTGGCTACTCCAGCAGCAGGCATTATCCTCAGGATTCTTTGTCAAGCATTGGCTCCTCCTTTTCCCACCCTCTGCATCAGCCGCAGGATTCAGGCTTTGGGTCAAACAGCGACATATCGCAGGTCCGTGGCCCTCACTCCCCGTCCCAAACGGGCGTGGTCTCTCCAAAGGATGTCCGCATTGCTGCCTCCATCGCTCATTCTTCCTCTATGTCATCTTCAGGTCCGCAGTACCAGCAGTCTACCAATGAGCGAAGGAGGAGTCACCAGATTCAAAGACCACTACACCAGACCAAGCACCTTACCTCCAGGATGTCTCTAGACTCTATAAACCTTCCCAATTCTCGGAACCAACAGGAGAAGATGAGGCCGAACCGGTCACCCCAGGAAAAATTTGAATTATCACCAACTCGACAGATATCATCTTCACCATCGTACAATGTAAGTAATTGAAGATGTAGTTCCTTATTTAAGAATATAAAACATTGAGCTGTAGATTGCGATACTTGATGTCAGAGAAGGAATTTGTTCTGGTTGTATGTCAGTTAATTTCAGGAAATGTGTTTAAATACCATTGTTCCAATGAAGGAGTACTCCAATTGTCTCACTAAAACCATGTATTACTTTCAGAAAGATCAGAAATGGAAAATGCTTAATTTGTCTACAAATTTGTCTGTCACATATTGTCTGGTGAGGAATGGAAATCAACTCTACGTCAAATAGTATTATCCCCCTTCTGGCTCTTAGCAGAAGATGTGGAAGTTTCGTTGCCAATGTATGAAGAATTATTCAAAAGGGCCCTTGAGATCCTAATTTTTAAGGGGGGTTTTGTAAACTAAATTCTTAATTTATCAAAAATTACATAAGATTGTAAGAGGAGTAAATGTGTATTTTTGCAATTCTCCTCTATAGGTACATGTGGCAGAACGGGTATCGATATCTAGCCTGAAAGAGGAAGAGAGCAACAAAGAGGGCACTGTTTTCTACGAATCGCTTCAGACCGAGCATACAGAGACGGAGGCGAACCACCGAGTCTTCAGGTATCCTCCCAGACCAGACCATACCAGGTGAGAGACTGTAGTATCTCAAATACATTCACAATGACTTTCAAGGAATCGAGTCGATGGAAATTTCAATTTCGTGTTGTATAGCCTATAGAAACCATGTCTAGATTATGTGATATGACATTGTAATGTCAGCATGTTTCAGTAGGTTATGCATGATGCTGTTGAAATTGCTGTTGGGTTGTTTTTTTTTTTTTGAAAGTTTGTGCGATTGTGTTCCTGTCTACTTTTAAAACAACAAAATCAATGCTATACGATGCTTGCCTTAGTAGGGATCTGATTTAGCGTTGCTTAAAGCAGATTGAATAAGGTCTAAGGTATTTGTCTCTTGATTTGAAATCCATTGGTAAGAGTCCTCATGGAGATTAATATCTTGTAACTTTACAGAATAAATGATTTCTAATAACCTTATTCGACTACCGGTACCTCAATTTTTTGCTCTGAAGCGAAACTTGAGAAAATTTATAACAAAAACCTTGCTCAATTCTTGAGTCCATACAGTATACCGTAAGCTTTATACCTTTAATGTATTTCATCTGTGGTTTAAGAATATTGTGAAAGTTTGTCAATTTTTATTGTCACCTGCTAATTGAATATGTGTTGGTACATTATTTTATCGATCAGCAACTCTGGTGGTCAGAGAACATCGCCCAAATCATCAACAGTCCACCCTCCGGTCAACAGCTTGTCCATGGACCCCTCATACCAAGAGCTGGAACTCAGCCCCCCTCCACCACCCACGCCCCTATCCCCTCTTGACGGCAGGGGTAACATGGAGTTCCCCCCTCCCCCGCCAGAGCTGGCACCTGCATCCAACACGAAGAGGAGCAGCCCTAAGCAAGAACCCAGTGAACAGACTGTAAGGCAGGCAACACAAGAGGGCAGCATGCCACTTACCAGCCCAGAAAGAATCATACCCAGCTTTGCAGAGCAGCTGCAACAGTGAGTTCATACATTCATTATTTGTCTACACGAAGGGTGTGTGTGTCTGTGTTTGTTTCTAGAGGTTTTGTTTGTGGATGTATTATATGGGGATCCTTTCCTCTGTGATTTGCTTATATCAATATCTTTTAATTCTGTGTCTTCAATTTTCTTTCCTCCCTATAAATTTGAGGTTACCTCTTCTGAATCCTGATTCAAGCAATCTAGTTTGTAATACCTTTACTTACTGGTTGCTCCATACACAACATTGTCTACTTAGATCAAGAAGGACGTCATGGCAATGATTATGAATTAACATCCTTCTAGCTATCAGCAAATGGAATGTGTGTTCTTTACAAAACATCCAGGGAGGAGGGGTTTATTTTCTGCACTCGCGTTATCACGACATATTAAAATACTTCCTTGGGTTGGTTTTAGCTAAGTTTGGCATCATTCTTAGCTTAAAGTGACTTGGTAACATTGTTGAAGGTTGATGAAAAAAATTGCTTAATTTTTGTATTAAATGTTACTTACTATATTCCTTCTACTGTACTAACCCTCTGACAGGCCAAAAATCCTGAAAAAATTCTCAAACCACGAAGATATCTATGGTTTTCTTTGAAGGCGTCGATGTGAGGCACCCTCTAACAGTGATTAACAGTAAATTCTCCCAACCATTTTTGAATTTTCCCAACCGTTTTTCCATGAAAAAAAGACATAAAACAGGCTATAAAAAATCTGTCAACACTTAAATGTCTGGAATGGAATGCAGAGCCATTTTATTGCTTTGTGAGATTTCCATTCACCTAAAATGTAATTAAATTGTTCTATAGATCTAGATCTAGACCTAGTTGGGAGAATTAAGGAATCGGTCAGATCAGTTTTTCCCAATTTGTACCATGAATAATAGTCCGTTTTCACTCAAATTTTTAGATTATCTGTAATTGTACATCTAGCATTGAAGTCACTACCTTAGAACCACTATCTCTCATCTGAACAATGTTACCCAGTCCCTTTAACATGAGTTGAGCTCTAACTTAACCCATTAACTCCTGAATTCCCTAATTCCCATAGGCTCAATACAGGGACCACCCGGTTCCCATAGTCAATGGGTTATTCTAAACAGATATTTACAATCACCCCCATCAGTGTGTACTGTTTACATGTACATCCAGGTATATTATAAATAGCCCCAAATGAGCACCCAATATCTCATTTTATCACAGTTTCAATATCAACAATCTACAGAAATAGCCCTTAAAGGCTTAATGGAATTGAAACCTTTCAAGTTTTTGCTCCCTGCAAAGGGTCAAATGGATTAAGATAAAATTGATAGACTTCTCTGAATAAAGGAATGATTACGATATCTTTTGCGCTGAGACAACCAAATCCGCTAGTCTATCCAGCTATCAGCTTGTAATTCCACAAACGATGTTATAGTTATCAATTGGGCCAGGGAGTTTTATTTGGTGCTGTTACCTTATTAATTAGTCTTGATTGATGCTATGATGCAAGATTTAGGGAATTGGTAAATTCCTTTTGATGATGCAATAGGTCTATAATGAGATGTTGATATCTTTATTCATGACTGTTGGTGAAAAGCCCCCCTCCCCTCCCTGATTTTCATGGGATTTATTTATGGGAATGATGCTTTTGTCTGTTATTCCCACAATATGAAAGAAATTTCTTGTGTCCTCACTAAATCAATTTTTCCTGATAGATTACCAGCTTCTCACAAAAACAAAATAAACAAAAATGGCATGAACCTAGCCCTAGTTTCTGCACATTCCCCTAAAGGGAGGAAAATAGAAATATGGGAGTGTCATAAAACCTTTTTTGATTTATTACTAAAACAAACTCATTTCTATGTTATTCATTACGGGGAACCGAAACTTTTATTGCTTGTCATCTTCATGTACTTCATATGGCATATGGCCCCTCCGAGGCTATTCCTGAGGAGAGGAAATTGCTTTTTAAATAGTTCATGTATGGTTCAAAATCCCCGAACAGCTCTTCAGTTTCTATTTGTACTTTTGAGTGAGACACTCCCAAACATTGCCAGTTTCTATAGTGAGGACTTTGGAATATAAAAAAGAGAGTTATGATGAAAAGTGTATGAAAGTATGCTTTTGAACCATATTATTTTGTGTCTATTGGGAGAAATTATCGTTGTCAAGGACAAAGATGTACAAAGAAGTAGGCCGGTGGTTGATGCATCAATGAGGTTTACATGACAGTCAGTTTACCTTAAATGTTTAAGACGGGGTTAATTTATAGTAGGGACTATGCTGATGCACTTGTGGTTACTAAACTTTAATTTATAAGCCACATCTGAATAATGTTACCAAGTCCCTTTAAGGTTAGCTATAACTTTTAAGCAGTAGAGGGTCTTCAAATGATTGCTTGACCGGCTTGTAGTTTAAAACTTTGAATACTTGTTTCAATCCTGCTTGAACCCTTGTGGTTAACAGTTGATGGTTGTTTATAATAACCTCCAGGTTTCACAAACTTAAAGTTTAAAACTATGCTAACCCCATGTGAACATAGCCACTGTCTTTTTCTGCTCTAGTCTGGGGATCATTTTTACAACCTGGGACCTGTTTCACAAAGCTTTTTTTCAATGACAAATGACAAAAATCAGTGACAAATCTGCTGATAACCAATCAGAAGCAAGGATTTCAGTAGCTTATAACAAAAACTGTCATTTGTCACTGATGACAAGTTTTGTGAAACGCCCCCCTGGTATACACCCTAGAACAAAAACCACTCTTGTTTTTACCTATGTAGTCAACATGCTCTTACCAATCCAAAACACCTTGTTGTTTCATAATCATATTATCGCATTATCCAAGAAATGAAAGAGGGTTATCGTGCGGGATAATGGCAGATAAGTATTGGACATTTTTGGTGGGATTAGTGAGTGTCTGTTCAGTTTGATTGAAAGATGCAAGGTTAGGTTGCTAACTTGCTACTATTATCAGATCAGAACAAGGACGAGGTGTTTCTATCGCTGGCTTGTGGACACTAGGCTGTCATGAATAATACAAGTCAAATTAAGGGAGCTTAGTGAAATCTGGTGTCATGAAACGACGACGCGTCCAGCATGCAAATGGCGTAAAAGTTTCTGTTGTTGCCTTGTTGGTATATATCTGAATTGAAGTTTAGGTATTATTAGGTTACGGCTGCAAGGTATATTACTTGTATTTACCTGTACCGTATCCTAACAATGTGGTTCTACCTCTGTGACGAGAAAAAAAAAAATTCTGCCTGTTTGCCTGCCATTTACATGTGTTGTAAAAGAACAATCAAGAACAGACGACTTCTTGAGTCGACAAAATTGATCTTTGATCCGCTGTCTAATGAATCTCTTTGTCGTGTTCCGAATGCATCTCATCCAGAAAATTGCCCTGAATTATTGCCCTAGATTTCGTACAAAGAGGAACCAGATTTATTTTATTTGAAATTATTTAATATCCTAAGCCATACTATTCATTCCAAAGTCTCCTAAATTCCCAGCCTCGAAAGATGCCATTTCCATTTTGATATAGAGCCCAGTTTGTTCTTTGCTCGACCATTATAATTTTGTATATTTTTTACAAATGCTTCCTCTTTTCCCCTCCAGCTTAATAATAATAAAAACGATGCTTTATAAAGCGCTTACCACTTGTACTTTGGCTTGTATACTTTTCTGAATTTTACCTCCTTTTACCAATTAAGTTTTGTTGAATATTTGTTTTATTGCTAGACAGGTTATAATCAGAAGTTCCCCTTTTCCTTTATGTGGTCTGTCTTTTTATTCTGTAAAGCTACAATAGTACCACTCTGATGTGAAAAGGATCTTTGTTATACCCCACTTATTCAGAGTTGTAGTTGAAATATATCATTCTCGTCGTAATGCCTCTGGGTTTGATCAGGCCGCAAATCATGAAACGTAATTGGAAAAATACTTGACTGGCAGGAAATGAAACGGATGCTTCATTTAGGGTGGAAATCATAGGGGAGTGCTTAGAGTTTATTTGTGGGTAATTTCTATCGACTTCTACATGTTCAACAAGCTCTTCTACCTTTTCTCTATATCTTTCCCCTCTACTTTCTAGAATATATTTCTCTTTCTATCCATCTCTCTTTTTAGTTCTTGTTCTCTTTTTGCTATCCTTCTTTCTACATGTATCTATCTGTCCCATTTCCTGCATCTGTATCTCTCTATATATATCCCCCATCTTCCTTTCATTCTCAGAGGCTCTCCCTCTCACTGTATATTTATTTCTGTTTCTCCTTTTGTATCTAGCACCTCCTCCCCCCCCCCCCCCTTCTCTCTCTCTCTCTCTCTCTCTTTCTTTCTCTTTCTTTCTCTTTCTTTCTTTCTGTGTAATAACCTCATCCCATGCTTTGTTCTCTCTATATATTCCCTTCTATATCTGAAGACCTAGAAGTTTCCTTATATTCATCTTCAATTCTGACTCTTTCCAAGATCCATTCTTATTATCCTATGACCTATGTATTTTATTCAGTTGATAAAAACAATATATCACATTTCTGGCATACAGAGTTTCAATTTCAAGAGGTAACATTGTGAAATGGAGCTCTTGAATCCTACCATGAAATTGATAACATTCCAAGACCTGAAACAATTCCCATAGACCAGCCCGAGTCAATCATAATAACAGTATTTCAAATCTGAACCCATCTTCAGCCCTGTCCCTCTATGTTAGAAAGCCTAATCCTCCCTCCACCACATAATGGAATCTCCCACCACCACTTGGAGGCCCATTCATAGCATCGCGAATCACCCACTTGTAGTAGTGAATGCATTCGGGACAGATCATCTACCTATATGCTGCACTGAGTTTTGTGGTTTCTATAAAGGAAGGAGTTCTGTAATAATCAATTTCACCTATTGCTACTTTGCAACAGAAACCCTTTGCTTGTTATCTTCAAGAAGTTTTCATCTTTGGCAGCCATATTAAGGTACTATATATTTTGCATGAGCATTCATTTTCCCTTTCCTTTCTTTGTTTACATGTATATAGTTTGGATACCATCATCTGTTCATTGAAATAATGTACAATTCATTTCCAATGGTAACGTACATGTATACTGATTATTGTACTACTATATTTGATCATCAGTTACTAGTATGATGAGCATTGGGCAATAAGTTAGCTGCAACTGTTTGTAATCTGCCATACATGTAATGTCATGTTCTAACATTTGTTTAAAACAAGTTTGAGCCTAAGCTTTCCCGTCTTGTTATTCTTATTTTCTTTTGAATATTTTTCTATGCCACTCGATCATCATCATGTAGCCATAACTATTTAGCCATTATTTTGTACTTCTCCAATAAATAAAAACAATAATGGAAGTGCAATGAATATGTTTAGTTTATTCATTTTATACACCAGAGATGGCATGCATTTTTAGAAACATTGCAATTTCTTTTTATTTCATTCTCAAATAATGGCATATAAAAAATCTATGTGAACTAGTCCTCAAGCTCAAGAGATTGAAGAAGCTCAAGTAACAACCATGTTTTGTCAAACTTTTGTTATCATTTAGATAATATTTATACTTATTCTTACCCCCTTAGTTTCTTATCTTTAGATCACATTACCAAGCGAATGCAAATTCAGTAACTCACTACATCCATATTGGGAGACAAAAGTTTTGATGTGTTGCTCATTTTTGTGTGGGATTTTCAATTTGCAAATGGCCAAATGGGAATTAGTTTTGTGTACTTTTTGGATCAAAGGCCATCTTGGAATTTAAACTAATAAATCAAAGACTCTGTCCACGGTCAGGGTTGGTCAATATTTTTAAGGCTCTTTATGTTTGGAGATGGTCCTAATGCGTGTTTGACAGACAGATTGTGGTCTTGCACTTATGACTCATCAGTAGTCCCATGCTATTGTGTAAGATGTTGGAACAATGGATGATCGTAAGCACCCCCTAAGCAAACCCATCAAATCATGTATGATTTGCCTATCAAGTTAATGCTCGTCTCTCATTAACAGTTCCCTGTTAAGTGTTAAGGGACTCAGCTGCCTGAATTCGATAGCAGACCAATTTTCCTTCCGCTAGGGGCTTGAATACCTAATGCCTGAATTTGCTGCAGTTTGACATCGGCGAAACAAAGGAATTGGGTGCCTTTTTGTTTCTTTTTGTACTAATCTGAGCTGTAGGTGTGAATATTAAAAAAGGAAAAATGAGTCTCATTTGAAAAGTTGAAGACAGCATTTCCTTTCCAATGTGGAAGATTTGGGGAAGCTAGGATTTTACCTGAGGCCTATATGCTTTTCACAGTGAATATGAAACTCTGATTTTATAGTCATTCATGATACTATAACTTCAATAATGGTATCCTTTTATTCCATTATATTCAACATGCATTGGCATGATTGGTGATGATTTAGAGATAAGCACCCATGATCAAGGCTTCGTACATGTTAACATGTTAACAATCATTTTCTTTAATCTTTATCCAAGCCACATCTTGAAAATGGATGCCTCATTTCTTAGTAACACCCACGATAAAATCTATCCTCATACATAATTGTTAATTAGCATATTTGTTAAGTTCCTTAGCCTTGCATCAACTTCTGTTAAAGAAACCTTACAGGTTGAGATGAATCGGGTTCTTAAACAACAACAAAAAATGTTTCTCTGAATCTGTGGGCCTAGCCTATAGCATGCATATGTGATACCTGCAAAGTGCACTAACCTTACAGAAAATAGTAACCTAACAGAAAATAAGTGCTTCCGAAGAATCTAAACAATTTTTTTGGTCATATAGGGTCATATTTATGCTTGTCAAGACCATCATTTCCCAAAATATAATAATAATAATAATAGAATGGTGCCTATAAAGCGCTTCCCACCAAAGTCTCTAAGCCATTTAACAAACGAAATACAATGACAAACAAATATGCTCTTCTTTGTAAAATATACTTTGAATCCATTGTCTAGGGAGGAGTCTCGGAAATCACCTTGGCCCAGTGATCCCTTTCTTTAGACAACTCTAGTTATGAATTCATAAAGTTATCATTCCATCTAGGCATTGCTTATCAAGGTTTACATTTGGGGGAAGTAGATTGATAAATAATAGTATAGTATTAATGACTGCTTTGAGAGAAATAGTTGTTTTTATAAGCTCAAGGGAAGGTTAGAATTGTGCTATTACCCGAGGCGTGCCGAGGGGAATAGCCCAATTGTAACCTTCCCGAGAGCGTATAAAAACAACTATTTCTCGAATATTAAAGCAGTCATTAATACTTTTATATGCCGAAAAAAAATAGACTAAAAAATAAAAAATAAAAAATATTTTTCATTTTTGTCGAAGACGGGATTCGAACTCTTGCGTACAAAAGGTGATGTATCTAAGGTAAGCGCCTCAGACCTCTCGGCCATCGCGCGGTGGTTACATGCTTGGCAGTTTTGTACGATATATACATTAAAATGAATTGAAACCGGCTTCGCGTGTGATCAATGCTTCGCAAAAGCTCCATATACGGACTCTTCTTTTACTTTTGCAATGCATATTGGCACGAACTTAGATCAAGATCTATCGGCAGATGTTGTTTTTTGGTTTTTGGAAGTTTATTTTCGTCTTCATGTCAACAATGCAAGATAAAATTGTCGGTAAGATCGATCGAGATTCAATTGTATTGAAATTACCGACCAATCCTTCGCACACATAAGGTATCCTCCATCGCTCAAACCATTTTTTAACATGTAAACCTATGGGGTAACCATGGAGTAACCATGGTTATTAAAAATATTGAAATGTTTTATGCATGGTTACCGAGAATTTTACAGGAACAGTTGAAGTTTATGAATGCAATTCGACCAATCAGATGGCTGGATTTCTTAAGTGAGGTATATAATTTTCTTTATCCTGTGGTGGGGTGGGAATACCCCAAGCTTATTGTTTATTAGTCTTTTGATGGAGGAGTTTCCCTTTACCAAAGCTCCTTGTCTTGTGCATGCTATTGGAATGTTTCTTGGGGAGACATGGGAGGATGTGAAGGGTCTTTGTGGTGTGATGACTCATGGATGTGGTTCCAGATTAAAGGTGATCTTCCTGTCTTTTTGGGTAGTGAAGGCACAAACCCTTGTCAGTCCAGTTGTGTCTTTCTTTTAATAGGGGATTTTATATATATCAGTATTGTTGAAATAGGTCTGTCCGAGTAGTAAGTCAGTAATTTGATTTTAAAGAAATATACCACTTTTAGGAATCTGCTCTGAATCTTTAAAACACCACATACTTACCATTCTTTTTGACATTGTTTTCCTTCTCCTTGACATACTTCTCATTTGTAATGGAGCTAGAAATTATGATTTAGCTCCACAACATGTCAAAAGCACTTGTTTGCTATTATGCATACAGCCCTTTCATGTATTGTCAGTAATTTCGCCATAAAATTGGATCTTAGCCACTTGTGTTGGTGTTCTGCAGCCATGCTTGAGAGATTTTCAGGAATTTCCACCAATGTGCCTCTTTCATTCTGATGCCTTGTATACCTGGTTGAAATAAACAACTTTCAGTGAAAAGTTTAAATGGTTTTGAAACATTGTGTTTTATAACAAAACCGGATTGACAGCATGGTGAATTCTTTTGAACTGAAAACAGAAACCATGCTTCATTTAACTCATTGTGGGCCTGTTTCTGAAGCAGGTTGGCCATTCCTTCTACAAAATTGGTGTGTGGATTATCCTTCTGTAAAGAATTTTAAATGTTTTATTGCTGCCATTTTCTGATTTCTCCGACACTCATAAAAGGGTTTGTAAACAACTTGATTGGTTCATTTTGTTGTTCAGTAAATGTCCCCCGCAATTTTGCAATGTCCTGGAATGGGAACTTTAGAATGAAAAGCAATTTTTAAGGTCTACTTCGTTTGAAGAATGCCGAAAGTGAAAGATGGAAATCAACAAAGTTCTTTAGAGTTTCTTGAGGGAAAGTTTTATGAGAAACCCTATGGCAAGCATTAGATCATTTACAAAAGATTAACAAAATTCTTAACCAGATGGTTACTGAATTCTCTTTAAATCCCTATAGATTTAATACAGGGATCTCCTCGTTCCATGGGCAAGGGGTTTAGAGGTTCTTGGGTGAAAGTTGCATGAGAAACCCTATGACAGGCCTAAGATCATTTTCAAATCTGTACCCAAAAGAGTGGCTTAATTTTAAGTTGTTGGTTCCCCACTTTAAATAATGGGCAGATCAGCATTGGTTTTGTAGCAAACTACAAGCCAGAACTAATCCCTCCCCTAAAAATCCTCTTTAATGAGGGTGGTATGTTACAGTAACCCTGGGATGGTGTAGTTTTCACTCATTACTACCTCTAAGGATGGTGATTACAGACTTCTTCCTCTTACAAACACTGATCTCTTTTGACTTCCAAGGGGTGGTTTCAAATCTATCAAGGTACTGATTCCAGCTTAAAATAATTATGTTGCAACATTTATTTAAAAAATAATAATAGAGCATTCATATGCAAATGAAAAATACAAGGAGTAGTGCCAATATGCTGTCCTCAGGAAGGGGCATAGAGCTAACTTTTAGCCTTAAAAAAATGAAGCTTGTTCCATACTCAGTCTGAACCTGAGATGACTGGAGTAAATTATTAGGGGTGCCCATCATGAGGCCATTGTTTTGTTGACATTTTAACATGGAGTGTATAAAGTATTGGTGTTGAGCCCTGCATATTGTGGAGATATTTCCTTTGTCAAAATCAAGGCTCAATATATTAACAATCAACCTGTACACATAGGTCCCAACATTTTAGTTCTAGCTCTACCCCTTCCCATGAACTCCCCCATCAAGAGTTCTGTCTTTCCTCTGCTCTCTACTCCAACCATGGAGCACCGAATCTCAAGTGGGGAGTGTCGAGGAATGGGCAATAAACTCCAGTTGCCAGTTGCCAAGTTGAATAACCTTCGAATATGCGAACTTCCCAACTCCGTAATGGCAGAGGGGTCTAAAGTCAAGAGGGAAAAAAGGCAATCCCTGAAATTTACGACAGGACCAAACTTTCTTACATGCTGGTGGCCTACATACCTATGCCACAAGATTTGATCATATCTTTATTCTTGCTCTCGTTATGATTGGCAGTGGAAGGCCAATCATGATTAGAAAGTGAAGGCAGGGTATTATTATGTGATTATTTAGATTGTGCATTGTTGAGTATCAATGATTTTACCATCAAATCACATCAAAAGAAAGATCTGTTACCAATTTTATAGTAGACCTTGGATCATAGTATTATAATTCTATCTTTAATAGCATAAAGCTGCAATAAATTAGGTAGTTGCCCCCCCCCCCCCCCCCACCACCAAATATTGCCACCTAAAGGGGAAAGCACCCCAAATTTTAGGCACATTTTTTTTTTACTAGCTATTTCTAAATACTAGCTTCTTTCTATAGCAGTTATCTGGAAAGGTAACAATAGGGAGGTATGGGGAGAATGTTCCTTTTCTCTTCATAGCAATAAACTACTTCTGTATACAGTTAGAATAAACTACTTCTGTATGGGATAGATTACTGCATTTTCCATTCTTTGAAACTGACTGAAATTGCTTGTTGCACCAGGTCTTTATCTGCTGAAGTAGACAAGTAAATTTGCTGTGCAATTAGACTGGAATTTCTTACCCCTTTCCCAGGCTGAAGTCTCTAAATTTCCCCCACTCCAAAAGGTGAGTCCACTGAATTTAAAAAGGATAGAAAATGGACAGTTAATACCCTGGTTATTTATTGACTAACTACAAACCATTACAAAGACATTCCTCCCCCAGTCTTATTGTACACCTAACTTTGGGTAACTCCCCCCCCCCCCCCCCCCAAACCTTTGTTGTTTTTGTTTGATAGTCCCCATTACGTAGAGGATTTTAGCTGAGAATTATTACAAGCAGCTTATGATTTGAATAAATCAAGTGAAGGCTGTTTCTAAAATGTAGGATTATAAAGCTTGTGCAGTTGCATTTATATGTCATCATTGTACTTCTTATCTTTTAGGGGTTTTTTTTCTTCATGGCAATATTCCTTCTCATGTCTGTCTGAATATCTGTGATTTTCTTTGTTTATTCTTTTGTCTCTTGCTCCACCTCACCCCACCCCCTTGCTCTCTCTCCCTCTCCCTCTCCCTCTCCAAGTTTTGATTAAAAAAATGCCCCACTCCAGCCTTTTAGCCATAAATAGCTATTTTTGTTCTTTCCTTCATTTATTTCCCTCTTATAAAATCTATTATTTGCAATTTAAGTAACTCAGCTCTATCATAGAATACTTTGAATTCTAAGCATTCCCATCCGCTATTTACTTTTAGATCAAATTTTGTTACCAAGTCTTGGAATAAGATAATTTTTCTTTACTCTGGGTCTTAACTCATGTTTCCCCTCTTGGCCCCCGACATTTCCAGCCAGTGATGTAACTAATGTGTGATTATAGGTTGAGCACACATTGATAACTGACCGATAGCAGCGGCCGGTGATGGTCAAGCGATTTGCATTGTCCCAGTTCCTTTTCATCTTGGGCACCTTAGTCGAGTTCTAACCCTAATGAGGATCACATGTTTGTAGAGAGAGATAGACAGCAGCTTATAAAGTGGTGTGGTTTGGTCAGTTATTACAGGTGTTTATAAGCTCTAGGCCTAGATATTATTGCTCGTCTGTGAATTTGACAGATTTTGGTAAGTACATTAACCAAACCAATCGAAAGGGATTTATTTATGTAAGTGTGAAATATTGTTTAATTGAAATTAATTGAAATTCCTCAATCACTCAATCACTCAATCAAAATATTTTGGGGAATATTTGTTATTCCCTGAGCCAAGATCCAATCCAAGCCACAATATTGTGGGAGGCCATTTTTGAAAGATGAAATTGACTTGTGGTCATGCAGTCGCATTGTGCAAGGAATTATCGAGAAGTTACTGACAAAGGTTGAGGTTTTGGAATCATCAAAATGATACTTGATTTACTGTTGCTGAGATTCATATGCAGAGCTCTGCACACAGATATGGGTATGTGGGAGTTCACACAGATCTAGCATCAACATTTTGTCTAAGTTTTCAGCTATTTCTATTCATTATGAGGAATGTGAGAGCTCTTCAAGAGTAATCCTGTTCATATGACATTGGTTACTATGATATACATGTGAAATAAGAATGAGAATGCTCACAAATCATTTTCACCTTTACTGGGTCTCAACCTTCTCTTTTAATATTTGGAACTTTGGCTGGATTCTGTTTACTATGAACATTTCATTGATACCTTATTCATTCAGATCTTGCAAGGGTTCATTCAGGAAGGGAATGTCAAGAACATTTCCTTCCACAATAGCTCAAAATTACAATACAAACTATCCAAAGTGAATGATCAAATCATTATGAAACCAATGATGTACCTGCCACTGCGGTCAAAGCAACATTGAGACTCGATTCTGAAGGTTTCTGTAGAGGTTTTTCTTCCAACCATGTCTCATTTACTTTGGAATAGTTCTGTCGAGCTGCTTTTGTACAAAAACCCTCGATGATTTAGCTTCTCCCATTCTTGGTGTGCCCATAGGTCTCGACAAGTGATTAGTGTCGTTTTACAGATTACGGCTCTTATTTCTTGGACTAGCGCTCCAAATCCTTGATTGAGCCTCTGCACTTTGAAAAGGTCAGAAATTGTGAACTTGGCATTTTGATTCTCTCCACTTAAATTTATAGCACCTTTTTTTTTCTTCCCCAGTTTATGTTGGTTACTGAGGTTTTCTGCCAACTTGTCCTATTGTTAACAATTGTGGACTCAATTTACTGTTGTAAGAGAGTGCTAAATTGGGAAAAGTAAATCAAGTGTGAAATTGAATCCTTCTGGAGGGAAATAAAGGGCATTCAAGTTCATTTACATGCTACTCTTTACATAAATGTAACCCCCCCCCCCCCCTCCCTCCAAAAAAGAGGGTTCATTTTTGGTGATTGAACTTTACAATAAAGAGCAGCGTAGCAAGTGGTACCGTTGATGAAAATTCAATGGCATTCAATTTTGGAAAGCACATATAGAAATTTGTTATAAACAAATGTTTTAAGTGAGCCTGAAATGCTTCAGACTCGAGAATATGAAATATGGTCTTGTCAAGAAAAGACGGGTGGATTTGTGTATTTGGTTTCTTCTGGCCTTATGTTTCATTCCATCTATTGAGTTGAATTATAGCATGATGTATATAATTTTCTTTTCCTTATGTAAGCTAGCTGAAACAGTAAAGTAGCTCTGTTACACAGATTTGTACTAAATTATCTATTATCTATACTGCATTGGTGTCTCCCCATTTCTGTTTGTAAGATGAGGTCATCATAGCCTGAGGGCAAAGGTCACCTGAGGTCACAAGGTAGTCTGTGGTGTCTGAATCCTCCCTTGGCAGTCTTACTATTCAGACTTTATTAGGATGTAACTTTGTGATTTTAAAGTAACAACAGTCGAGAAAAGAACATTGAATGATGCCTCTATTTGAACACTCATCAATGTTCCAGTTATATACCTACCAGAAAATATGTTCAATTTTGCACAGTTGGTAAATCAAGCTCAAGTCACCACCCCAGAGATTTGTCTGGTCAATTCATGCATAAACATTTATCAGGTGAATACCCATATTCGAATATCAATTGTCAGTTTAACCTGTCTGTGAACCCTAAATCACATGTTCTCTGATTCAATAGGCGAGTTATGAATGTATTCAAATTCAATTCAGGGCCCTAGTACAATGGTGTCTAGTGATCACTCTACTGGAGCTTGCCCAACAAAGCAACAGCTATTATGTGCAACTTGCATTCAGCATATTATTGAACAGGTGGATGACATTGTGCTAGTTTACAACAAGCCATACAGTTTGACATGTTCTAACAACAGTTGGTTTGATATTGTTCATAGTGCCTTAATTATCGGATTCTAGAAAGTTAAAGATGCTATAGTGCGATTTGCAGAGTGGGCAGCGCACCACTCTTTCATTCCCATGGCGATAACAGGAATCACATATCCGCCCACATCATTTTTTTAGGGCAGTAAATGTGATATTTAAAAGTGATATGAAACAAGTTCTCTTCCTGTTTGAACAGCTGAACATTTATTGGGAAGTTTCATTGTCATAACTGCCCCCCCCCCCCCCCAAGAAAATAAAGAAAAATGTTGAAAGTGTAGAGAAGGGAGGTCACTTTGGGCTTATTTAGGTGGAGGGGATGTTTTTCTAGCGGGATGGATCAAGGAAACTGGTAGCTCTGTGGGATCACTCCAGTTTAGGAAGTACCAGTGCTGGGTGAGATGGATGACTGAAGAAGTTATTCATCAGGAGATTTATGGCACTCGATCCTTGGGGATGATTTGAAAGGGGTCACTAGAGGAACTATTTTCACAAGGGGCATCTGTGTTTGATGGTCTGGGGTAATTTGTAGGGGAAATACTGAAGGATTTAGGGTGCTAGAAAGACCACATCTGGTCATGTGTGTGGGCTGGTTTATTATATTACTGAGGGTGATTTTATTGAAAGGAACAGGAGGGGTCTGTACTTTAATTGTTAGAATAAATAATGTTTAAGATTTTAAAATTACAACATCTTGATATTATTTTCAGGCTCTGGCATCTCTTTGTTTAAACCTGTTTTTATTTCAAGGGTATTATTTTTTCAGGTGGAGGAGGGGTGGGGCTTCATATTATGGGGTTCCAACTGTATGTCTCTCTTCTCAGGCTTGTTCAAGTCTATGGTTCAACTTACAGCCTTTTCACACACAGCTAAAATTCTATAAACATGACTAGTATAAACGTGTTTCGAACGTGTTTAAACTAATCACGAGCCTTTCACACACAGAAATTTCGGTGCGATCGTTAATCGTTTCGTGATTAACTACTGCTCGTAAAATGCGCAGTAGTGCCATTGCGCATTGAAGGTCATGTCATGTCAATCAAAGCGCACGCTCCATCCAGTTTAAACACGTTTAAACACGAATTTCCTTTCACACACAAAATGTCAAGCTCTCTAGATACGAACTTCGTATCTGCAGCCTGCTTTTAGGGGCGTATGGATCGCGACTTCGTATCTATCCCAACATCGTATAAACGATGTTCACACTGGGAAATTTTGTCTATAAACATGTTTAAAACTTTACGATGATTCTAATCATCTCTAGATACGATGAATTTTAGCTGTGTGTGAAAAGGCTGTAACTAGTACTTCCAGCAATTACAGTAGCCTACCCTCTAAGTTTTAGAGGCCTCTTTATTTTCAATTTTGTGACTTATAGAATGTTTATGTTATGGTGTAGAAGAGGTGACAACACTGACCTCTTTGGAGAAAAAAGGTGTTCTTGAAGGTAAACAACCAATACTAATTAGTATTTCCATAAATAGTGTGAGCTGATAAACAATTCTAAGCAACTTGCTGCCATATCCTCGAAACAGTCAAGAGGATAATAAAGCAAGAATTCCTTCTAACTCGTCTTTCACCATTGGGGAAATGGCCACTACCCCTCACGGTCTAGTTCAAAGGGATCGTGACCCGAGGCCGACATGCCTGGTGTCACTTCTCCTTGGTATATTTCCTGCTGGTCGCAACACCAATCTCTTATCGCCCCCCTTTGGCCACATTCCATCTCTGTTAGATCAAGGAGTTACCACGGAGCAAGAAGCTCAAGTTGAATATATGGGACTATGATGAAGGGGGGGTTGTTTTGGGCTAAACAGGCATATTTCTTCTCTTTTTTTATCTGGGCATTTGGGTCAAAGGTGTCCAATACATTACACTTATTCTCTGCTTTCTTTAGGGGGGGAATGTACCCAGGCCAGAACCCCTTGGTTCGATCTATGGACCTGCTTTAGATCAATTAGATCATCAGTAATGGAATGGACCTGTTTTGCCCCTCATCCATTAAAGCCAAGTAGAACATTCCCTCATCAGGCCATCACCACGGTGACAGATCTGATCGTCATCAGAGTTCTTGTGAGCAAGAAGAAATGGGTTCAAGGAGAGGTCTTAAAAAACCTGAAAGACTCCCCCATCTTCAAAGAAACTTGTAAAAGATCTTTCAAAAAGGACTTCAAATATTTCTTGTGATATCTTCTTTTTTAGAGCCTAAAGAGAGTGATAACAGTTAACAGGAATTTACATTAAACATCCTGAATCCCCTTTTTTTCCCCAAGTAGTTTCTGCAAGAAGCGATGACAACATTCCTAAGGTGGAAATGTTCAAAGGTCACAAAATGGGTGTCCTAGTTCGTCATGTTTCTGTGCAACTGGAAATTGATACTTGTTTTTAGGTGTCAATTGGATGTTGCATCTTTAAAATAAATCCATGAGGGATGTACCTGAGGCTTCCAACTCATTATTTTTAAGTAAGCTTTGTATTTTTTATATTTGAAGTAGAAAAGTACCAGTACAGGTATTATTCATGGAATACATGCTCATGTATATGTATTGTCGTTATTGCAAGAAAAGGAAATATAAGTCAAGTAGTCATGTTACATACCTACATTGATCATTGATGTAATTTCTGAGGGATAAATGATCCCCTTTTTCTCTTCATCTGCATCCCTACCTTCCCCCTCTCTCTCTCTTCTTTTCCATCTCTCTTCGTCTGTTACTAATTATAGCTTAATCATCACTCTCACATCCTCTACACTATCACTGTAGTCTATATCAATAGAATGAGTGTTTACCTGTAAGTGATAGCAAGCAGGCTCCAGATAGCTAAGAGTCTTCTCAACTGAATCACATACCACTCATACCACATCCTCCCTGTCTGTGCCAATGTGTCTATTGTGATTAAGAAGGCCGAGATGAGATCATTCACCGGTCTTCATCTCGGGTTGCTGCCCCTCTCTGTAAACCGATCTTCATCCGTAGCTTCCGGAGATGCTTCAAATTTAATCAAGTATCTTTTAATGATCCAACGAGGCCGATGTGTTATTGTGTAGCGCTATAGTGTTTCGCAGGAAGGTCTTGCAATCGTAACGAGCCATGTCATACTTCCTATGGTGATATAATTAGCAGATGGCATCAGTCTATCATTGCGAGACATGTATCATGTTCATCGCTGCATCGTGTATATAAGGGGAGGGAAAATCAATGTTCTTGTCATTCAGAATTATATTATCAGCAGGAGAGCATAAACAGGATGCCTTCTTCAGCTTCGCAAACTGCATTCACAGAGTATGCATTGCACTCATGTAGTGTTTCTATTTTTTTCTTCTTCTCTCTGTTCAATTCGATGTTCTGTATTGTGAAATATTGCTCACTTGATGTTATAAAACGAGACAGTAAATGGTATAAGCGAAATACCAAACTTATGGAGGAGAAATATTTAATTGATTTTTCTGTTTCATATTTTCCACAGAGCTCCTTCACTTCCACTTGTGGTCCAGGTTGACCCAATACCCTTAGCCAAAGTAGAAGAGACGACACCCTCGATATCACCCAACTCCATCATCTCAGGGCGATCATCACCGGACAATCACGACGTCGAGCCTGCCACATCCCCACAGCAGGTCCCCCGACTTCAAAGCGTCCAAGAGAACATCGCCTTCACCGACCGCAAGGACTCCCCAGTCCTCATCCGCCCTGCGACGCTCTTGGACTCGCCCACCCGTTGCAGCCAAGCAGAACCAGAGCCGGAGGAGGAGGCCTTTGACGCCTGCGACGGTGGCAGCAACATCTGCGACAGTGGCAGCAACATCTTCACCAGAGAGCAGGAGAAGACGGATAAGGAGCTTCGAGAGGTCTCTAATCCAGTGCTGAAGTGGGTCCTGCAGGCCCTGACGCCAAGCGACACTGTCTTATCTGACCTCTTTCCTCTACCCAGGTCCAAGACGAGTCAGTCAGACACGATGACCATGGATGTAACCACACCCACAAAGTGAGTTTCAAAATAGAAAGTTTATCGACAACTGTTTATGATAACCAATTTTGTTGAGGTTCTTATGAAAGTTACATGCAGTGCATGAGTTTCAGGTGATAATCAAAATGGAACAATTTTAAGTACCTACCTTTTTTTCTCACAAATTTTCATCTTGTTTCCAAAACATTTGAACCAAGAAGATCTCAACTTTCTTTCGGTTCTTAAAAAGTCTTTATATGCGTTATTCAAGAACAAATTATTATTATTCAATCTAATTATTTGCTCTGCCCCCCTCCCTGCCACAGTAAGTCAAATCAATTTTATTCTAATTAACTTTTCTAACCATTCTGTATGTTCCCCTTCATTAGGAGTGAGAGTGAGATGGTGATGGAGCAGAGGAGTCCTAGCGAGTGTGTGAACCTGGTCCTGTCAAGCTCTAGGTATCTCCGGATCTCACCGGCCAAGGCCATCATCCTCCAGAGAGCTCAGACCATGAACAAGAGCGATGATCTGGGCAACAACAACACAGAGCTCAGAAAAACACAGGTAAAGATGGATGCCACTTCTTAGAATCAAGTTTAGGTTTTAAAGGGGGTGTAGCATGACGAGACTGTGCCTTTCCCGTGGCCTGACTCGGAGGCCAATCGGTTATAATACGACTATGGACTGCAGTATTCACATGCAAGCAACATCGGCAAAACCGAGGCGTGAGGAGAATTTCGGTCTGTTTCGGTCGTAGATGGGCGTTAACCAGTATTTGCCATGCTACACCCCTTTCAACTATGGTCTCATAATATGTTTGTGATGGTTATTTCCTCTTCAGTTGATCACAAGTTGTGATATTTGAATTGTCATTTGACTCTGTGAATTGGCTTTTGTGAACCAATGGACCAAAATCCTCATGTTTGATTAGAATATGACTGCATTTTTTGGACACTTACTTGCAGATATTAATATTTGTATATTAATTCATGTTCAATGTATTGATATTATATATTCATAAATCAGCAATACTTGAAAATGGATATCATTCTTGTATTTGTTATTAATTACTTCAAACCATCAAGTAACTGTTAATGAATATATCCACTGACATGTTGTTTGGTTTGCGATAATTGAATCTGTAATAATGTGTATCTCTTTCATGTTAACAGGAGGAGCTTGTGGATCGCATCGGTAAGAAGGTGGAAGACATCAAGGATCTTCAGAAGGAGGTAGCAGAGGAGATGTCAAATCTGGAAGATATGGGCAGGTAAGTGTCTCCGTCCCTCTAATCCAAATTTAATCTATTAGATCCCAGTTCATTTTTGTAGGTCTATTGCAAAAATTAAAGTCAATGCAAGTTGTCCGTACTCTACCCTATTGTTGGCTGTTAGAATGTGTCTGTACCTACATCTCTTCATGGCATGCTGTACATATCTGATAACATCTAATAACTGATAACATTCTTTTGGCTGCATTTTTCTCCTTGAAACAATGGAATGGAGCAATTTTATTTGAAAGTTTGTTCATGAGAATTGTTTGAAAACTGGGTGCCATTTGAACTTGGGGTTAATCTGAGGATGATGAGAGTATTAAAGGACTGTATTTTGTTATATTTCTATGCAATTAATTAACATCTTTCATATTCTTTTCTCAATAGGCAAGTGATGGATAGCGTGAAGGCGACCTGCAAGGCCAGTGAATACAACAAGTGCAACATGTACATCGCAGACATTGAGAGGGTTACTAAGCTACTCCTCTCCCTGTCCCGTAGGCTCAATAAGGTGGAGAGTGTGCTGGGTAGCATAGAGAATAGCGAGGAAGAGGAAAAGGTAAGATACCAGACTAACTGATACTTTCACCTTTTTATTTGTTTTGACTGCAAATGGGACATATTACCTTCAAGTCAGGTGCTGTTTAGAGATTGACCAGATATAAGATCCATCCTTTTTTCTTGTAAATTTTCAGCATAATTTTTTTTTTTTTTTTTTCTTACGTTGAGATTTGCTTGACATTGTTTCAAAATTTGGTTATGCATTTTCCAGATTTCAATCATAGACTTCATTTGGTGAACTTTTCATCTTCTTTTTGTTCCCTAGGTGAACCTTGAGAAGCTGAAGGTGACCGTCAACTCTAAATACCAGGATGCCAAGATGCTGAAGGAGAGCATCACCGGTCGTCACTCCACCATCAGCTCCATGCTCCTCAACAAGATCTCCAACGACCAGCACGACAACTTCACCTACTACATCCAGATGCTTCCCAGGCATCTCATCATGGGGCAAGAGCTCGATGACAAGGTCAAGCTCGGCGAGGAGCAGCTGGAAGCGCTTGGTGAGAGCCTCAAGCAGATGAGCTTGAGCTCGGACAGTGGAAGCAGCAGCAGCAGGGACACCAACGGGAATGTTTCCCATGGTTTCAAAGAGGAGGCTGCGATGTCGACGTCGTCATCATCGTCCAATGGGATCGGTGGTCCGGAGCAGCTGAACTCCAATGCAACGAGTTCGTTCTGCTGATGATGACCCCTCTAGGGTCACGCTGACCTGACTTTTATGCTGCAATCCTATGTGACTGTTCTGGGTTTCAGAACAACACACCTTGAAGACTGTGAGAGACGTTGAACCCTCGGAGCCTTTGGAACATAGAGAACTGTACTTCAAGATATAGGAACAGGAGTTAATGTGTTTGGTTCATACAAGGAGAGGGCGCATCAAGCTTTAATGCTTGGAGAAGATTTGAAACTGAAACGATTGGCAAGCCTATCTGAGGAATTGTTTCAGTGTAAAATTATTTCATGGACGTGTGGACCTTAGTTTATTATCTATGCTGTAGAGCAAACTTTCTGGAGGCCGACGTAAAAGCAACACTTGCAAATAGGAATCAAGCAAGTCTAAAAATAAGAGAAATGCTGAAATAAGCAAGAGACTCTGGATTCCGAGCTGTGTATTTCTTCTTTTTTCTCCGTGTGTGGTCACTACTTAAAATCTCATCACGTGCATGAGGCAGATGGATCTCAAAACTAGCTGGACTAGTCTCATTCGTAGAGATCCAAAGCTGCCTTCATCTGCGGATAAACTTATTACAGAGACGTCGTGAAAGGCTGATAATGTGTCAAGAGAGAAATGCACAAGTGCGAAGAGGGATGGATTTAAGGCTGCTAAAGTAACAAGATACTTTGGTCTTTCAGTCATAAAAATCTTCTTAAAGACCCATATAGTTAGTGATCAATGCATCGATACCAGAAATATTCATTGGGCATACTTGAATCTTGACAAAAAAAAATATATCTGTCTTTCATATACCTGCATATTACACACTTTGATATATCTGTGTCATATCTCTGTTGTTTGGGACAGAACGCTATTTAAATTTAGTGTTGCTGTATAGAAAGAAGTGCCATACATTGCAAATGTATCAAGTTGTTTTGTATTTCCTAACTTGTTGGAGCTGGAGCTAAGAGTTTGACAAATTACTATTTTATGTATTTGAACTAGTGTGCATGTCTACTTATTCAGAAATAGGCTATACAGAAGTATGGAAGCCTACCCTTCATATTCACCCATTAGATGCCTTCTCTTTGCAACAAGAAAATAGTTTGTATATTTGGAACAAGAAATGCTCTGACCAAATCATGACATTGCAATTAGAAATGTTCAATGTATTTGTTTTTTCCCTTTGAGGAAATACAAGCTGAAACTGGACTACAATGATAGTTTGCATTTTTCCAAAGTTCAATGTAAATTTCATGCAAACTCGACTGCTGTAGTGATGAATGTATTCATTTTGATTTTGCTGTGTTTTAAAGAGGTGTATACATGTAAATCATATGAAATATTTTGTACTGCATTTTCTAGAGAATTTTTTGTTAATCCTTTCAGAAGAAAAAGAACTATTAGGTGTTTTATACAATGCATGGATAACCCCTTTCACAAATATAAGAGAAAAGTAGAAAGTGATAAATGTTACAAGTTTCATGGAAGCAGCTCTTACAAAATGTAGCTGAAATCTTTCATCAAGTCTTGGTAAAATTACTTATTGCAATTATTTCAGTCCTAAAATAATTCTGTATTCATTTTTGTACAGAAGAAAATAAGTCACAAAACATTTGATCTGAACTTGTTAAATTTTCATCAAAATATTAATAAATTTGAAATCTGTATTCTTCAGCCCTCTGTTCTTTCACAGGACAGCAGCAGGGATGTATTCAAAATGTAATATGAAATTGTTCCTTCTGTTCAACGATACATTATTCTCCATTCATAATAGATTACTTATATGTGGTGGCTGAAAGTACAGACATATTGCGTAGTTACGAGCAACCAGTCTGTACCAGCTATAAATTCATTTGGGTTTTAAGGTATTTCTTTGTCAGTATCAGGGTTTTGTTAACAGTAACTGGTATTTTGTGTTGTGGCTGTTCTTATGTACCTTAGGCATTCTCACACAAATAAATCCCAGTTTATTATTATTCCATTCTTCATGTAGTGTTTCCATATAATAGATATCCATGATTAAGGTCTATAGTAATTATTGCATGCCATTTGGTGTAGAAATTCATAGAATCATCATTTTTGTGTGGATTAGTGCATGTCATCGAGTATTTTTTTTTTTCTCTCCAAATTTTGACCAAAGTTGTACATGGTTTGTTCCAAGATAACTTTTTGTTGTAATGAACTTATAGAGAATTGTGAAGCGACTTCCCATGAAAAGGGGCAATTGTAATAGGCATTAGTGGGGTTTTAGAAGATAATAGTCAGTGATATGTTATTGACGAGTGTTAGTCAGTAGTACATGATTATTGTTAATGTTTAATTTATTGTTAAAAGGAACATTATACCAAAAGGGAGTTTAACAAACAGGGTCTTTATTTAACAATTTGGCCTTCTGCCCCAAGGGTATGTTTATGAAAGAATGTTTTTGGGGGCAAATAATAAGGAATGCCTTTTGATCTGTTTTTGTATTCATGTGAATTGTCTTGTCCAGTGATTACTTTTTGTATTTGCTGTAACAGCTCATTTGTAAGTCAGTAAGAATTTGTATATAAATAAGTACTATTTTCTCTTTTAAAAGTGAAAAATATATATATATTGCACCAGGTTAACTGGATTTTGCTATTTAAATAATGCTGATATAAGTATTTTCTTGAATTAAGTTAAAGCTTTATCCTATTATACATGTATTCTAATGTATCATCAGCCTTCTTTCCATAATCATTAATATCAAACAGAAGATATCTGCTATTAAAATGTCCTAAAATGAATTTCATTGCTTTACAGTGTTCTTTCTTGTGTATGACTACGCAATTCAATATGATGAAAAATTGAGGTTGGGACATTATTTTTATACTTTAAAAATTATGATAAAAAATCTAGGTAATACAAAGTTTTGGTAATGGGTCATGAATTTCGTTCAAATGAACATATTGGAAGCATATACGATCCTACAATATTGAGTGAGGTCAAGATATTAATTAAGCTATAAAACAATGTTTCTTGACTAAAATTGACCCATTTTTATGGCCATAGGCGCTGTTTGAAATTTATCAATTTGAATATTCAATTTTTCTCGAAAGCAGAAGTGTTTTAGGGGCTAAATTTTCTAGTGCTTATATTGCATCCACAGGGCCTCCAAATATATCAAAATTGTAAAGAATCACTATCCGCCCAATTTGCGGCCTGAAATTCTACTCACATGATTGGGGATACTTGATAACCCTTTAGGCGCTATGCAGGTGAAACACAAATACAAATCACAACTTTGAAAACAGAAATATATTGAAATGATCTTTATACAAATTACAAATTACAATAAAAACAATTTGCACATATGTATTTGTTCTTTATACAGGGTAATTTTAGACAAAAATGAAATTGAATTTATCAAAAATTAAATGGGCTGAATTGCATACAGTTTACCAAGTAAAATCCAAAATCTGTACATACAATAATGTGAAGGAGAGAAATAGAAGTGAGGGAAGTGACGGGGAGAGAAAGATACAACTTTATACAAGAGGTGTGAATTGAATGACACTTGATATATATATATTCTTAATTATGGAAAATAGAATAAAAATGAATGAGATAAAAAATACATTGTTATAACTATATAGCAGGGATGAGATTTCAAGACGGGGAAAGAAAAAGAATAACAACTTTTAGATTATCATTACTTGTACAATCTAGCATTGAACTCTAGTCCCTTTAAGCAAGATGGGGTAACAAATATTTCTCAAATTTAGAATTTAAATGCAAGAAAAACATGTCCTTTTACGGAAATGCCCCCAAAACTTCCATTTAATCTTCCACCTTTTGGGGAATTTCTGTCTCTTCCCTGATATATATATATATATATATAAAGAGAGGGAGAGCTGTAAGACTGAATGACTACAAAGAATATGTAATTCAAATATAACATACAAATACAAAGGGCAAGTCAATATAGAACCATACATTGTAGGCCAGAAATAATGGTGAAAATCCAACGGCATAAACAGAGAGTGGATTTTGGGCAATCATTGCAAACACATTACAGGCGATGCATACACTCCAAGTACAAAAGAGATGTCGCCAAGTATTATACAGTTACATGTAAATGATGTAAGCATGGGTCAAATTAGTATTAGTACTAACTAGATCAAACAACAATTCATTTTATACAACGCCTACCAAGATTCTTGCAACCTCATTGGTCAATTCTTGATCACATGACATGCGCTAAAAGTACCATTGAACGGCATCATTGACGCGGAGTGCGATTTCGTTTGATCCTTTCGCACCATTGCACTCTGACGTCACTAACGATGTACAAAGTATATGGTGAGCTAAGTGACGTCAGAGTGCAATGGTGCGAAAGGATCAAACAAAATTGCACTCCGCGTAACAATAAACATAAAGGTTGGTACGCGCGGCGCATGGTGCGTGCATGGTTTGCTGCCTGCTTAATAGTGCGCGCTCACTATCAGCAATTTCATCAATTGAAAACAAGCAAAAAATCGCTGAAATTTAGGCCTAGGAAAACTGTTTTGAGCCCGTTAACGTCCGAAGTGTTGTATAAAACAAATAGTGAATGGTCTTTATTCGTGCAATGGAACAATATTTTGCATTCGGTGAAAGATGAGACGCTCCATTCAACTCGGCTGCGCCTCATTGAATATAGCATCTCTTATCTTTCACCTCGTGCAAAATCTTGTACCATTGCACTCATGACCATTCACTATTTGTATAGTATAAATAAAAATGATAAATAATTGCTCAAATGAATTCATTGTATAAGGAAAACAAATGACCGAGCTAGGAGTCACGCTATTTTAGTAACCTTATTACAGAAAACAAGGTATCAGGGCTAATTTCATGACAATTTTTTTTAAAGTCACTTTTTGACAAAAACTGCAAGGGGTTAGTAAACTTATAATATAAATAAAAACTTAAGTGCATCACAAGTCCTCATCAAAAGACAAATAAACTGATAACCCAAATTTATATGTTCAGAACCTAGAAGTATTAAGATCATTTAAGGAGACAAATCAGAGAAGCAGATTGGTGAAAGTTTGAATGAAAGCAGACTATTTTAAATTTTAATGTAAGGCAGGGATCGACAAGACCGGGAACCCCGGACACATAGGCGCAAACAATCTAGGATTGGATCCAAAAAAATTCAACTGTTTTTTACATTGAGCTACTCTTAAAAGTCCCATTAGGACCCCCACCCTCCCCCTTTCTACAATTTGTTTTTCTCACTGTGATGAAGTGGCAAACAACTCTCCCTTTTGTACAATCCCTTCTCGGCAGATAATGCGCAGCCCGTGTGTTTTTAGAGCACAGGCCAAACCGATGTTAAAAGACAGAACATACTTGAACAATAAGAAAATATATACATCTGTATATTAATAACAGGAAGTTTTGAGGCCTTTCGCCGTCGTAACTTTTTTTCCGCTGCTCCTCGGAACGCGCCCTTTGGGAGAACGTGTACCTGAGGTGCCGAAGCTGTACCTCGCCGGGTTCGTATTTCGCGAAAGCCTGCCGTTTGGCTACAAAATATGATTTGCCATATTTAAACAAGCGCCATTGATAAATACAACCTGGATGGCTTGCAAAAAGATTGAGGAATACAAATGACCTGCTATCATATAAATCGAAGAAGCCATGTATCCTTCAAGGACTTTCGTAACGCCACGCTATTGCAGGACACCCGACGATGGTTCCCTTATGATTCAGTGTGATGGGTGTGATGAATGGTTCCATGGTGAGTGTGTTGGTGTTACCCCTGCAGAGGGAATGAGCATGGATAAGTATTTCTGTCCTTTCTGTAAGTGTAGGTAACCCATTTCCTTTCTTCTTTGCAGTTATGGATCCTGATGCCATGGAAGAGAGTTTGGAAGAGAGTTTGGAGGTCCACGCTGACGGGGCCTTTGGAGGCGATGAAGGAGATCCTTTAAGGGTGAGAATGGGGCCATCCCCACCCCCATGGTCCGCCCGCAAACGGACATGGTTGCGTAAACTTAGACGTCTGAGGGGCAAGCTCCGTGCTGGGACGAGGGATTCACCTCAGCCGGTTTCAGCTGCTGGAGGAGTTTCCCTTGCCCCAGCCGGAGCCCGGAGTACTCGTACTCGCAGTCAGGGGAGTAGGGGGAGGGGGCGTGGGGCTCTTCGTATGAACTGCCCACCCACTCCGGGGAGGTATGGGGAGGGGGCTTGGTGCTCTTCTTTTGAGGAGCCCACCTCCTCCAGGGGGTATGGGGAGGGGGCTTGGTGCTCTTCGGAGCCCACCCCCTCCGAGGGGTACGGGAGGGTTTGGAGCTCTTTGAGAGCCCACACATGCCGGGGGGTAGGGGGAGAGGGATGCTCAATTATATGAGCAGAGTCTTAGCTTCCAGCGGCTACCCTTCGAATGCCATCCCACTATCCGGGTTTGATACCCATTTTCACCCGGATAGATGTGGATGGTTTGGGGGCAGGCATCAACAAGCTAACATCTTGCCTGAGCACCCGATTGAGTTGGTTGGGGGGGTCATGAATTTTTGTGACCCCACCTTTTACAGGGATCCCAACTTCCTTAATAGTCGGGTGCTGGCCTTCAAGTCACCAACTAGGGGTAGTGGTTGGAAGCTGGCCCTCGGGATACATCCCAAACATGCCACAGCATACTCCGAGGAAGATTGGGGACGGTTTGTCGCCCTGTTGCAGAACCCCCTCGTGGTTGGGATGAGCGAAGTCGGTTTTGACTTTTCGGTCCCTTCCCAACGGTGGCCGGACCAGGAGGTGTTGTTCCTTCGCCTTCTAGGTCAGTGCACCCAGGGGAGGGTCCTCGTCTTACACCTTCGAGGGGGGGCGCAGGCAGATACCAACTATGCGGTGCACAGGTTGAGCAGAAGGCTACTCAAGCGACACTGCTCCCCACTTCAGCGGCTGCATCTCCATTGCTTCAATTCTGATGAAGTCCAGGTGATTTTGAAGTGTTCAGATTTCGAAGTGTTTAGATTTTGAAGTGTTCGGATTTGGAAGTAATCAGATTTCGAAGTAAACGATTTACAAAGTATTCAAATTTCGAGGTAATCAAATTTCGAAGTAATCAAATTCGAAGTAATTGAATTTTTCGGATCGAATGTTCTGTATTGAATTTATGGAGTAAAGAGAAGCCTATGGCATCCCAAACTAGTGGTAATGGGGCAGTCTCCTCTCAAGGTATACTATGTTAACTTTCCAAGGAATTTATATGTTATGTTAATTTCTTTATTAATATTAGTAATATTTTATTTTCTTGGTAATTTAAGTAATGTTAATTCCATTAGTAATATTGATTTTCTTGAAGTAATCTTGATTTGCGCTTCTAAACTTTTGTCACAAGCACTATATACATTTTTTGTATTATTATTATCATGTATTCTTCAGATATAACGAATAACGAACACTCACCCACACCACAAGGATTTGCCCCATCATTGCCTATGAAAAGAAAATGAGTGTATATGCTCATCGAGTGTGTGCCTTAGAAAACTGCTTAACTGCCTAAAGCAGGATGTGAAGAAAATGCATTACATCTTGGTCACAACTGTTTTCAATGTAGGGATTTGTTCCAACTCATTTTTAAACCAAGCTTCACTTGTATTTATTTTAAAGATGTTTGTAATTTTATAGTTTTGTATTTGTATTTTATGTAGTTTTAATGAGTGAATAAATTGAATTGAATTGAATTGAAAGAGTCTATTATTTGAAATGTTGGTATATCAAATTATTTTGCTATTTCAAGTATGTTCTTTATTTTGTTGGTTATCTATTTCACTTTTTAAGGTTGGTGAAGTGAGAATTCTCGCAGGGGGCAAGAAATTGAGATCCCTCGAACTTCAAGATGGAGATGACACGATTGATATCTGCTTGTGGTGAGAGCTAACATCAATCGCAGTGACGCCTCAATTCCACTTCGGACATGACAATAAACTTGCGTATATATATTTGTTTCTGAATCCAAGATATGAATCAAGATTTTCGACCTTCTCCTCTCGGTGTGGTCTCCTTAGGAGATCGACCTCTTCGCCTCTCCGTTCAACCACCGGCTTCCGAGATATTGTTCTCGAGGCCGGGATCTGGAGGCCTGGGCATTGGACGCCTTTTCGTTCCACTGGGGTTCTCTCCGGGGTTAAGCGTTCCCCCCCATTCCACTTGATCCCTCAGGTCAGAAAATCAAGTTGGACAAGGCTTGGGTTCTGTTGATCGCCCCCCATTGGCCAAGGAGGTCGTGGTTTCCAGACCTCCTGGAGTTGTTAGCCGATCAACCTCTTTGTATTCCGCTGAAGGAGGACTTGGTGTCTCAGCCTCTCTCAGGGATACTTCATCCTCGGCCAGCGGTCCTCCATTTGACCGCTTGGCCGTTATCGGGGAGGTTGCCAGAGCCGAGGGCCTCTCAGTTTTTTATTAAGAGCCGCCGAGATTCAACTAGAGTAGTGTATAACTCTCGGTTATAGGCGTTCCACCAGTGGTGTGAGGGTCTTGGCGTGGTGCCCAGGATGGCGTCTCTTGGTGTCATAGCTGATTTCCTTATTTCTTTATTTGACAAAGGTAGGTCTCTCTCCACGTTGCGTGGTTATCGCTGGCTATTGCCGCAATCCATGCAGGTGTTCAGGATGGTTCTGGGGTTTCGAACTCCCCTCGGCTGGCGATGCTGTTTTGGGGGAAAAAAGTGAGTTACATGGAACTACAAAATGGGGACGACAGCATAAAGCCATAGACGTGCGCCTGAGGGGGACCCGACTTCTATCCCTGTGGCCATCAATCAGAAAGTGGAGGCATCTCCTGTTATTTTATCAGAGAACAATAACAGATTTTTAATCTTTCATTTGTCCCAACTCATTTTTAAACAAAGTTTCACTTGTATTTATTGTCAAGATGATTTTAATATTATAGTTTTGTATTTTATGTGGTTTTAATGAGTGAATAAATTGAATTGAATTGAATTGAAAGGGATGATTTTTTGAAATGTTGGTATATTAAATTATTATGCTTGTTATTTGAGGTATATTCTTTATTTGTACATGTTGGTGAAGTGAGAGTTCTCGCTGATGGGAAAAAGCTCAGATCTCTCGAACTCCAAGATGGAGAAGACACCATCGATGTCTGCTTGTGGGTGGGGAGAGCTGACGTCAATCCCAGTCGCAATAAATCAGAAGGTGGAGGCATCTCCTGTTGTTGTCACCGAATACAATAACATTCCACTACATGCATGTAGTTAAACGTGCGTATATATATTTGTTTCTAAATCCAAGATATGAATCAACGTAATGGCTGCAGTTTCTGGGATAACTCGCAAGTCTGGTCTAGGTTTTTGGACTGCAGGCTTCGAATGAGGCCCTTTCAGAGGCACCTGCTGAAGTTTTTTACACCCGGCATCGATTCCCTCAATGTGTGGATTCCACTATCGAGGGAAATCGTTCGGCTGCTCGCCCCCTGGGCGAACATTTTGTTTCTATTTTATTTTCACCTTTTCAGGCAGTATCGCCTTCGACCTATCATCATGGCGATCACTTGCTGTTAAATCAGAGACCCTCTCTCATAAATATGTTGTAATACTTGTTATTGTTAGAGCTATTGTGAGGATACAGTAGGTAGTAGTCCATTCTGAGTAATGGAAGGGATTCATAAGATAATGTAAGCATTATGATCCTTGTTGTAAGTATCGTAAATATCTTTTAGTTGTGTTTGATTTAGTTCTTTTAATAAAGGAAGCCATATATATTTCCTTTACATATAAACTCTCCTGTTATTATTTCTTTAGTGTACTATATTGTAGGTACCTAAGTTAGAGAAATGTGCTTAGTGTGATGGTAGATGAGTATGACTGTTGATGTGTTTGATTGAGTGAATACAACACTATAACATTAAACAAAGTCTTTTAATGAAACATAGCCCGACTTGTGGGGATTGTAAAATGATTTTATGGGAATGTTGGAGTAGCTTTACTAAATTCCACTGCCAATATATCAATTAATTTACTATATCTTCCGCAGCGTTAATCTGTGCTAATTGTTTATAACGATCCTCCCCCACCCTAAAAATTCTGGTGCTACACAAGGAAAGAGGATTATGAGCACTTTGTGGAGCTCTTTCAACCAAGATCCCTGTTTGATACATTGCCCCGAAGGAGCCATGTATCCTTCCCAAGGACTTTCGGAATGCCACGCCCATCCGGGAAGAAAGAAGGGGGTCTTGAAGAGCAGACTGCTCTATTACAGCGCTCAGCTGGACTTGGGAGTCGCAATATCAAACCGTGTGAGGACAGATGGAACAGCTTCAACAAGACGCTCATCTCTACAATGATATTCTCTATGATGATGTCCTTCCCGATGCCATCCTTTCTGTTAACACAATCCAATGCAACAGCACAACATGCTTCTGATCTTGGTAGTCCCTTCTGGGACAAGCTAAGCACTGCAGCAGCAGTGGTCGCCAAGAGAACCACCAAGAGGAAGAAGCCTTCCACCGACAGGGAACTCCTTTCGAACTTTGTGGAGCTCTTTCAACAAAGATCCCTATTTGATACCTTGCCCCGAAGGAGGGCTTTCGTAACGCCACTCCAATCCCGGAAGAAAGAAAGGGGGTCTTGAAGAGCAGACTGCTCTATTACAGCGCTCAGCTGGACTTGGGAGTCGCAATATCAAACCGTGTGAGGACAGACAGAACAGCTTCAAGATGACCTACCTGCGATGACATTCTCTACGATGATCTCCTCTCCGATGACATCCTTTCTTTCTTTCAGTAAGTCCTGAAAAGAGCTATATAAGAACTAGCTATTATTGCTTTATTATTGATTAATATTGTTGTAAAATGGCATTTGTTATGCCAATTCTCTCATTGTGTATTCGTGAACGCGTAGGTACATGTGTGACCAGGCCAGGTTATTTTACCAGAGCGCAGGTATTTCATATACATACACATATGTATGCATCTTGGATGCTCTTACGTATCCGTTTATCGTCCTTTTACGGGCGCGCAACTCGCAGCAATAATCCGATATCCAAAGCACTGGTTCATTCAAGAACTTGACAGCTGAAGAGAAGGAGCTACCACTCAAAGCCTTAAGTGCCGGAGCCCCACTCTTGAAGTCACCCTCCGAGTTTTTACAATCTAGCTGAGCATCGTTCATCTAGCTGAGCATCGTTCATCTAGCATATAGCTGAGCGACATTATAGCGGAGCATCGAGTAGGACCTACTCATAATATAAGGCTAGTGTCTTGCGTTTCCTTTCTGTCATTTCATCCCATTTCACCGCCCCGTAAGTAAAACGGTGGTTTAACTACTACGCCATCATTCATCATCTTTCACTAACCACCCGATTTTACTTCAATATATTAATACATTATACATAGATACATAATACAAGTAGTATTGAGTAATATTGATACATTAGACATTATACATATAGATAATGACAAAGGTATAATACAAGTATAGTATTGATTAATTTATGGATCTGAGATGCACGGCCCTACGTGCTATCAAGATCTGTGGTATATACTCCTTTTTCCCAATAGACTGTAGTGTAATTATAAATGTCTGGATAATTAAATGCAGACAGGCGATCTGTTTATAAAGGTTATGGGATTTTTGAGTGCCGTAAAGGTTTATAATTACGTTTGTGGCATGAATTAAATCCAGGATTTTTGCTTCAGGATCTGAGGTAATGTTACTGGGACACTTTAATCTAGATCATGATAAATATATAGTATAATTTAGTCTATTTAGTTGGGAGAAATATATTGGAAATTAGCAATACGGACCGGACGCATGTGCGTGCGTTGGATGGCTTTCCATACTCGATCGCACGTACATGCATGTGCCCGTATATAAGCAGGTTTCATCCCGCCGCCATTGCAGAAACCAGACACAGAACCAGAACCAGAAGTAAACCATCTACAAGGAGACATCGGAGCATCACAGCATCACAGCGACACAGCAAGGATGACAACGGACAACTTGGATCTATCGGTGAGTTCTCCAGTTAGAGGTTTACTTTAGTGGCGCTGCGAGTTATGGACCCTGATGCTATATGGAAGGCCACGCCGGCGAGGCCTTTGAAGACGAGAAAGGCAAGGAAGGAGACCCTTTAAGGGTAAGAATGGGGCCACCCCCACCCCAGGGTCCGCCCGCAAACGGACATGGTTGCGTAAACTTAGACGTCTGAAGGGCAAGCTCCGTGCTGGGCTATTGCCGCAATCCATGCAGGTTTTCCGGATGGTTCGGGGGTTTCGAACTCCCCTCGGCTGGCGATGCTGTTGCGTTCATTTTTTCTAGAACGACCACCCCAGCAGAAGCTTGCTCCTCCTTGGAGTCTTCCCAAGGTTCTGGCTGCTTTGGCCGCCCTTTGAGCCTCTAGCCAAGGCGTCTCTTCACCGTCTCACGATCAAGATTGCGATTGCATCAAGGCAGAGAAGAGGCTCTCTTCACGCCCTCTGTGTTTTGCTCGAGTTCTTGAAATCAGGCATAGTGTGTATGTGACTGGGGGTATAGCAGGGTCCTGTGACTTTTATTTTGATGACTGTTTGTCTGGAGGACTAAGCAACTTGTCCACACTTCAACTGTATATCCGAGCTTCTTTCGTTTTCATTTTGTTTCCGAGCTCGTCGTCACCGACCCATTATGGGCCCATTACAGTAGGGATTACATTTACAAGATTTTTAATCTTTCATTTGCCCAACTCATTTCTAACCCAAGCTTCTCTTGTTTTTATTGTCAAGATGTTTGTAATTTCATTTTTTGGGGGTGTATTTTATGTGGTTTTAATGAGTGAATGAATTGATTTGAATTTAATTGAAAGGGTTGATTATTTGAAATGTTGGTATATCAAATTATTATGCTTGTTATTTGAAGTATGTTCTTTATTTTGTTGGTTATCTATTTTATTTTTACAGGTTGGTGAAGTAAGGATTCTAGCAGGGGGGAAAAAGTGAGGTACCTGGAACTACAGGATGGGGACGACAGCATAGACGTGCGCCTGTGGGGAGACCTGACTTCTATCCCTGTGGCCATTCATCAGAAAGTGGAGGCATCATCAGTTATTGTATCTGAGTACAATAACAGATTTGTAATCTTTCTTTTGTCCCAACTCATTTTTAAACCAAGCTTCACTTGTATTTATTGTCAAGATGTTTGTAATTTAGTGTTGTATTTGTATGTTATGTGGTTTTAATGAGTGAATAAATTGATTTGAATTGAATTGAATTGAATTGAATTGACTTGAATTAAATTGAATTGAATTGAATTGAAAGGGTTGATTATTTGAATGTTGGTATATTAAATTATTATGCTTGTTATTTGAGGTATATTCTTTATTTTTACAGGTTGGTGAAGTGAGAGTGCTGGCGGATGGCAAGAGACTCCGAACTGTAGAACTACAAGACGGAGACGACTCCATCAACATGTGCCTGTGGGGGGAGTTAACGACTCTAGCGGTGGAAATCAATCAGAAGGTGGAGGCATCTCCTGCTGTTGTCTCCGAATACAAGAACAGGAAACGCCTTGAATCAACTACGTCAATGAAGTTTAAGGTGCGTATATATATTGTTTCTAAATCCAAGATATGAATCAACGTATTGGTAACATGTCAGTTGGATCATGTAAGGGGCGCTGGTCAGAGAATGTGGATCATCCGCATAAACTAGGATATCCTGGTAAACATGGACAAATTGCGTCTTATAAAATAAGGATCGTCCTCATTTTCGCGGACATTTTTATTCTTCGGCCTCTAGAATTAGTTAGGGCTTGATCCAGTAGCTGAGTAGGGTCTTAAGTTTAAAGGTTTAAAAGTTTCCCATCTGGAGATTTTCGACCTTCTCCTCTCGGTGTGGTCTCCTTTGGATCTCCATTTAATCACCGGCTTCCGAGATATTGTTCTCGGTCTCTTGGCGTGATCGCCGATTTTCTCATTGCCTTGTTTGACAAGGGTAGGTCTCTCTCAACGTTGCGTGGTTATCGTTCAGCTATTGCCACAATCCATGCGGGTTTTCTGGATGGTTCAGGGGTTTCGAACTTCCCTCGGCTGGTGATGCTGTTGCATTTTTTTTAGAACGAGCACCCCAGCAGAAGCTTGCTCCTCCTTGGAGTCTTCCCAAGGTTCTGGCTGCTTTGAGCCTCTAGCTAAGGCATCTCTTCACTGTCTCACGATCAAGCCTCTGTTTTTTATTGCGATTGCGTCAGGGCAGAGAAGAGGCACTCTTCACGCCCTCTGTGTTTCGCCAGGCCACATCCGCTGGGAGAGGAAGGGTGTGAGGCTAACATCAATCCCTGTGATGTTAAATCAGAAGGTGGAGGCATCTCCTGTTATTGCATCAGAATACAATGCCCAGCCTTCCAAGAAAATGACCACTAGCTGAAACGAAACTGCGCTACCTAAAGAGAAAATGTTATCAAGGATGACACGTTGCTCCAGATGTATAAGAATATGGTGCAGGGCTGCCAAGACCAGACCTTTTAGTCCGACCTTTCACAGGTGGCGGCGAGAATGGGGGTCAATTTTAAGAGTCAACAATACCTCGCTTTGGACAAGCCGGTGCGACTTAGCGAGGCCCATGCCACGTCTGGCATGAGCCTTGCCGCATATCTGGGGTCTCTTTCGAGACTCAGGGTCAAAGTTCGGGAATTAGAGAATTTACTTCTGTTTATTATGCGCTCAATAAATCTTTCTTTATTATTATTATTTGTTCCTGCATCTTATGCAGTCAACACATATTCAATATCTTCTCAACAAATATATTTTATTTTTACCTTTTTCGTCATGGCAATCACTCGCTGTTAAATCTGAGACCCTCTCTCATAAATTGTGAGGATACAGTAGTAGTCCATTCTGAGTAATGGAATGGATTCATAAGATAATGTAAGCATTATGATCCTTGTTGTAAGTATCCTAAATATCTTTTAGTTGGGTTTGATTTAGTTCTTTTAATAAAGGAAACCATATATTTCCTTTACAAATAAACTCTCCTTTTATTATTTCTTTATTCAACTATATTTTAGGTACGTAAGCTAGAGAAATTTGCTTATTGTGATGGTAAATGAGTATATGACTGTCGATGTGTTCGATTGAGTGAATAAAACACTATAACATTAAACAAAGTCTTTTAATGAAACATAGCCGACTTGTGGGGATTGTAAAATGATTTTATGGGAATGTTGGAGTAGCTTTACTAAATTCTACTGCCAATATATCAATTAATTTACTATATCTTCCGCAGCGTTAATCTGTGCTAATTGTTTATAACGATCCTCCCCCACCCTAAAAATTCTGGTGCTACGCAAGGAAAGAGGATTATGAGCAATAAGACATTTTTTGCACATTCACATAGTATTATATTTCATGGTTCAGAATGGACAGGAGTAAGTCATTCTTCACTTGAATTCCTTATAGGTACGCAAGGGTGGATGTTACCCCCGCAACGTACACGACATGACATGGAACCGGACTGTGAATGTCAACGAGGGCAGAGGAAAATGCATCCCCTTAGGTCATTGCAACGACCATTTCAACTGCAGTCTGCAGTTCTAAAGTTACATGTGGGATCCTTTATGATTTAGAATGCACGGGAGTAACTCATTATTCACTTGGATTCCTTATAGGTACGCAAGGGTGGATGTTACCCCGCATCGTCCATGACTTGACATGGAACCGGACTGTCAATGTCAACGGGGGCAGGGGAAAATGCATTCCAATAGTTCGGTGCAACGAGCATTGTAACTGCAGTTCTAAAGTTACATGTGGGATCCTTTATGATTTAGAATGCACGGGAGTAACTCAATATTCACTTGGATTCCTTATAGGTACGCAAGGGTGGATGTTACCCCGCATCGTCCATGACTTGACATGGAACCGGACTGTCAATGTCAACGGGGGCAGGGGAAAATGCATTCCAATAGATCGGTGCAACGAGCATTGTAACTGCAGTTCTAAAGTTACATGTGGTAGTGGGTGGTAAATCAAGTCTTTATTAGAGATCATGTACACAAAAACCAGGCCCGTCAACCCAGTGGGTTAGGCGGCAGGTTATAATGAACAATACATACAATAGCAAAGTACATTAACAATAACAATACAAGTTACAGTGTAATAATATATGTGATAACAAGGAGCACCGGGATAAAGAGAGAGGGAAAAGGAAGATGTGAAAAGGAGAAAAGGAGAAAAGGAGAGGAAAACAGAAGTGGTATAGTACAGAACAGGGTAAAAGAAGAAGATTGTAACATTATGGTGAGGAAGCTAGAAGATCCCCATACATGATACATAAATGAACAGTGTATAATTGAATCTAGATAAATTGCGTATTATGGTAAATATTGACATTTTGGTACAGAATGGTTACACGTCATTGATAAACAAAAAAATATGAAAAAATTAATGTCTATAGATCGATAAATTAAAGGTATTGATCAAATTGGCATGCTGGCTCACGTCTACCTTGGAATATTACATAGGAACTAAAAAGAACGGCCTTCAATATTTCGTCCCTGGATTCCGGGTACCTAGTTGAGTTATTGATTTTGAGGATTTCCTTTAGGCGGTATTTATTTTGTGGGGTTATGAGTCCACGTGAACCGATTTCAATACAGATTAGATTGCTCTTCCACCCTCTTGATGTTATGTCATGTGTGAGGCTTGCGTATTTGTCTTGTTTCCGTTGATGTGCTTTGTCAATGTTTCGAAGGGGACTGTGAGTTCGATGATGATAATGTCCTTATTTTTGTTGTCAATGTGGCAGATGTCTGGTTTGTGTTGGGTACGTATTATGTTTGGTGGTATGGTGCCCCCATCGATGCTTTCTCCTTCTATGTCTGCATATACTTTGGTGGAATTGTTTGAAGTGTTTGAGCATGATGCGTAGCCACCTTTCACAATTATTAAGAACATGATGCAGAGTGCCAGTACAATTACAAAGGTTACATTTATCAGATATTCTTTTTCCCCACCGGTACAGGTTTTTGTTAGTAGGAAGACTATCTATTGCTGCATTAACACTGAACTTCATAACACTCATGAATTCTCCCTGTACAAGTAAAGGTTCGATCACTCTTTTCCAATTTTCTCTACATACATCTTGAACTGATTTTTTAATCACAGTTTTTGTCTGGTTCCAGCTTACAGAGTCTGGTATTTTTTAGTGAATTTCATGGCTTCCAAAGAGAACGACGTTTGTCGTGACCATCCCCTTTCCCTCTCTAGTCTTCGGTCAAGGGCCTGATTTACAACATCGTCGCCTTTGACCCTAGATCTACTGTAAGCCAGACAATGACAGGTTCGGTAAAGGTCCGAAATGGAAGGTATGTTCAAGCCATCAGGATCGTGGACCACAGCAAGATTGGCACCACGTGACGGTATTGAGGAGTGTATCCAGTCTACACATAGCCAGAGAGGTAGTTGAAGCTACCTCAAAGCAAGGGAAAAAGAAGAAAAAAAGAAAAAATTGTGGTCTATACAAATGTTTTACACCGGTAGTTAGCTATAGCCACCTGCGTCATCCAGAACAAAAACCAACCAATGGCTACATCTACAACAACAAGCAACTCCCGACACAACCGCAAAGGACTGCTGCCAACAACCTAGCCAGCAACCAACCAGTGCTAACTTCTTTATTGAAAACAAGATACAATACACAATTATATTCATCCTTATTTCACACAGAATTCTCATAACTTCAATTTAATTAGATTACTGTACTTTTCCGTAATTTGCATCCATTTCTCTGTAATTGACGTTTATAATGATCAATTATTTTTAATCTTGTCCTTATTTTGATATTTCTTTAGTTCATGAATTAGTAGTGTAATTTTGTTGTTTTAATATTGTAAAGCGCATTGTTATTTTCTCTGAAGATGAAATGCGCTATATAGCTAGAAGCCTAGGTTATTATTATTTACCGGTATATGCCCTATGCTAGAATATCCACATCACAAAACTCTGTATTTTACTCAGGACCTATACACCGATTCGGGCGACTTCTGGTGGAAGTGCGCCCTCATAAGGTGACGCCATAACTGGGGGGCGTCTGACTGATCTAATTAATATTTACGTTATGGTCTACTCTTCAGAGTCTTACTGTTACATTGTAAGGAATAAAGTAATAGTTAAGTAAGAAAGAATTAGTCTAGCCCTTGCACTCTAGAATCTAGGCCTATAATACTATCGGAGAAGCCCCCCAGTTATAGCGCCGCCACCGGCGGGCAGGTACATAAAACCCCCAAACCGAATCGGTGTATAGGCTGTGGACATTGCCCTTCTCTCACCCCCTTTCTCTATTTACCTTTTCATTCCATCATCACCATTGTGCGTCTAAGCTGATTTTGTGCCAAACACCTGATATTGGGGTTGTGATGTATTTTTTTTGGTCCTCAACGTTTAGAGGGTAAAGTAACTTGTAATGTTCTTGTTTTCAATGTAGTGTATATAGTGGTACGCTTATTTGGGCAACACATTGACCTAAAGGGGGCGCTATAGCTATAGCAATAGAGGAGTTGGGTTAAGTTGATCATTTGTACGGTTATTAGTTTGACTTTGTATACAGTTGAACAGCATTAATTATGTTCCCGATAGTATGCCAGGAACGGCTAAACAACCTCTGGACTTGAATTCCTGTATTAGATTACACGTGTTCATTTCCGATAAATAGTTAGACAATAGACCGTTTTTCCAGGAACCCGACATTCTCGCGGGGCTGTAGGCTCCTCCCATTTGTCATTGGTTATATTTAATTAAATGTATAACTCCTCTCTTAATTGGTAGATTGAACTGGTCTAGAGGTCGGATGACTTAAGGGTCATTTAATATATCCTATCTTGTAATTGGTTGTTTTCGTAAGGGTCCTCCTGATTGGCCGATAAGATCATGTGATTTTTAAGCCTCCTCGGGTGCCTGAGTATTTAAATGCCATGTGCGGGATTTTGTAACTCAGTTTATTTCGTTCCATTACTATGTTAAGGATGTGCTGCTAAATTCGCTCAAGCTATAGGACCGCCCAGCCTCAGAGAATAATCTATTTCAAAATGTCCTTAAATAAATAATCTTTCTTTGAACTACTGGAGCTTAGGGCCTCTCGGAGAGGGCCTCTCAGTTTTTGATTAGGAGTCGCAGGGATTCTACGAGAGTAGTTTAACTCTCGGTTGGAGGCTTTCCACCGGTGGTGTGAAGGCCTTGACGTGGTTCCCAGGAAACTTGCTCCTCCTTGAAGTCTTCCCAAGGTTCTGGCTGCTTTGAGCCTCTTGCTATAAGGCGTCTCTTCACTGTCTCACGATCAAGACTGTTTTTTATTGCGATTGCGTCTGGGCAGAGAAGAGGCACTCTTCACGCCCTCTGTGTTTCGCCAGGCCACATCCGCTGGGAGAGGAAGGGTGTGAGGCTTATTCCTAAGCCGTCTTAGGGCGCTTAAGTGGTATTTGGACAGGACTAAAGGTTTCCTGAAGGATGAGCAGTTGTTTCCGATTACGCAGGAACCCTTCTCTCCTGCTTCAAAGGAATCCATTTCTAGATGGATCGTTGAGGCGGTGCAAGCCGCGTGCCGAGGGTTTGCGCCCTCGGGCGCATGATACCAGGGGTGGAAGCACTTCCTGGGCTCTGTTCCATGGTGTAGCCCTTCATGACATTATGAAGGCTGCGTTTTGGTTTTCTCCTAATACTTTCCTTTCGTGTTATCTTAAAGATATTCCTGCAAGTGAGGACTGTATGGACAATTGTGACTTTTTTTTATTTCGAAGGCTGCTTGTCTGGAGGACTAAGTAACTTTTCCACACTTCAAATGTATATCCGAGCTTCTTTCTTTTTCATTTTGTTTCTGGACTCGTCGTCACCGACCCATGGCTCATTACAGTAGGGATTACATTTACAAGATTTTTAATCTTTCATTTGCCCAATTCATTTTTAACCCAAGCTGCTCTTGTATTTGTTGTCAAGATGTATGTAATTTCATAGTTTTTTATTTGTATTTTATGTGGTTTTAATGAGTGAATAAATTGATTTGAATTGAATTTAATTGAATTGAAAGGGTTGATTATTTGAAATGCATGCTGGTATATCAAATTATTTTGCTTGTTATTTGAAGTATGTTCTTTATTTTGTTGGTTATCTATTTTATTTTTACAGGTTGGTGAAGTGAGGATTATAATAATCCTCACTTCACCAACCTGTAAAAATTAATTTGTATAGCAGGGGGAAAAAAATTAGGTACCTGGAACTACAGGATGGGGACGACAGCATAGACGTGCGCCTGTGGGGAGACCCGACTTCTATCCCTGTGGCCATTCATCAGAAAGTGGAGGCATCATCTGTTATTGTATCTGAGTACAATAACAGATTTGTAATCTTTCTTTTGTCCCAACTCATTTTTAAACCAAGCTTCACTTGTATTTATTGTCAAGATGTTTGTAATTTAGTGTTGTATTTGTATGTTATGTGGTTTTAATGAGTGAATAAATTGATTTGAATTGAATTGAATTGAATTGAATTGACTTGAATTAAATTGAATTGAATTGAATTGAATTGAAAGGGTTGATTATTTGAATGTTGGTATATTAAATTATTATGCTTGTTATTTGAGGTATATTCTTTATTTTTACAGGTTGGTGAAGTGAGAGTTCTCGCTGATGAGAAAAAGCTGAGATCTCTCGAACTCCAGGATGGAGACGACTCCATATCAACATGTGCCTGTGGGGGGAGTTAACGACTCTAGCGGTGGAAATCAATCAGAAGGTGGAGGCATCTCCTGCTGTTGTCTCCGAATACAAGATCATCCGCATAAACTAGGATATCCTGGTAAACGTGGACAAATTGCGTCTTATAAAATAAGGATCGTCCTCATTTTCGCAGACATTTTTTTTCTTCGGCGCTCACTAGTAATCGCAGAAGAATGTCAACATTCCGGACAAGTCACAACCCTTGCTTCTGTGAAGCGGTTCTGGCAGATGGACTCTGCAGGAACTATATTAGGGACAGCTGTTGAGTAGTCAGTGGATGACAAGAAAGCCAGAGTGATAATGGACAAATCCATTAAGAATGTAAATGGCCACTATCAACATGCCCAGCTGTCCCTTCCAAACAAATAACCACTAGCCAAAGCGTGACTGCGCCACCTCAAGAGAAAATTTGACAAGGATGAGTTGTACTTAGCTCCAGATGTATAAGGATACGGTGCAGAGCTATACCTAGAGAAAGGATACGCTTAGGATATACCACCAGGAGCTACAAACCAAACCTCCCAAGACGAGAGAGGTAGAGATAAATCAAAGATGAACAAGGTCTGGTACTTGCCACATCATCCAGTAGCAAATCTACACAAGTCGAACAAGGTCCGCGTAGTCTTCGACTTGTAAAATATATCTTAATTGTGTCATACAATTTATGTCATTTCATAGCACTATGGGAAATTAGCAATACGGACCGCGCGCATGTGCGTGCGTTGGATGGCTTTCCATACTCGATCGCACGTACACGCGTGCGCCCGTATATAAGCAGGTTCATCCCGCCGCCATCGCAGAAACCAGACACAAAACCAGAACCAGAAGTAAACCATCTACAAGGAGACATCGGAGCATCAGAGCGAAGACAACGGACATCTGTACATTGGAGCTATCGGTGAGTTCTCCGAATAGAGTTTTACTTTAGCACTCTCACAAGTTTACTGTTGTTCTCAACGCTTTTATATAATAAGACAATCGATGACTTGTAAGTTACGGACAAACTACTGATGAAAGAATTCCCAGTTTCACAAAATTTGAAAGTTTAATTTTGTTGTATGAAATAAGAGGTAGGAATCAAATTGGTGATTGTTGTATGTTTTTATGTGTGTGATTTTTTCAATATGTGTTCTTTGTTTGTTCTCTTCTTTTTTTGCACATACAGGCTAAACATTCCATATTGTAAAAAGATTTTATGGGAATGTTGGAGTAGACCGAAAGCTTCAGTCTCTATATCGTCGGTTGTTCCACTGAGACTACGTCTGGCTCCACTAGACCTATATTCATATTCATGCCAAAGTTTTTTAGTCTCCACCCCATTGACCTCATTCATAGACGTGCGCATATGTGCACGTACATGTACATCACGCTGCTGCTACTCACGTTTGAGTTCTCGTGTTGTCTGCTTCACGTGCGCGCGCTATCATCGACGTGACGTGCGGAGAAGCTAGCCGAGGCGAGGTCATTGAATATTCATTAGCCGCCATTTTGATTTCTGTCGGTCAGAATGCTTGACGTGGGTCATCGAGAAGCAGCCAAAAGCTCGGTAAGTCCTTTTATTTCTTTTATATTTGTATGTCGTGGGGAAGGGGGGTAAAAAGGGAACTTTTAGGGACTGACAATTGCCTAGAAAATTACTGCAATTGAAGATAAATGATGTATCTAGGCCTATTTCTCCTCAAGTTTGTCATGTTTGTGGGAGGGGCCTAACGGCTAAAATCTAGCCGTGATATCTTCCAACGTACGATGGTATAGGCGATCGTTCAGTGGAGCCAGACGTAGTCTCAGTGGAACAACCGACGATATAGAGACTGAAGCTTTCGGTCTATGTTGGAGTAGCTTTACTAAATTCTACTGCCAATATATCAATTAATTTACTATATCTTCCGCAGCGTTAATCTGTGCTTTGTTTATTACCATCTTCCCGCACCTTAAAAAGTCCGGTGCTACACAAGGAAAGAGGGTTATGAGCAATAAGATACTTTTTGCACATTCACATAGTATTATATTTCATTATTATATTTCATGGTTCAGAATGGACAGGTGTAAGTCATTATTCAGTTGAATTCCTTATAGGCAAGCAAGGGTGGATGTTACCCCGCATCGTCCATGACTTGACATGGAACCGGACTGTCAATGTCAACGGGGGCAGGGGAAAATGCATTCCAATAGATCGTTGCAACAAACATTTCAACTGCAGCTCTAAAGTTACAGGTATGATCCTTTTTAATTTGCAAAACGTAAGGAAAGAGATGAGGAAGGAGAAAGGAGGAGAGCATGCAGCAACAAGAAATGATGGCCATCGGAAGCGACCGGGAAGTGGCAGTGGAAGATGATGACGACGAAGAGGAGGAAGAACTATCAAGACGGCAGGGTGATAGCGATGAAGATTAGTTAACAGGGAAACTAAAAAAGGAGAAGTATGACTTTGATGCCACCACAGATAATACAGTAATTTCAAGTTAAACTCTCGTAATTTGCTTTCTCTAGGTTCTCTAAGGTTCTCTAGGTTTCTCTAAGCCAGGTTATGATACCATCCAGGGTTCAATGAAATTAACGCTGACCTGAACAAAACATATGCTAAGTCGAGTCACGTGATGAGACGTACTTTAAGGAAGAGTGAAGATGTAATATGGAAGGTTCAATCTGAAATTGAAAAAAAGGAGAAACAGCTAGACATGCAATCGTGTTACAACGATATGCGTGCAATGACGCACATGTTTCTTCGTTTTAAACGAAAGAGCTTCTCTCGGACTATCCATAGCAATTTGTAAAAAGCTTCTGTGATAGTGGAGATAGGTCGGGCGAAAGAAAAGTGACAAGGTGGAAGGTGGAACCTCAAATAAAATATTTCCTAATTTTGTACTTCTTTTTATTTTAATATTTTTATTTTAATTCTTCATTTGAAGGAAACGTGTTAATGGTCAAAATTGCCATTAATCATAAGATATTTTTACTGTAAGGATTAAGAACTAAGAATGATAGACTATAAAACTAGCAATGATTACTCACTAGAGGTATTGAGCTCTCTGGCCACAGTTTCCACCAGGTGTTACTTCCTTTATCATAAAAGCAATTAACACGTTTCCTTCAAATGAAGAATAAAAATAAAAATATTAAAATAAAAAGAAGTACAAAATTAGGAAATATTGTATTTGAGGTTCCACCTTCCACCTTGTCACTTTTCTTTCGCCCGACCTATCTCCACTATCACAGAAGCTACGTACTTTTTACAATTTGCTATGGATAGTCCGAGAGAAGCTCTTTCGTTTAAAACGAAGAAACGTGTGCGTCATTGCACGCGTATCGTTGTAACACGATTGCATGTCTAGCCGTTTCTCCTTTTGTTCAATTTCAGATTGAACCTTCCATATTACATCTTCACTCTTCCTTAAAGTACTTCATTTGTGTGATACGTCTCATCACGTGACTCGACTTAGCATATGTTTTGTTCAGGTCAGCGTTAATTTCATTGAACCCTGGATGGTATCATAATAACCTGGCTTAGAGAAACCTAGAGAACCTTAGAGAAAGCAAATTACGAGAGTTTAACTTGAAATTACTGTATTATTTATTGCCATTAAGAAGTAATCTTTTCAAATGGGGAATATCCAATGACGATGTATGCCCAAAATGTAATATTAAAGAGGATATGAATCACGCATTTATAGAATGCAAACTAATTGAGCCCTTCATTAAACATTTGAAAGAAATATTAAGAGATATATACAAAGTAAAGATAATGACGTTCAGTATGCAACACCTGCTCAAAATTGTGAAAGTCATTGTACTTTATTCTTTACAATAGCATTTTGGACCATTTATAAATTGATTGTTAAACAAAATATAACTGGGATAGACAAGAGAACAGTTGCTTCTAAACAAAATTTCCATAGAGAAATTATAAAAAGATTGGAAAGTAAATCAAATATAAAGATGACCAGAAGGCTTTTACCAAAAGAACTATTAGGTGTTATTTAAGGAAAAAAAGAGGGAAAAAAAAAGAGAGGGAAACAAAACTATCAGTATAATTGTTATGTTAATTATGATTCAATTGCTTTGCAAAGCAAAACTTAATTTCAATTCTTTGTTATGACAATAATAATGTTTTTTGTGATTATGTAAATTTGATTTGTAGTATTGTATCTTTGAATGTAACCATGTATATATAATCAATAAATCCTCTGATGAGGCAAAGAGAAAAAAAAATATCCTGGCTTAATTTTCAGTTTCTTTATTATCGACTTTATCGGGCTATATTTTTTATACATCACAGTGATCATTCATTTAGGACCATTTCAACTTAAACAAAATGTATCCATTACTCGAACCTTTACAAATAATATCCAAAATCATTAAATTGAACTATCACGTACGTTAAACTTAATTGTTAATTATGGTTAATTTGTAGATGTTCTCAAACACAGCCAGAAGCTGACCCTAAGACATCTCCAATGTGCTTCTGATCTTGGCAGTCCCCTCGGAGACGAGCTAAGCACTGCAGCAGCAGCAGCGGTCACCAAGAGGAAGAAGCCTTCCACCGACAGGGAACTCCTTTCAAACTTTGTGGAGCTCTTTCAACCAAGATCCCTATTTGATACCTTGCCCAAGAGAAGCCAGGTTTCCTTCAAGCGCTTTCGGAATGCCACTCCCATCCCTGAAGAAAAGAAGGGGGTCTTAAAGAGCAGACTGCTCTATTACAGTGATCAGCTGCGAGGACAGACAGAACAGCTTCAACAAGACGCTCTTCTCTACGATGACGTTTGCTACAATGACGTCCTCTCCGATGATATCCTTTCTGATGACGCCACAATACAGTACAACAGCACTGGTAGCACAGTGTCAAGTAAAGAAGAGCCAGTAATGCACGAGACAATGCTCCAATCAACAACAAAATTGAAGTTACAGTATGTTGTTTATGGAATTTAAGAAACAGAGAAGGAAGAAATTAATTTGTTATTGACCTGTCCATGATTTAAGGGCGAAACTTTCAGGCTCTGGGCTCTACCCTTCGGGCTGAAGCCGGCTCCTTGTGTGTTCACCTGTGTGGTGTTCACACTCACTGATTTTCTTCGGAAATGCGGCCTCCAACTTTTTGCCTACCTAGACGACTGGCTTCTTTTAGCGAGCTCACAGGCTCGTCTACTGGATCACTTGCAACTCCTTTTGCGGACCACGCAGGGTCTCGGCTTTCTGGTGAATTGGAGCAAGTTGAAGCCGTCTCCCACCCGTACCCCGGTGTACTTGGGTGCGGAGTTAGATGTTCCACAAAGAAGATGAGATGTGCTGAATTTAAAATGTTTATATATGTTATACACATTTGATATGAAGATGAAAGCACAAGCGAAAAGAAAATGTTTATATGAGGCTGACAAAATGGAACAGCATGTTAAACAATTTATGAAATATATGTTTGTATTGTGAAAGACCAGGTATGTTTTCTTGTTTTTAATACTTTGGTATAAAGGACACATCAAATCCAACCAAAAAATCTGTTCAACTTGCAAACGCATGGAGACATAAAAGACTTATGCAACAGCCATCATGGAAGACTTTAGTCAAGAAATATGCTCATCCGGATCTAGATGTACAAAGACATTACCAATGCTCTAGTTGCTCCGGTTTTCTCTTCCAGAAGCAGACTCTCTAGCACACCACAGAAAAAAATCCAGGTGATTTTTCCTAAACAACCTGAAGCGCTGCAGATGCACATGATGGCATACAAAATTACTCAACAAGATGTATTTTGTATAAATAATTTTTTTTAAATCGCGCTTCAAAATGATCATGAAGTGCTTAATTTGCTCTCTTTTTAAAAACATTTTTTTCAGATCAGTGACATAAGGGGAGATGCAAAAAGACAAATGAGGGAACTTCACCTCACAGACAGAAGCGGAAGCATATCCGTTTGTCTGTGGGTTGATCTCGCCGACCACCCAATGGTGGTCTCGGAATCCATTACTATAGGCCCATTGACTGTCCAGCAGGACAGAAGATCAAACGAAAAAAAATTGTTTTCGGTAACTACAACCAACATCAAGGTGAATATTATAAATTGACTTTGTTTTATTAATCATCAAGTTAGTATCCAAAGTACTAAAGGGTTTTTGTACACTGTTGTTAAATTAACGATCATTTTGGAATATTGTACATTAAAATTTCCATGTGACCATCACATGGTTTCTTTTTCTTCAATTATACAGAAGGATGACTTTTGGACCTGCGTGGTGGAAGGGGCGACGGATCCTAATGTGTAAGTATTGTTAGAAGTGAAGATATGTTTTGATGTATGATGATTGAATTTTTGTAAAGTAGATTCAATTATAGATTAGAGGTATTGTGAGCATATAGTTTACAATTAATTGTATTATTTTGTTATGACAGGTTTATCGTTTAATGATCATTGTTTATATTATGTATCAGTTAACGTGAAGCACTGTAGTAAAAAAAAAAATTGCAATCAGATAAATAGTGATATTAAAACTGTTGTAATATGTTATATGACTCTGTGAAATGATAGAGTCTGGCAGACGATGTAGTTACTGATTAGTAGCCATATTGTAAGACCATTTATTTATGTATCCTTCCGCATAGCTCGGCGTGGTATTTACATATCATATCTCATGTTAATGTAGTTCCAAGTGGATATACAACATCTCCCTCACAATAGATTTTTTTTAAATGAATACAACATGGAAGCAGCGGTAAGGATAATACCATGCTGTTATTAGATAATCGGACATTGGCTACCGCAGTTTTCCTCGACTTGAACTGAACCAAATGAGAACTAGCTGCTATGTAGAAGTTTGGTCGTCGACAATTATTGCCAACATCGATGTTCCCGCACTGCACCCCACCACCTATCGTCTGCATTACCCGGGTACGAGCCACCGAGCCTCCGCTAATGCCGAATAGCACTGGGAACTGTCTTCCCCGCATAGTAATGTGCATGTAGCACTGATCGCTACACACAACAGACCGAGAGAGGAGATGTAACGACAGTGATTGGAACAGCGCCCATCGGTTTTCTTATCCGTGATCAACGCGGACGAGGACGCGACCTGCTTTCATCAAACTCAAAATAATCTCAGCGAAGAGAGAAATAGCATACAATAAATAGAATGGCATGCAATGATGCTAATGTAAAGAAATGTGCCCAAGGGTATCTTTATGTTGGATAATCAAGGGATACATAAATAAATGGTCTTACAATATGGCTACTAATCAGTAACTACATCGTCTGCCAGACTATATCATTTCACCGAGTCATATAACATATTACAACAAAAACATTGAACTATTTCAAAATGGGTCTAAAAGCCATACCGTGCAATAGGTACATACTATGCAGTTACCTTTTATCATTACCTACAACATGACAAAAAATGATATGACTTAATGAGCACACTCTTAAAGTTATTGTATTTGAGAGATAACAAATTAAGTTAAAGTTAATGGGACTTTGAAAATGTTGTAAAAACTTCTTTTGTACGCCATGTCATTTTTGAAGTTAAATTAATTGATAGAACTCTATATTTTGTAGTCATATTTATTTTATTTATTGATTACATCTTTTAACAGATAATATTGATTAGATCGCAGGCAGTTTTACATAATGGTCCTGCATAAAGAAGGAAAATACAAATTTAAGAACTGACATTAAGAGTATTGAAAAGGAAAATAGCAGGTTTATACAAACGATAAAAATAGAAACCACATAAATAAGTAAACACTAGGAAAAAAGGAAAGAGGGGGGAAAAAAATGCATACATCTTGAGGGAAAATACATCGATGGATAAGTGGATCCACAGAAATTATTATTGATAAGTGTAATATAATCATTGAGAAAATGAAAATAAAACAAGAAATGTATGAGGTACATAGGCCTCGACCAAACAATTTTATAAAATGGATATCAAATATACAACGTAACATAAGTATGTGTAATAAATAAATAAACTTCATGGGTGTTCTCAAACACAGCTAGAAGCTGACGTCAAGAAATCTTCAACGCGCTTCTAACCTTGGTGGTCCCTTCAGGGAGGAGCTATTAAGCAGTGCGGCAACAGTACCAATGATCCAGTTGCAATAAGGTATTCTCTTCCAGAAACAGACTCTCTAAGCACACCACAGAAACGCATCCAGGTGATTTTTCCATAACAACCTGAAGCAATACAGGTGCACATAATGGCATATACAAAGTTACTCAACAATGGCCCTTGGATTCGGATTACTAGCATTCAAATTCACCAACACACCCAGGTTGGGAGATGGAGGAAGAATTGTATGATTTTACAACTTCATGCTATTGCACTGCAAGGAAGCAAGAAAGCTAAAGTATAGTTACCACAGAGTTACCACTCTGAACCAGAATCAGAATCTTGATCTCCAAAAACGTATTTTTCAGATCAGTGACATAAGGGGACTCAATGCAAAAAAACAAATGAGGGAGCTTCACCTCACAGACAGAAGCGGAAGTATATCCGTCTGTCTGTGGGGTGATGTCGCCAACCACCCAATGGTGATTTCTGAATCCATAACGATAGGACCACTCATTGTCCAGCAGGACCGACGATCTAGCGAAAGGAAATTGTTTTCTGTTACAACCACCCACATAAAGGTGAATATTATAAATTGACTTTGTTTTATTAATCATTAAGTTGGTATCCATAGTCATACTTTATTAATTTTGAAAACTTTGGTGGGTATGCCTTTTCTTTTACACAGATATTGCCAGTTGGAGGTTAATAAAAATGTGAAAATATTACATGCAATTAATATTATTTCATAAAGCGGAAAGAGCAAACTAAAAACTTTTGGAATATTGTACATTAAAATTTCCATGTGACTACCACATGGTTTCTTTTTCTTCAATTATACAGAATGACGATTTCTGGACGTGCGTGGTGGAAGGGGCAACAGATCCCAATGTGTAAGTATTGTTAGAAGTGAAGATATGTTTTGATGTATGATGATTTAATTTTTGTAAAGTAGATTCAATTATAGATTAGAGGTATTGTGAGCATATAGTTTACAATTAATTTTATTATTTTGTTATGAGAGGTTTATCGTGTAATGATCATTGTTTATATCATGTATCAGTTAACGTGAAACACTGTAATCAGATAAATAGTGATATTAAAACATTGAACTAGTTTAAAATAGGTCTAAAAGCCATACCGTGCAATACATACTATGCAGTTTCCTTTTATCATTACCTACAACATAACACAAAATGATGACTTAAATGAGCAGACTCTTAAATTGATTGTATTTGAGAGATAAGATATTAGGTTAAAGTTAATGGGACTTTAATAGTGTTATAAAAACTTATTTTGTACGCCATGTCATTTTGAAATTAAATTAATTGATAGAACTCCATATTTTGTAGTCATATTTATTTTATTTATTGATTACATCTTTTAACATATAATATTAATAAGCTCGCAGGCGGTTTTGTATAATGGTCCTGCAGAAAGAAGGAAAATACAAATTTAAGAACTAACATTAAGAGTATTGAAAAGGAAAATAGCAGGTTTATACAAACGATAACAAAAGAAAAGAGGGGGAAAAAGATAAGTGGATAAGTGGACCCACAAAAATTGTTATTGAGAAGTGTAATATAATCATTGAGAAAATAAAACAAAAAATGTTACATAGGCCTCGACCAAACAATTTTATAAAATAGATATCAAATATACAACGTAGCATAAGTATATGTAATTTCCTAGATAACAGGGTTAGCAATTATTGTAGTTATTGGATACAATGCCGTAGTAGTAAAAAGCAACGGCAGTGAACTTAAAGGTAATACAAAGTTCTGGTATGGGGTCATGAATTTGGTTCAAATGAACATATTGAATGCATATGCGATCCTACAATATTAAGTGATCGTTATCGCGGTCGAAATAGAGTCTAAAGTTGTAAAATTGTGAATACTACACTCTTTATGTTGTATAGCTCCCTCTCAAGGTCAAGATATCAATTAAGCTATAAAACAATGTTTCTTGACTAAAATCGACCAATTTACTATTTCCGTTTGGAAACTATATAGCACAACTACATATTCTGAGATTTTCATGGTCGCAGCTAACATTGTACGGCCGTAGGCGCTATTTGAAATTTATCAAAATTTACCGGAAGCACCAGTAAATTTTTATATTCAATTTTACTCAAAAGCAGAAGTGTTTCAGGAGCTAAAGTTTCTAGTGCTTATAATACATCCACAGGGGCATCCAAATATATAAAAAATTGTAAAGAATCATTATCCACTCAATTTTCAACATTTCCCAAAACTTTGTATTACCTTTCAAAGAAGATTTGTTATATTGGTGTTTAACACTGTCTACTGAATTGGAATTTTGAATATCATGGGGAAGCTTTTTCCAATTAACCGCTCCAGCATACTAATTAGGAGTTTGATGAAATAAGGTCACATTGGGTTTGGGCAATACTACATTTTGAGAGTTTGCATTTTTTTTGTATTAAGGCCACGGCGGTGGACATACATTTCTATTTCGTTTAATAAGCGAGGTGGAGCAATGCCACTTTATACACTTGAACATAAGCATAGCCAGAAAATAATCACGGCGGTGATCAATAGTTTGATCAATGTGTTGTTGCTTGCAGTTTCATAGTCAGTCCTCACAGCTACCAGTTACATATCTAGCAGCTCTTTTTTGCAATAGCTAAAGGGACAGCTTGTAGCTGGCTGGGCAGTATCCCCACACAGAGATTGCATAGTCTGTACAGGGTTGCATATTACATTGATAAAGGGTGTTCAATATTTCAGAATCTAGGAGCTTTCCTAGACAATACATTTTATAAACGATAGATTTACATAACTCTTAAATATACATTCCACTTCAAGTTTCCTAAATTAACTATACCTAAGTATCTTATAAATTTTACCTCTTTGATCAGTTCATCTTTCATGAATGGTAATTTCATTATGTTAATGCATAATCGATTTCAATTATACCAATTATTTAGAGCTTTAATATCTTTGTGCAATTTCTTTGTAACATCATCTAACTTACTACTGCAACACAGACTACAACATCATCAGCAAATATGCTGCAGACGCCTTCAGTTATAGATTCTGGTTTTGGAAACTGTTTGTATTCATTTTACATTGTTACCTTATTTAGAGGTAAAGTGTTAGTACATTCGATATTTTGTATGCATATTATCAACATTTTCTTTTTCTGTATGTATAATTATTTCTTTTATAGCTTTCCAATTGAACTTCTGTTACAAGGTGGCAACTGTATTGAACTGGATAAGGTTTTTGGAATAAAATTTGACATATTACCGATGGCCATTATCATCAAGAGGTTGAACAACAAAATCATCGCAATAGAGAGTATAACAGGTTTGTGCATTTAATACTTTTATTTATTGAATTTTAATTACTTGTTAGATTAATAATATACAGGAAAGGCGCAACTATTCTTGTGCTTGGATGATTTTATCTTTCGTGCCAAAATTTGTTTAAAGGCACATTTATAAAATTGTGTTTTTTTAATGGGCGTAGTATTAATATTTCCATATTTTAGTCATATTTAACTTAAATTCGGGGTAATCATAACTTTTTATCTCTATTTTAGTTTTTCTCTAGAAATAATATTTTGCACCAATATTTATTTCTCATATTAAAAAATTGTAACAGATTTGCATATACCAAAAAAATTGATATGTCTTATATATATATTTTTTTTTAATTTTTATTCTTTTCAATTTTTTGTGGAACAGAGTTAAACATTTTAAAAGGTTCAAGAATTAAAGCATTTGAGCATAGATTATGGATGAAAGATATTCTATTATTTTCCACATAAAATAAAAAAGTTCATAAATTAAAAATATTTCGTAATATTTTGGTTAATTCCTTGATAAAAGATGAAAACAATTTTGAAAAAAAAAAAAATCACATATTTTTGACAGTGTTTGAAAAAAATTCCAATCTTTGTACACGGAGTAAGTACACTGATTACGTTTTGTGTTATTGGAGTGAAATTTAATTTATTAAAGTTAAGTATCCTTTCATGATTTAACATTTTCTTTTAAATTATTATAAATATTTACTGGTACATCTTGTACTTAGTAGAACTATTTTTTGAAGGTAGAAGATATTAATTTGACATTAACTTTATTTTTATGGTTCTATTCATGGTTGTGATAAAGTCAATTTCATCTGTTAGTTAAGGTTGTTGAATTTATTTAATCATTTCCATTTTGGTGGGTTTGGATTTTGCAGATGGAGATGACACTACGAACATTGGTGAAGTCCACCCTGAAATCGAGACAACAGGTTTGTACATTGAATACTTTTATTAATTGAATTTGAATTACTTGTTAGATTAATAATATACGGGAAAGGTGCAACTATTCTTGAGCTTGGATGATTTTTATCTTTCGTGCCAAAATTTGTTTGAAGTCACATTTATGGAATCGTGTTTTTTTAAAGGGCGTAGTATTAATATTTTAGTCATATTTAACTTAAATTCGGGGTAATGATAACTTATCTTTATTTTAGTTTTTTCTCTAAAGAAATAATATTTTGCACCAATATCTTTTTCTTATATTAAAAAATTGTAACAGATTTGCATATACAAAAAAATTGATATGTCTTATATATATATACATTTTTTTTTTTTCTTTTCAATTATAACATTTTTAAATGGTTAAAGAATTAAAGCATTTGAGCATAGATAATGGATGAAAGATATTCTATTATTTTCCACGCAAAATTAAAAAGTTCATAAATTAGAAAATGTTTCGTAAGTTTTTGATTAATTCCTTGATAGAAGATGAAAACAATTTTGGAGAAAAAAAACAAATAACATGTTTTTTGACAGTGTTTGGAAAAAATTCCAATCTTTGTACACTGGTTACGTTTTGTGTTATTGGAGTTAAAGTCAATTTAATTTATTAAAGTTTAAGTATCCTTTCATGATTTAACATTTTCTGTTAAATTATTATAAATATTTACTGATACATCTTGTACTTAGTAGAACTATTTTTTGAAGGTAGAAGATATTAATTTGACATTAACTTTATTTGTATGGTTCTATTCATGGTTGTGATTAAGTCAATTTCATCTGTTAGTTAAGGTTGTTGAATTTATTTAATCATTTCCTTTTTGGTGGGTTTGGATTTTGCAGATGGAGATGACACTACGAACATTGGTGAAGTCCACCCTGAAATCGAGACAACAGGTTTGTACATTGAATACTTTTATTAATTGAATTTGAATTACTTGTTAGATTAATAATATACGGGAAAGGTGCAACTATTCTTGAGCTTGGATGATTTTTATCTTTCGTGCCAAAATTTGTTTGAAGGCACATTTATGGAATCGTGTTTTTTTAATGGGCGTAGTATTAATATTTTAGTCATATTTAACTTAAATTCGGGGTAATGATAACTTATCTTTATTTTAGTTTTTTCTCTAAAGAAATATTATTTTGCACCAATATCTTTTTCTTATATTAAAAAATTGTAACAGATTTGCATATACAAAAAAATTAATATGTCTTATAGGTCTATATATACATTTTTTTTTTTTTTCAATTATAACATTTTAAATGGTTAAAGAATTAAAGCATTTGAGCATAGATAATGGATGAAAGATATTCTATTATTTTCCACGCAAAATTAAAAAGTTCATAAATTAGAAAATGTTTCGTAAGTTTTTGATTAATTCCTTGATAAAAGATGAAAACAATTTTGGAGAAAAAAAAACAAATAACATGTTTTTTGACAGTGTTTGGAAAAAATTCCAATCTTTGTACACTGGTTACGTTTTGTGTTATTGGAGTTAAAGTCAATTTAATTTAATTTATTCTCAAGAACATTGACAAATGTATGGCAAGAAGAGGAGCTCGTGCCTCCATTAATCCTCATTACCAAAGTTGGATGACAGCAATGGGGAGGATGGAGAGTGGGAGTTGCATCTTTAAATACCTTTGTGTCTATGACTTTCGGATTTTGAAATTTAGAACATGTTTTGTCTACCGTAGCTTAACTGTCACACATTCATTTTTTATGACAATTATTGTGCTAAAAAGTTTTATTTACACTGTATGAACTTAATTTGGAATGGAGAACTCGGGCACAGGATCTGTGAACAAGGGTTACAAGGATGGAGTGACAGGTCATTGAATAAATATAAGTTACCTCCATTACTATACTTATTCATTTTCATATGTTCTATCTTACTCTTGTTCTTTTGTTTATAATTAGATGCTTTTATTATGATTTCAATTTTTTACAAGTGCACTGTGATTTTATCTTGATTTTAGGTGGATTTAGAGCTTTATAAATATGTTTTTATTATCATTATTGTAATGTACAGGATGACCTGAAAACCTGTCTGGGCATCAGAGACCCGGCCTTAGAGGAGCAGCTAGAAACCCTCTCCAGGATGTCGGAGAAAGCAGAGTAGCATTGTTAATCATCAATAATGAAATGCTTCTAAACAATATCTCATTCCAGAGTCCAACTCATATTTTTCCTATTGCACCTCTTTTATGAGACAAACAATGGAACTAATAAGAACTTTCTTCCACAGCTTTTCAAGAGCAGGGAGACTGACACATTTTATCTAACCGGAGATGAAATGTTTCTCATCAAAATATTGGATTCCAAAAATGAACTTAGTCCAACATCAGAAATGGGATGGAATTTCTATCATGCTTGCAATATAGCACACAACAAATCCATTGTTGACAGTGGTCTCCTTTAATACCTCCATTACTATACTTATTTAAAATGCAATTACAAGTAAATAATCAAATATTGGTGAAAGAAAGAATGGTATGATGAATCATTCATGGTTGAGACCTAGCTAAACAATGATGGAAACAAAATTGGCACAGAGGTTACTTGTACTTTTAGTAGTGATGACTTCCCTTTAAAAATATTTATATTAAAAAATGAGTTGAAAATGAAATAAGAAAGAGAGCTAGAGAAGAGGTGCTATATATATTAAAAAAATAATCAAACTAATATAAAAATTGTTAGACTAGTAGATCAAAATATTGTTACGAATCTTATACATATTCAAGTATGTTAGTTATGCGCATGAGTACGAGACTTGCTTGTATAGGGGTGATTTTGATTGTAAACTACGACCATCATTGTCACAGGTATTTTATCATTTGTTTTGTATTAATATGTTGCTACTGTTGTGTTGTGTACAGGAAGATACGATTGTATAATCTTATGTCACCTTGTTGTGACAATATCTATACTAGGTGATGTCAATATGTTTTTGGATAAATAGTAACAAACTAACAACAACCACAAAAAAGTTGAGGAAATTAATTTGACAGAATATTCATTGACAAAGATATATGTACTAGATCAACTTTCTTTTATCATGCAAATTGGGGGGAAAATCCAGAACAAAGATAGATGTGTCGGTACAATTACTAATATCAAGAAAGTACGGTGAGACTTCCATGGCCTGCAGGAGAAAAAAATAGAATGCCAAATTCCAGATAAAGCGTACAAAAGTTTCCGTGATATAATCACAGGTAGATAAAACCTGTGTTTCTGCAGACCACATGTACCCAAGTCCTTGCAAGGCTGCGAACCGCACGGGCCATACTTGTCGACGTTAACATATCGCGACAAGGCGTTCACCACCCCTGTACGATCATAAGACAGCGTAGAAGGGCGACAGTTGGTAGCTACCCGAGCGACCATTTTGGCAGCGGTGAGCTGTCCTTACTGTCAAGGATCAGTCCTACAAACCGTCCCACAGAACAGCAGGGAAGTAATATTAAGTATAGAAGACGAAAAAGAAAAGAAGTTGAGACATATACTAGCGAGTCTATGTCCTCAAAACCTGGAGTCGGATGCAATCATTGCCAAAGCTTTGGAGAAAATGCTTACTTTGTGCAACAGGGCCCTGGTCAAATGAACCACTCCGAAGCCGGACAGAAGGGTAAAAGAAAGGCAAATTGGGATGCTGCAGAGAAGTCCCATCTGCTAAGTCTCTTGGCTGGCGATGGCGAGGTATTTAGGTGGTAGAGCTGATTTGCAGCAACAGACAGCGAATCGTGCAGAGCAAAGGTATAATATCGCTCACAAACGCGGTCATTGCATCCTGAGCGCACTTTTGGCCAGATGAAGCAACGCTTTCCATGCTTGAAAGGGCCGAGGCTAAAACTAGAAACAACAATGACTACCATTGTAGCAGTGACTGATCTCTGGAACATTTCTTTAGATAGGAGAGAACCAGAGATTGACGGCCCTGAAGTACTTGATGAAGTTCCTGGAGACGTTCGTCCACTACCTGGTGGACGAAATGTTGAAGGGTTGATTAGGAGTGACAACCTGATCAGGCAGCACATCTATGCGAATACTGCTATTGCAGGACACCTGACGATGGTCCCTTATGATTCAGTGTGATAAGTGTGATGAATGGTTCCATGGTGAGTGTGGAGGTGTTACCGCGGCAGAGGGAAAGAGCATTGATAAGTATTTCTGTCCTTTCTGCAAGTGTAGGTAACCCATTTTCTTTCTCCTTTGCAGTTATGGATCCTGACGCAATGGACGTGCATGCAGACGAGGCAATTGATGAGGTTGAGGAGGGAGGCCCGTTAAGGGAGGTCGAGGGGGGAGGCCCGTTAAGGGAGGTCGAGGGGGGAGGCCCGTTAAGGGAGGTCGAGGAGGGAGGTCGAGGAGGGAGGCCTGTTAAGGGAAGTTGAGGAGGAAGACCCGTTAAGGGTAAGGATGGGGCCGCCCGTAGAAGAACATGGCTCCGCAAACTCAGGCGGCTGAAGGGCAAGCTCCGTGCTGGGACGAGGGATTCACCTCAGTCGGCTTCAGCTACTGGAGGAGTTCCCCTTGCCCCAGCCGGAGCTTGGAGTATGCATACTCGTCCTAGGAAGAGTAAGGGGAGGGGGCGTGGGGCTCTGGTCAATTGCCCACCCACTCCAGTAGGATGGGGGAGAGGGCTTGATAGAGGGCTTGGTAGGGGGCTTGGTAGAGGGAGAAACCCACCTCCTCCAGGGGGTATGGGTAGGGGGCTTGGTGCTCCTCGTTCGAGGAGCCCACCTCCTCCCGGGGCGATAGGAGGGTTTGAGGCTCGAGAGAACCCACCCATGCCGGGGGGTAGAGGGAGAGGCATGCTCAACTATATGAGCCGGGTCATGGCTTCCAGCCCTCCGAATGCCATTCCACTGTCCGGGTTCGATTCCCATTTTCACCCGGATAGGTGTGGATGGTATGGGGGCAGGCGTCGGCAATCTAACATCTTGCCTGAGCACCCGATTAGGTTGGTTGGGGGGGTTATGAATTTTTGTGACCCCACCACTTACAGGGAACCCAACTTCCTTGGTCGGGTGCTAGCCTTACAGTCACCGATTGGGGGTAGTGGCTGGAAGCTAGCCCTTGGGATTCATCCCAAGCATGCAACAGCATACACGGAAGAAGATTGGGGTACATTTGTCGCCCTGTTGCAGAACCCCCTCGTAGTTGGGATGAGTGAAGTCGGTTTCGACTTCTCTGTCCCTTCCCAATGGTGGCCTGACCAGGAGGCGCTGTTCCTTCGCCTCCTAGGTCAGGGCACCCAGGGGAGGGTCCTCATCTTGCACTTACGAGGGGGGGGCACACGCAGACACAAACTATGCGGTGCACAGGTTGAGCCGGAGGCTACTCACAAGACAATGCTCCCCCCTTCAGCGGATCCATCTACACTGTTTTAACTCAGATGAAGTATAGGTGAAAGCCTGGGCCATAGCCTTCCCCCATTGTTATTTTGGCTTTACGGGGTTGGCCCGGCATTTCACTGCATCACAGGTCAGGGGGTTGCGGGCGGTGGCCGCAGATCGCGTGGTCTTGGAGACCGATTCTCCCCATCTCCCCCCTCATCCAGGAATGGGTGATAATTCACCAGACTTCCTGGGTGATGTGGGGGCGATAGTCGCAGATCTGCGGGGACTGCCCCTAGCCGACCTGATGAGACAGACTGTAAGAAATGGGCAAGCGCTGTATGGCATATTTGGCTAAGTAAGCTCATTTATTTCCCTTTTTTCCGCAGTTTTACCTTTCCCACTAGGGAGATTAGCTCCGAGTCTCTCGGATCCCTCTCTAGTTTTGGGATTGGGATATCTGCGGATAAATGATTCGGGATATAAATGAATAATATAAGTTAGTTAAGTAAATAAGTTAAGTAATTAAGTAAATAAGCAAGTCAGTAAATCCTGAAAAAAGCTATATAAGAACTAGCTATTATTGCTTTATTAGTGATTAATATATTAAGTTAGTTATGTTAAAATAAGCAAGTCAGTAAGTCCTGAAGAGAGCTATATAAGAACTAGCTATTATTGCTTTATTATTGATTAATATATCAATACATTTTACATGAATACATAATACAAATAGTATTGAGTAATATTGATACATTAGACATTATACATATAGATAATGACAAAGGTATAATACAAGTATAGTATTGTTCACTTCATGGATCTGAGATGCACGGTCCTACGTGCTATCAAGATCTATGATCTATATTCCTTTTTCCTAACAGATGGTAATGTAACAAAATCAGTTAGGAAAATGAAAAGTGGAATTTCGATTTCCAGTCATAAATGTCTGGATAGTTAAATGCAGACAGGCGATCTGTTTATGAAAGTTACGGGATTTTTTAGTGCCATAGAGGTTTATGATTGCGTTTGTTAATAGGACTCTTTAATCTGGAACATGATAAATATATAGTATAATTTAATCTATTTAGTTGGGAGGAATATGGGGAATTATCAATATGGACCGCACGCATGTGCGTGCGTTGGATGGCGTTCCATACTCGATCGCACGTACATGCGTGCGCCCCTATATAAGCAGGTTCTCCTCCCGCCGCCAGGGCAGGATTACCAGAGAACCAGACAAAGTATAGACTACACATCAGAGTACAAGCAACAAAGAATCATCACAGAAACCAGCAACGGACATCGACAACGGATTCTGACATAGTGACGACTTAGGCGAGTAGATTTAACTTTACTTTTAAGATAAAGGAAGTAACAGATATGCCAACACCAAGTTCAAGAAACACCTGATGGAAACCATGGCCACAGAACTCAACACCTCTAGTGAGTAATCATCACTAGTCTTATAATCTATCATTCTTAGTTCTTAATCCTTACAGTAAAAATATCTTATGATTAATGGCAATTCTGACCATTATCACGTTACCTTCAAATGAAGAATAAAAATTTATTTTAAAATAAAAAGTACAAAATTAGGAGATATTTTATTTGAGGTTACGAGCCTTCCTCCTTGTCACCTTTCTTTCGCCCGACCTATCTCCACTATCACAGAAGCTACATACTTCTTACAAATTGCTATGGATAGTCCGAGAGAAGCTCTTTCGTTAGAAAACACGTGCGTCATTGCACACATATCGTTGTGACACAATAGCATGTCTAGCTGTTTCTCCTTTGGATTGAACCTTCCATATTCCATCTTAACTTCCTTTAATACTTCATTTGTGTGATACCACTCGTCACATGACTTGACATATGTATTGTTCAGGTCTGCGCTAATTTCATTAAACACTGGATGGTATCATAACCTGGCTTAATTTTCAGTTCCGTTATTATTGACTTGATAGGGCATGCTATATGTTTTTCCATCACAGGGATCATTTATTTAGGACCATTCCAACTTGAACAAAAGTATCCATTACTCGAACCATTACAAATAATTTCTGAAATCATAACAATGAACTATCACATACCTTGAGCTTAATTGTTTATTATGGTTAATTTGTAGATGTTCTCAAACACAGCCAGAAGCTGACCCTGAGACATCTCCAATGTGCTTCTGATCTTCTGATATCCTTTCTGATGACGCCACAATACAGTACAACAGCACTGGTAGCACAGTGTCAAGTAAAGAAGAGCCAGGAATGCTTGAGACAATGCTCCAATCAACAACAAAATTGAAGATACAGTATGTTGTTTATGGAATTTAAGAAACAGAGAAGGAAGAAATTAATTTGATATTTTGACCTGTCCATGATTTAAGGGCAAAACTTTCAGGCTCTGGGCTCTACCCTTCGGGCTGAGGCCTGCTCCTTGTGTGTTCACCTGTGTGGTGTTCACACTCACTGATTTTCTTCGGAAATGCGGCCTCCAACTTTTTGCCTACCTAGACGACTGGCTTCTTTTAGCGAGCTCACAGGCTCGTCTACTGGATCACTCGCAACTCCTTATGCGGACCACGCAGGGTCTCGGCTTTCTGGTGAATTGGGACAAGTCGGAGCTGTCTCCCACCGTACCCCGGTGTACTTGGGTGCGGAGTAGGATTTTCCACAAGGAAGATGAGATGTGCTGAATTCAAAATGTTTATATATGTTATACAAATTTGAAATGATGATGAAAGCACAAGCGGAAAGAAAATGTTTATATGAGGCTGACAAAATGGAACAACATGTTAAACAATTTATGAAATATATGTTTGTATTGTGAAAGACCAGGTATGTGTTTTTGTTTTTAATACTTTGGTATAAAAGATTCATCAAATCCAACCAAAAAATCTGTTCAACCAGCAAACTCATGGAGACATAAAAGACTTTATATGCAACAGCCATCATGGAAGACTTTAGTCGAGAAATATGCTTATCCGGATCTAGATGTACAAAGACATTACCAATGCTCCAGTTGAAATAAGGTTTTTAGAATCCGATGGTGATTTTTCCTAAACAACCTGAAGCGCTGCAGATGCACATGATGGCATACAAAGTTACTCAACAGTAGTATACTTTTGAGTATACAGTATACTTTCGAGTATTTGCTTAATTTGCTCTCTTTTCAAAAACTTTTTTTTTCAGATCAGTGACATAAGAGGAGAACAAAAAAGAAAAATGAGGGAACTTCACCTCACAGACAGAAGCGGAAGCATATCCGTCTGTCTGTGGGGTGACCTCGCCGTGATCTCGCCGACCACCAAATGGTGGTTTCTGAATCAATCACGATAGGACCCCTGACTGTCCAGCAGGACAGACGATCAAACGAGAAGAAATTGTATTCGGTGAATACAACAAACATCAAGGTGAATATTATAAATATTGACTTTGTTTTATTAATCATTAAGTTGGTATCCATAGTCATACTTTATTAATTTTGAAAACTTTGGATATGACTTTTCTTTTACACAGATATTACCAGTTGGTGGATTATGTAAATGTGAAAATATTACATGCAATTAATATTATTTCATAAGGCGGAAAGAGCAAAATAAAAGTACTAAATGGTTTTTGTACACTGTTGTTAAATTGATGATCATTTTGGAATATTGTACATGAAAATTTCCATGTGACCATCACATGGTTTCTTTTTCTTCAATTATACACCTGCGTGGTGGAAGGGGCGACGGATCCTGATGTGTAAGTATTGTTAGAAGTGAAGATATGTTTGATGTATGATGATTTAATTTTTGGATTTGAACTAATAGGAACTTACTTCAAAAGCTTTTCAAGAGCAGGGAGACTGACACATTTTATCTAACCGGAGATGAAATGTTTCTCATCAAAATGTTGGATTCCAAAAATGAACTTAGTCCAACATCAGAAATAGGATGGAATTTCTATCGTGCTTGCAATAGAGCACACAACAAATCCATTGTTGACAGTGGTCTCCATACCTCCATTACTAGATACTTATTTATGAAAATGCAATTACAAGTATATAAAAAAATATTGGTGAAAGAAAGAATGGTATGATGAATCAGTCATGGTTGAGACCTAGCTAAACAATTATGGAAACAAAATTGGCACAGAGGTTACTTGTACTTTTAGTAGCGATGACTTCCCTTTAAAAAAAAAATTCAAGATCTAGACTCCGGTAAAAAAATTATTTATATCAAAAGATGAGTTGAAAATGAAATTAGAAAGAGAGCTAGAGAAGAGGTGCTATATATTTAAAAAAATAAAACTAATATAGAAATTACTAGACTAGTAGATCAAAATAGTGTTACGGACCTAATTCATATTCATATATGTTAGTTATGCGCATGAGCACGAGACTCGCTTGTGAAGGAATGATTTTGATTGAAAACTACGACCATCAATGTCACAGGTATTTTATCATTTGGGTCATTTCACGTTAAGTGTACACTTTTTGAAAAATGGGGTTTTCCCCATTTTGGCATCTTTTAAACAATTATTATTTTATGTTGGCCATTTTATTTGATGGACCTTATCAACAGCAACCTACAGTTCAATTTTCATAACACTGCAAACATTATTTCTGTTAATTTCAGCATTTTTAGTGCATTTTTAACGGAAAAGGGATTCTCATTTCATAATTTTGATAATGTTCATTGAAATCTTACATGAATCTATTGAGAGTTGTGTAAAATTTTAATGTTTTAGTGTCAGCACAGCCACTATGTAACATCATAAAACTTATTTGACCAAATTTGACCAATAAATGTGAAAATGATGAATATTTTTGTAAAAGGCATCTTTTCCGTTAAAATTAAAAAACATGTCCTCTCCATAACATTGAGGCCAGCAGCAGTGACTTAAAATGATATATATGGGCCTAAACTCTATTTAAATAATCTTCAGAATGTTTGAAAATGAGGACATGTCTCAAATCAATGAACAAAATATGTGATATATATTTTATTGCTTGGTTAATTTGATGACTTTATTTTCCGTTAAAAGTGTGTCCTCTCCATAACAGGTATTTTCTTCATATATTAAAGCACTGAGGCTTGCACTATCTATGGCACTGGTATACAATAATAATATGCCTCCATTTAATATCATGAAATGTGATTTTCCATCTACATATCTATAGATGGTCAGTATCTCACACTAATGCAATGTTAAACTGAATGTCCTCTCCATAACAGAGTTACCCATTGTTAACAATGTACAGAAACAATTATTTTTTTATAGTATAATCACTTCCTTCATGTAAGAAAACATTGATATGTTGTTCCACTCAGTATAAGAATTCATTAAATATCATGTCAACAGCTATAATTTTATTTTGGTATTGATTTTCATTAATTCCTCTATGTAATTGGGTAATTTCTGAATGCAAAGACAGAAATATTCTCACAACATAGTCTGATATTAAATACATTTTAAAGTGCAATATTTGTAAGTGTGTAACTGACAAAATCTACTGATCATTGCAATCATTTACCACCCTGGTAGCAATATAATGTATGCCATTAGGTTGTTAAGGAGAGGACACATTTTTTTAACCAGGCACTTCAAGTAGGGAAAACAAATCCTCTGACCTTTGCCCCATATACATCCATCCCTATGTTTATGTAGTCAATACATTGGAGCATGGGAGTGCATGCACATAGCAGTGTGTAGCGGCAAGACTAGTTTGGTAATGACCTTCTACAGAGGCAGGGTTAAGAGTAAACAAACTTGACCTCAAACTTGACCTTTGTGCTCCTAGTTTCGATGAAGGTCAGTAGAAGGTATGTGTCATAAGGGCGAGGCATCGCCCAAAGAATAAAACAAGAGAAAGTAGATTCAGAAGTTGCAGTATATTTAGAAGAAAGCAGTCAAGGAATAGTATTCCTCCCAGTAAATTGTGAAAGTCCCCAGGATTGCAAACAGTTGGTAAGCTAAATTTACATTATCAAACTTTATATTTGTGCTGTTATTTATACCATAATACTTGGTTCAATAACTTATTCATATTTCTGTATTTCAAGCTCAAAGTAGAGTGATGGAATTTGGCACTTTGCTCTCCATCAAGCATTATACTGCATATACTGTACATGTATACTCAAGCGCGTAGCCAGGCTTTCATTTTAGGGGGGCGGTAGTGAGCACGCGTAGCGTGCGAATCACTTAAAGAGCGCGCGTAGCGCGCTCCCTAGGGGGGTGGGTGCAGGGAGGGGGGAGTTTCCCCCCTCCCGCGCGAAGCGCGGAAGCTTTAAAAGAAGACGATTCTTGTACCTTTCGACTCATAATCCTTGTCTGAATTCAGTCCGCCCCTCCTGCGCATAGCGCGGAAGCTTTGACGTGTTATTAGACAAAGAAGACGATTTGTTGTACCTTTCTTGACCCTTAATCCTTATCTGTATTCAGTCCCCCTCCCGCGCTTGCGCGGAAGTTTTGACGTTTCATTAATTTATTAGAGAAAGAAGACGACTCGAAGTACCGTTCTCGACTCTTAATCCTTGTCTGAATTCAGTTTCCCCCCCTCCTCCTCCTGCGCGAAGCGCGGAAGCTTTGACGTATTAGACAAAGAAGACGATTCGTTAATTGTACCTTTCCCGCCCCTTAAATCTTATCTGTATTCAGTTCAAAGAGGGGGTCTTTCGAAGCGCGGAAGCTTTGACGTTTCATTAAATTATTAGAGAAAAAAAACGATTCGTTGTTCCGTTCTCGACTCTTAATCCTTAATTTGAACTCAATTTCCCCCTTTACGCGCGAAGCGCGGAAGCTTTGACGTTTCATTAAATTATTAGAGAAAGAAGACGATTCGTTGTACCGTTCTCGACTCCTTTTCCCTTTTTCTTCCTACGTCCTCTTCCTTTTTTTCTTCTCTTTCTCTCTCTTTTTTTTTTTTGGCCGGCGTTTTGGGGGGGGCGACCGCCCCCACCGCCCCCCCCTGGCTACGCGTGTGTGTATACTTATACACACACATTGACAGTGATAGGCGTTAAGTCAGATTCAATCGATGTGCTATATACCAAGAGATATACTCTCTATCTTCCATGTTATTATTATGTGCTTATGTTCAAAGGAACCCTTTATTGGTTTGGTTGATTGATATAACAATATTATCTTTGTATTCACTATCTAAGAGTGAGATATATGGTCATTCACACATATATTTGTTGCCAATCAGTATATAACACATCAGCTATATTGTGTTATGGTTGTTGGATGATCTCTGCGCCTAAGCATGGGATCATTAGTAGGTTATTATAACGTTGTAAGGTTGTATCAGTTTATCATTTACATATTAGTGTTGTTGTTATGAATTAGTTACGAATCACATATACATGTATGATCCATCATTACCGCAAGACTATTAGATATATTCAGATACTTATCCTGATAATTAATACAGCCATTTAAACACCGATTTGATAAAGTACAGTTGTTCATGGAATAACAATTATTCCATTCAATTATGAACAAAATTACATGTCATTGATTTCCTTGTATGTATATACATTCATATTAGTATAGTTGAGACTAATTCTTTGTAGGCATATATTGAAGTTATTAACTAGATAGTCAGTCATGTTTGATTCATGTTATTGTTGACAATGAATATTAACACTGTATTTGTGTTTATTTGTTTGTTTAGCGAACCGCTGGTCGCTAAGGCTCTGTTGGCCGTACTTCGGTGTCTGGTTGTTGATCTCTGGTCATGATTAGTACGGAAGAAGTTGAAGAAAGGAATAAACAGACTAGAAGTTAAAGCTACTGTTTCAGGACTCTTCAATCAGCGTGTTTGAACTTAAGCAATTTGAGAATTTCACTGTAGTCAGGTAAGATACTACATCAGTTCGCAACTGCATCATGGAAACCTATAAGCCGATTTCAGAAACCGAAGCTGGAGCCGGAGCCGGAGCCGAAGCCGGAGCGGATGAAGACGAGGTTAAGTCTATCACGTCCCGGGTGAGCACCATGTCCAGGCTATCGCGAGTGAGTGAGACATCAACCGTCAAACTTTGCGCAGCAAAGGTGAAGGAGGAACTGGCTAATAGGAAGCGTGAGCAGTTTCTACAGGAACAAAGACTGCGTCGTGAACAATTTGAATTAAATGATAGAATTGAATTAATGAAGATCGACCATGAGACTGACAATGCAAAGGTCGAGTCTTCAATGTGGCAACAGCAGGTTGAACAAGAACTGGCCGAAGAAGCAGAAAATCCGCCTTTGCCAAAGGAAAATGTGGACATTAACCAAAGGACTGAACAGTGGTTTTCTACTCAGGTAGACCCAAGTAATGTACCCATAGTTCAAGATGATAATGTACATGTTAAGTGTAATGTAAGTACCGGTGGGCACCTTGATGAAGGCAACACAGCCGTTCATAAGTCAGGTGAAGAACGTGTAGGTAAGGGATACCCTAACACCCAGGTGAATTATAATGACCAATATATAAGAGGACTAGGGGAGAGACCCTTTATTTCTAACCCATTCCAGGCCCAGACCAATAATTCAGATAATATGATGGCAATGGCTCTAAGTTTGCCAAAGCCAGACATGCCAACTTTCTCAGGAAATCCTGTCGATTATTGGAATTTCATTAATAGTTTTGAGGTAAACATAGCAGAAAGGGTTCACTATAACAGGCTAAGATTGTCTTACCTCATACAGTTTACCACAGGCAAGGCCAGAGAGGCCATTGAAAATTGTGTTCTGTTAGATCCACTTACAGGTTACTCTCGAGCTAGGGTAATATTACAGGACCAGTTTGGAAGGAACTATATTGTGGCAAGAGCTCATCTGGAGAAGGTCACCGACAGATCATCTCTTCGGGCAACAGACAGTCAGGCTCTGTGGGACCTCGCAAGAGACATGAGAAGATGCCAGATGACAACGTCTCAGATGGGTACTCAGCAGATATGAGTACCACAGACACCCTACTGAAGATACAGCATCTTCTTCCGGTCCACCTACAGTCAAGGTGGGCCAGCCGGGCACAATCACTGATGGAAGGATCAGTCATGCCCAACTTCTCGCACCTGACCGACTTCATCGAAGATTCAGCCAAGGTAGCGAGTAATGTCTTCGGGAAAAACGTAGGACGCCCGGGACAAACGGAGAAGAAGGCTCCTGCAAAGTTTAGACCGAAAGGTTCATCCTTCAACACAAGTGGAAGGACGGGGAAATCCAAGGAATTAAGCTCATGTCCATGCTGTTCCGAAGTACATGAACTTGAAAAATGCCGCAAGTTCAAGGAAAAGTCAGTGGACGAAAGGTTTTCTCTCGTCAAATCCAAGGGTCTCTGCTTCAACTGCTTCAAGGGCGCACATACCTCAAGGGCCTGCTCCGCCAACCCAAGGTGTAGTAAGGAAGGATGCAAGAGGAAGCATCACGCCCTTCTTCACATGGAGTGGACCTATAAGAATAAGGAGGAGAAGCTTCAAGCCAGTCAGCAAACTGGGGCCGGAAGGGTGACAGATGACTCAGAAAACCAGGCCGACACTAATGCTGTCGGTGGCCAGAAGGAGGTTTGTCTCAGAGTACTACCTGTCAAGGTCAGAAGCAATGGCAGAGAAGTAATAACCTGGGCTCTGCTTGATCATGGCAGCGATGTATCGCTCTGTGAGCAGCGCCTGGCAGATGATCTTGGCATCCCAGGAAAGGAGACAAACTTTCGGCTGACAACAGTCAACAATGCCAGCACCCAACGAGGAGGCAAGGAGGTTAGTTTCTCCTTTCAAGGGCTTCAAGACAGTGAAGTCATCGATATGCCCAGGGTGTGGACGGTAGAGGCACTACCAACAACACACCGTAGCATACCAAAGCAGCAGGATGTGGACAGATGGTCCCATCTGAAGGGCATAAAGCTACCTACAGCTGCCAAGAAGGACATTACCTTGCTCATTGGAAGCGACACCCCAGAAGCCTTCTGGGTCAAGGAAGAAAGAAGGGGTAAGAAGAAGGAACCCTATGCCATCCGTTCACCATTAGGCTGGACGGTCATGGGCCCCACTGGACGCAGAAGTAAGCGAGCCTTTGAAGTGAACAATGTCATAATGGATGACCAACTGCAAGAACAAGTCCAGAGATTCTGGCAACTAGACCATGCTCTCGGTGACGAGAGTGAGAAGTTAGGTGACTCGGTGGAAGACAAGAAGGCCCGTTCCATCATGGAAGAGACCATTAGTCTAAAGGATGGGCATTATGAGATGGGGTTGCCCTGGCGTCAATTTCCTCCATCTCTACCAAACAATCACAAGATGGCAGAGTCACGTCTCCAATCGCTGAAGAGAAGACTAGAGAAGGATAACAACCTTCATCAAAAATACACAGCGACTATGACAGATTACCTGACCAAGGGATTCGCCAAGGAGGTAGATGAGGACCCTCCAGAGGAGGGCTCTATCTGGTATCTACCTCATCATCCAGTGACTCATCCCTTCAAGCCAGAAAAGGTGCGTGTGGTATTCGACTGTGCCGCTAAATACCAAGGAGTCTCCCTTAATAACCAGCTATTGAGTGGACCGGATTACACCAATAAGCTAGTTGGTGTTCTTCTTCGCTTCAGACAAGAGAAAATAGCACTTGCAGCAGATGTGGAAGGTATGTTTCACCAAGTGAGGGTTACACCTAGACACACAGATGCACTACGCTACTTGTGGTGGGAAAATGGCGACACAAACACAGCACCAAAGATATACAAGATGCAAGTCCATCTATTTGGAGGGACTTCATCTCCTAGTTGTGCAGGATTTGCACTACAAAGAACAGAAGAGGACAACAGTTTAATTGACAATATGCATGGTATCGGGACATTTCCTACCTTATATTGCGTTATCTAACTTGGTATATGAAAATCAAAAATAAAGACTGGTGAATGTATTGATTACAAAAAAAGTAAATTGCATTTAAACATTCAGATGTCACTGTTAAACAAAGTGTCCTCTCCATTAAACATACAATGTATATCAACGAGTCACTCTTTGAGAGTTTGGATTATAGAAAAAATAAATAATAAGACTTGTATATAAAAACTGGTGTATCAATAGACAATATCAGTATTGTTTTTATTGTAAAATACTGTTTAAATAACATGAAACAATGTATGAATAACAAAACTTTCACGCCATATATTCTGAGATAAAGTTGGAGTTGTAATGATGGTGAATAATTTGAAGTTTATCCTCTCCAATATATGTCACTTGGCTCATATAATGTTCCAATAATCTATTGGCATGTTCTTACAGAAATGTTAGAAATGAATGATGCATAGCAATTTACATATCAACTAATATAGTAAGAGTTCATATTGCTAAGATTTGTTGTTAAACAAATGTCCTCTCCAAAACACGTCAATGAATTAAGTTTGGAAGCTCATATTTGATTAAAACTTGCATTCACTTGTTTTTTTTTACACAGCATCAAATAATTTAGACATAAATGCAACACTGTATACCAAATTTGAAGTCTATATAAGAAGAAGGACAAGAAATTCTCATGTCATTAAATAAATTCAACCTCCCCATAATTCAGTTTCCTATAAAATACACTAATTTTATGGCAAAATATGGCTTAAGTGAATAGGAAATAAGTGCATCAACATCTGATAAGTATAAAAAGGCATATAAAAGTACAGAAAACTATGTGTATACCATTTACAGGTATAATAAAGCTGATGTGTTCTTTGTTAAACAAAATGTCCTCTCCAAACGCCTATTTTTGTTACTGTATTTCAATCGAATATTTCTATATGTAAACATGGACTTGACGCTCTATAATTTTACACATTTCTGACATATACCCCAAACTTTCAGAATCTGTGCATCTTTTGCTCTAACAACAATTTTCATTTTTGACCCCCAGTGAGAAAAAAAGTGTACACTTAACGTGAAATGACCCATTTGTTTTGTATTAATACTGTTGCTACTGTTGTGTTGTGAAGTGCAGGAAGATACAATGTATAATCTAATGTCACCTTGTTGTGACAATATCTATTCTAGGTGATGGCAATATCTTTCTTGTTTTTTTAAATAACAAAATAACGACAACCAAAAAAAAGTTGAGGAAAAATTAATGTTACAGAATATTCATTGACAAAGATGCATGTACTAGATCAACTTTCTTTTATCATGCAAATTGGGGGAAAAATCCAGAACAAAGATAGATGTGTCGGTACAATTACTAATATCAAGAAAGTACGTGAGACTTCCCTGGCCTGCAGAAGAAAAAAATAGAATGCCAAATTCCAGATAAAGCGTACAAAGTTTTCCGTGGTATAATCACAGGTAGATAAAACCTGTATTTCTGCAGACCACATGTACCCAAGTCCTTGCAAGGCTGCAAATCGCATGGGCCATACTTATCGACGTTAACATATCGTGACAAGGCGTTCATCGACCCTGTACAATCATAAGACAGCGTAGAAGGGCGACAGTTGGTAGCTACCCGAGCGACCATTTTGGCAGCGCTGTGCTCTGTAGCAGCGGTGAGCTGTCCTTACTGTCAAGGATCAGTCCTACTAACGGATCAGCAGGGAAGTGATATTAAGTATAGAAGACGAAATAGAAAGAGAAGTTGAGACATATACTAGCGAGTGTATGTTCTCAAAACCATTCACAATAGAGAATCTGGAAGGGCTGGATCCAGATGCAATCATTGCCAAAGCTTTGGAGAAAATGCTTACTATGACAACCTTTTTGAAAAGGGCAATGCCTTCAAACAAAAGTAAGCATCAGTCCTACTAACTGTCCCACAGATCAGCAGGAAAGTGATATAAAGTATAGGAAATGAAAGAGAAAGATAAGTCAAGACTTATACTAGCGAGTGTATGTTCTCAAAACCATTCAACATAGACAATCTGGAAGCGCTGGATTCAGATGCAATCATTGCCGAAGCTATGGATAAAATGCTTACTTTGTGCAACGGGGTCCTGGTCAAATGGACGACTCTGAAGCCGGACAGAAGGGTAAAAGAAAGGCAAATTGGGATGCTGCAGAGAATTCCCATCTGCTAAGTCTCTTGGATGGCGATGGCGAGGAATTGAGGTGGTAGAGCTGATTTACAGCTACGTCGGCGAAGAAAGCGGTCTGGAAGAAAATCTTGACACCCCTCCGACAACCAGCGAATCGTGCAGAGCATAGGTATAACATTGCCCACAAACGAGCGCACATTTGGCCAGATGAAACGATGCTTTCCATGCTTGAAAGGGCCGAGGCTGAAACTAGAAAAAATTACCACCATCGTAGAAGTGACTGTTCTCTGGAACATTTCTTTAGATAGGAGAGAACCAGAGATCGACGGCCCTAAAGTTCCTGGAGTTGTTCGTCCACTACCTGGTGGACGAAATGTCCAAGGGTTGATTAGGAGTGACAACCTAATCAGGCAGCACTGTGCATAGATGTGCCATGCGACCGAGTCTCTAAATACTGGGAGTAATTGAAGAATGTCTGCTGGACTCTCAAGACCTCCTGTTATGTTCTCAGAAACTTGATTTACCTTGCTCTGATGTAAGTGAACTTCCTTATCCCAACTTGAGAAGGGAAATGCTGCTATTGCAGGACACCTGACGAAGGTTCCCTTATGATTCAGTGTGATGGGTGTGATGAATGGTTCCATGGTGAGTGTGTTGGTGTTACCCCTGCAGAGGGAATGAGCATTGATAAGTATTTCTGTCCTTTCTGCAAGTGTAGGTAACCCATTTCCTTTCTCCTTTGCAGTTATGGATCCTGACGCAATGGACGTGCATGCAGACGAGGCAATTGAGGAGGTTGAGGAGGGAGGCCCGTTAAGGGAGGTCGAGGGGGGAGGCCCCTTAAGGATAAGGATGGGACCACCCCCAACCCCCAGGGTCTGCCCGCAGAAGGACGTGGCTATGCAAACTTAGGCGTTTGAAGGGCAAGCTCCGTGCTGGGACGAGGGATTCACCTCAGTCGGCTTCAGTCGCTGGAGGAGTTCCCCTTGCCCCAGCTGGAGCCCGGAGCACTAAGAGGAGTAGGAGGAGGGGGCGTGGGGCTCTTATGAACTGCCCGCCCACTCCAGTAGGTATGGGGAGGGGGCTTGGTGCTCTTCCTTTGAGGAGCCCACCTCCTCCAGGGGCTATGGGAGGGTTTGAAGTCATGGATGTCACTGATGTCATGGAAGAGAGTTTGGAAGTCCACGCTGGAGGGGTCTTTGAAGGCGAAGGAGAAGAAGCCAAGACCCCAGATCCTTTAAGGGTGAGAATGGGGTCATCCCCAGGACCCGCCCGTAAGCGTACGTCGTTATGCAAGTTGAGGCAACAAGGCATGCTCCGAGCTGGAACAAGGGATTCACCCCAGCAAAAATATTATTGAATCTACTGAACGACTCATAAATGCTCTGGTAACTTCCCATTTGGACTATTGTAATAGTTTGTTAATCAATTTACCTCCTTGTCATCTGGCCCCGCTTCAGCACATACAGAACACCTCTGCACGACTCATCACTCGCACTAGAAAGCACGATGACATCACTCCAGTCATACGCCATTTTGTTTTGAATATATTATTGACTTGTCGTGTGTAGCGGTCGTGTCGGGCTCGCTTGACTATTCGCGCTAGTCTGGCGTTCCTAGGCGTTTTATGTATTTTCGATCTATTTCACTGTGACGTGTTACATTGCTTAATTATATTGGATTATTATAATCCGCCATGGAATTATTCTACGCTGGTAATTATAGTCATGCGTCTGGATTGTTTTTTCAAGTTTGTTGGATGCTGTCACTTTCGTGTCAGTGTCAAATCAAATCAAATTAAATTAATACAAGTGATTGTGCTTGTATTTTTCTGTCTCTTTCGTCTTTTCGATGAAAGGAAAGTAGAGAACGGGACAGAGTAGTTAAGAATTAGGTAACAAATTAATTACAGACCGATATCTTTATTAACGTGTATGTCCAAAATATTAGAAAAGATTGTACAAGAACACTTAATCCGATTTTGAAAAAAAAAAACATTTTAACCAAAGATCAATTGGGATTCAGGCCGAAACATTCTACCTGTACCGCTCTTACAAAGGTTTGGATGAATGGCTTCAATCAGTTGATAAGGATTTATATACAGGAGCCCTTTTAATTGATCTGCAAAAAGCCTTCGATTTGGTCGATCACAGAATCCTCTTGAGAAAATTGCCTAATGTTGGTATAAATGGTACAATGCATAAGTGATTTCATCAATATTTGGTTAACCATAAAATGTTTACTTTGATTAATAATGTTTCTTCCAATGAATTGATATTAACGTATGGTGTCCCTAAAGGCTCCATACTTGGCCCAATTTTATACATCAATGATTTAGCTAATGCTTTTCATTATTGTCATATATGCAGAAGACACAGTTATTTATTTCTCAAATGTACACCCTATTGTTGTACAGTCTGTTCTTAATAATGAATTCATTTCTCTATCTGATTGGATGTGCCATAACAAACTTTATATAAAATGTGAAAAAACAGTATCTATGTTAATGGGAACGAAGTCAGTGCTTCATAATCATCAAACATTAAACTTAAAACTAGGTGGTAATGTTATTAATCAGGTTAAGAACATTAAATACTTAGGAATGAATATAGACTCTGAATTATAATGGGACTTACATTTATGTGAAGTAATTAAGAAAGTAGGAAAGATGGTAAGCTTTTTAGGAAGGCTGAGACACATTTTAAATGAATCTTTTCTCAATCTAATTTATCAATCAATAGTCATTCCTCATTTTGATTAAATGCTGACATTATATGGCAATCCTCCCAAAATAACTATCTGGACCAACTTCAAAAACTTCAAAAAAGGGCTGGTAGGATAATCCTTAAGATAAACCCTCATCATAATCAACATATCAGATTCACGATCTCTTAAAATGGGAATCCCTAAAAACCAGACGTAAAAAGCACATGTTCATAATGCTGTATAAGATTTTCCACAATTTAACTCAAGATTATATATTATCTTTTACAAAGAAACCAATTATGCCCCAAGAAATGTCGATATCTTAGTCTTGCCAAAACCTAAAACTAATTATTGTAAACGAACATTATTTTATCGCGGATCTAAATTGTTTAATGAATTACCAATTAACTTACGTAGACCGAACACACTCAATCCATTTCGACATGGCCTAAATGATTGGATACTAGATTTCGATGTATAAACTTTTGGTGCGAACGGGAGGGGGATGGAACAGTCGTATTCATAATGTGATATAGAGGGTTTGGAAGGCGTTTGTAATGTTTTATTTTCGTAATAATTTGTGTTTTATGTTTATGTTTAATTATTTCTAGACCTCTAGGAAGAACAGAGCCATCTTGATAATGGCTCTGAATAAAGCTGTTCCGCCGTTTTTAATTCTTGATTTGTATTATGTTTGTAAATTGTATTCTTGTATGTATTTGAATTTTTATGCGGAAAATAAAACCAACCAACCAACCAAACAAACAATTGAATTTAATTAAATTTAATTAAGGCTAGTTTAAGTATCTAAAAAATGTGCATGTGTGTAGTGTTGCTGCATGTGTGTACGTGTCATTGTAAGGAGTATTGATTTAATTAATATTCCATGGGACTAGCTATCAAAATTAAAAATAATAGTTTTATTTTCAAATTGGGATTTAATCTCAAAATCTGGGATTGGATTTCTTTTTCAATCTTTAATTAGGTGTTATTAATTTTCTAACCTTGTATACCTTGAGTCTTGTTCACCTGCACTTTTGATCAGGTTTTCTCGACTCCGTTTACAGTAGTTTGAGCTTGAGTGATTTGAATTTAGTTCAATCCCTTAGCTCAATTAACTTTGATATTTATTTTTCCTTAGAAGGGCGAACCGTGAAATCATTTCCATGAAACCTAAATTGTCTATTTACATAACCCGTGACATAGGCCCAATTATTTTAAATAAAATGTGAAGAAATACATGGTTTTATCTTTTTGTATGTCCTAGGTATTCTGTTTAGGCTCCAAATTTCCCATTGAGGAAAAGCTAATCAAGGAGTATAAAAGACCTGCGATCATAGAAATCGAAGAAGCCAAGGCGTCGCCTTTAAAACGACGTATAAGTCTAAAGGGGACAATCGATTCAGTAAGTATTAACACAAAGTACTTGGATAAAGTTTTGAAAAGGTTGTTGGAATATGTCCTTGCCATGGATTATAGTTATAGTCCCTCAAGGCTCCATACTTGGCCCAATTTTATATCTAAGATACATCAATGATTTAGCTAATGCTTTTCATTATTGTCATATATGCAGATGACAGTTATTTATTTTTTCTCAAATTTATTTCTCAAATGTAAACCCTATTGTTGTACAGTCTGTTCTTAATAATTAATTAATATCTCTATCTGATTGGATGTGCCATAACAAACTTTATATAAATTGTGAAAAAACAGTATCTATGTTAATGGGAACGAAGTCGGTGCTTCATAATCATCAAACATTAAACTTAAAACTAGGTGGTAATGTTAATAATCAGGTTAAGAACATTAAATACTTAGGAATGAATATAGACTCTGAATTATAATGGGACTTACATTTATGTGAAGTAATTAAACAAGTAAGAAAGACTGCGCAGTGGCGCTTTTTGGAAGCTCGTCAAAAAACATTTACAAATGAGGATTGGAGGCAAATTTTTTGTATGGACAAAGCCACATTCGTTTACATTTGTCATCAGTTAAGGCATGCACTAAACAAGCAGACAAACAACTGTCGTAACCGTTAAGGTACGCTGTATACCGGCTTGCGTTTAGGCGCACAGCGAGATTTGGTACAGTTCGCCTTGGAACGTTTTGGACCACTTCAGGAGGTGGTCTGCCGTTTGGTCTGCCGTTTGGTCTGCCGTGGTACAGTACAGTTTGCTTTTAGGAGCGTTCAAGTGCCTCTTCTGGGCGATACGGTATGCTTGAAAAGAGCGTCGGAACGAGCCCAAGGTGATTTGTACCCTCATGAGAAAAGTTCCAAATTCACAACTAGAGAGAAGATTCGACAAATTCATCGATCTGCACAACCAAAACCACAATTGCACTCATGAAAGATGTTGAACCATAGATGAATTCAACACTAGACATGATAGAGTCAATCTTAAATACAGAGATACAGAGGAAGTCTTGGCAATATGAATATGAACAAATATGAATATGAATAAGTGACCACATAATGGTATCATTCCCAGATCTTCATGACTGCCCTCATTTCAAGTGGATAGAATATTCATTCAAAGTTTTGTATTACAAAAGAACTTAAAGAGCAGTGGGGAAAAAAATCAGGACCTAGAATAAAAAGAATTAAATTGCTTAAATGCTGAACAGAAAATAGCACCATCCCTTTATCCTAATGTTACCCTAATCATAACATTTTTAGTAGCTCCATGGACATTGTCATATTCACAGAACTAATAACATTATCAAAATAGTTAATCATGAATTGGCTCCTATTGGCTTCGATAAGACTGTGTGGGCATGAGAAGATATAAACATCTCTATTTTGGATTAAAAACAGAAGCGTGGCAGGTTAAGGGAAGGATTAAAAACAGAAGCGTGGCAGAATAATCAAAGGATTAAAAAACGAAAGGGTAGCAGATCTTAAATACAGAGATACAGAGGAAGCCTTGGCAAGTGACCACATAAATGGTATCATTCCCAGATCTTCATGACTGCCCTCATTTCAAGTGGATAGAATATTCATTCAAAGTTTTGTATTACAAAAGAACTTAAAGAGCAGTGGGGAAAAAAATCAGGACCTAGAATAAAAAGAATTAAATTGCTTAAATGCTGAACAGAGAATAGCACCATCCCTTTATCCTAATGTTACCCTAATCATAACATTTTTAGTAGCTCCATGGACATTGTCATATTCACAGAACTAATAACATTATCAAAATAGTTAATCATGAATTGGCTCCTATTGGCTTCGATAAGACTGTGTGGGCATGAGAAGATATAAACATCTCTATTTTGGATTAAAAACAGAAGCGTGGCAGGTTAAGGGAAGGATTAAAAACAGAAGCGTGGCAGAATAATCAAAGGATTAAAAAACGAAAGGGTAGCAGGTTATTCAAAGGAGTAAAAACGAAAGCGCGGCAAGTTTAATCAAAGCTAAAGCGAACACAATGATCTCTCCCGGCGGGCTTGACGTAAGGCTATAAATATGATGGCGATTCGTCTACTTTCTCATTCTATCTTTATCGGGTTATCCATTCAAGACCAAGAATATTCCATCATGCATCGCCGAGGCTACACCGCAGCATACAAGATCTCCATCTGCAACTACGCCGAGGAACATGGCAACCGAGAGGCTGGAAGGAGGTTCGATGACGGGGAGTCGAACATTCGACGGTGGCGCTCTTCGCAGCCAAGACTGGAGGAGATGCCCAAGATCAAGAAGGCTCTCCGAGGGAAGACGGCGAAGTGCCCCAAACTGGAGGAGAACCTCGTGGCGTGGGTCAGAGTGAAGAGGATGGAGGGCCATGCCATCTCGACTGTCGCACTTTGGTTGAAGGTGAGAGCTGTTGCGAGAGGAGCTGGCATCAACGACTTCAAAGCAAGTGCTTCCTGGGTATACCGCTTCATGGGCAGCCACGGGTTGTCCGTTCGTCGTCGGACACACATCGCACAGCGTTTGCCGGACGATGTTGACGAGAAGACCCGCCTGTTCCAGCAGTTCATCATCAAGCATCGCCGTCAGCATGACTACCCGCTGTCCAGGATTGGGAACGCCAACCAGACACCGTTGACCTTTGATTTTCCCAGGGCATCAAGCGTCGCAACAAAGGGCAGTAAGACGGTCAGCGTTACTACCACTGGCCACGAGAAGGACAGGTTTACCGTCATGCTGGGCTGCACGGCAGATGGCGGGAAGCTTTCGCCTTACGTCGTTTTCAAACGGAAGACGCTTCCAAAAGACAAGTTCCCGCCGGGCATCATAGTGAGGGTACAACCAAAGGGCTGGATGGATGAGGCGCTCGTCATCGACTGGCTCCATACAGTGTGGGAGAGACGGGTCTGAGGTCTTTCTCGGGGGAGGAGTTAGCCTATAATCTAGGCGGAGTGCCGAGCTTTTTTCTTTGCTGCTAGACTAACCTTAAGCAGAACGTCTGATACGGCGAGACTACGAACCGTGAGCCGCGAAGCGGCTCACCGCCTAGAATCACTGGTCTAGCTTAAGTCGTTGTTTTTTTAATTATCGACCATGAATCCGTGGCTGTTTTTCGTACGAAAAAACCTCATGAATACGAAATGAACTCAACCAATCAGAAACACGTATGGAGAAGAGTCTATGCATATGCATATTATAAATCACGTGACATTACGTCATTTTCTTCATCCAAGATGGCGGGTAGTTCATGCGACGACGATCTTCTGCGAGAAAGTTTATCATATGCGGCCAACAAACTAGGCATTCCTAATGGAAAATTCAGAGAACTGCAGGAATCCGCTATTCGTAGCGTTATTGAAGCCGGCAGGGATATTTTTGTTGCATTACCTACTGGTTTTGGAAAGAGTGCAATATACCAAGCAATCCCCTTGTGCTGTGATTTTCTGTGATTACGCATGCAAAAACAATACAAACTGTCCTAAATTAAACTTTGATAACTTTTCTGGCACTTTGTGAGGAGACTATTTAGCGGTCCATTCAAAGCAAGGGGGAACCACTAATTTGTCATTGTAAATTTGATACGATAATTGTTTTACCATACAAAGATATATGTTTTATTGTTCACATAAAACTACAATTTTTTAATTTTTTGATATTTCACAGTAGTAAAATGATCATTTTAAAGATTTTTTTGGTTTCATCTCCCCTTCTTCCTTTTTATTACCCCTATTTAGTAATGGACGAGCGCAATCTTTTTTCGTTGCGGTTTCTTATATCTGATTGGTCGAACGTAACATAGGTGTACCTTATTTGGTAGGGCTGTTGAATGATTCATAGATCCGCCATTTTGAATATATATGAATATTGATTAGCTAGACCAGTGATTATAGGCGGTGAGCCGCTTCGCGGCTCACGGTTCGTAGTCTCGCCGTATCAGACGTTCTGCTTAGGGTTAGTCTAGCAGCAAAGAAAAAAGCTCGGCACTCCGCCTAGATTATAGGCTAGGGAGGAGTATGCTTGTGCTCGACGCTTTCCGGTGCCACAAGACTGAGAAGACTAAGGCGGTACTTAAGCGGAGCAACACAGACCTTACGATGATACCTGGCGGCCTGACATCGCTTCTGCAGCCGCTTGAAGTCGGGGTCAACAAGCCGTTCAAGGACGGGATGCAGCAAGTCTGGAGCGAGTGGATGATAGAGGGGGAGAAGACCTACACCAAAGGAGGCCGTATGAGGAAGGTGGATCTCCCGACCATCTGCTCCTGGATCGTGAAGGTGTGGGACGAGCTCTCGCCCGAAATCATCCGACGAGCCTTCCTGAAATGCTGCATTTCAAACAACATGGATGGAATGGAGGAAGACATCATTTGGGAAGAGTACAGCGACGGGGATCTCATGTATCCTGACGAGGAACCGCGACGTCTCTTTGAAGAGACCGACGACGAGGGCCACCAAATGACAAAAAAGATTAAATTCAAATTCCCCTTTATCCATCTTCTATTCTTTGTTTTCTTTTCTTCTTTGGTCGGCTCTTTAAACATATTCTTTGCCGCAATCTTTTCCAATAAATAAATAAAGATAATAAACATTAATCAAATATGATTTAAAACTAACATTGTTACTATTCCCCTCTCTCCATCTTCTATTCTTTGTTTTCTTTTCTTCTTTGGTCGGCTCTTGAAACATATTTTTTGCCGCAATCTTTGCAAAAAATATGAATAAACATGATAAACATAAATCAAATATGATTTAAAACCCGCATTGGTACTATAATTTGTGACGAGTTCACAAGCACAAGTCGGCTCCTTCAACTGCGCCTCGTAAAATGGGTTTTGAATGCTGAAATAAGAAGCCATCTGGCTTGCTGCCTACAGAGTCGGCCAAAAAAAAACTTTAAAAAAAAAATCTTTAAAAAAAAGTTTTTTGTTTTTGAATCTCAAAAATAGGGGTGCGCCTAATAAGTCAGTTCATTGATACAATCTGCGCATGGGAAGACAAAGGTCATTTGTACCAAAAAGGTAAAACCCACAGAGATGAATACTGGATATGCGCTCATGAAAGATATGTAACATTATTCATTTATGCACCAACGGTACATTCTAAGATACGCAGGTAGAAGTATTCTTTTCAAGAGGGCAAACAAAAGGTATTCATGAAGCACATCTAGGAGTTTGGCAGTTATTATTCTCAAAGTGGAACTTCTCCATGTGTAAAAGATCTGGGGATATTTGGGGTCATTTGTACCATGTGCTATCTGTAAACTCCCTTATACACAGAGATTTACGGTAGTCATATTGAAATTACCCAAGTCCTCTACCAGAAGAAGAGGAATGAAATTTCTCCTCAACTGACAAGGGGCAGGGATCACAAATACAATGACACATAGAGGAATGAATACAGTAACAAATGTAATAACAAAAAACAACAAACAAAAGCAAAATCATACCAAAAACAAAAAATGAGAATACAAACAAAAACAACTAAATAACATATGTGAAAATCATACAGAATTTTATATATCGCAATTAATTAGCATGGCGTTATTACAGTTTGATTACGAGTCAATGATCAACAACACAGTTTGGATTTTTTGTTGCTTAAACTTAATCACATTACAATTCTCCTCTCTCTTGTTTTACAGCAGTATTAATTCCTTTCCCTTTTTCCTTGCTTATTCCACATCTTTGTTGAGGTGGTTAAGCATGTTATCAAAGACTGCCATAACAACCCTGTCACGGAGGTAGTGTCCGCAAGATTTCAAGATGCGTCAGTGCATCCTAATCCTTAGGCCATGAACAATCAATCAAGCAAATGGTTATTAGACTTGAGTTAGCTTACAGAAATTGCGAGAACTCTCACAAATTTACATTATGACCGAAAACGAATTCTGTACAATAGGTTGCTTTACGTGGTATTTTTGGCAGGTTGCACCAAATTGTCAGAAAGGCCATACAAGGCATGTGGATCAGACTTTCGAAACTTGAACCCAGATACCAATATAGTCAGCAAGAAGGCTTTTACTATTGGTAACGAAAAATGTTCTCATGGTAAATAGAAATATGAATATGCAAGTAAAAATATTAATGAGAACGATAAAAAGTGCAGCACATAGTAGTTTAAAATAAGTAATAAAAGAGCCATTCAAGAATCTATAGCCGTTTCATTTAAATATTTTGTATCAATCACTTTCAGATAGAATCTACTGGAATGTCATATCAATTGTTCATGATTCACGACTCATTAGTAATAATGAAAACCAGAACCGATAGGCACTTTAAAAATTTGCTTCCTACAGGAATTATTATAGTACTGCTTGAAGGAAGACTTGGTTTAATGTATAAAGAGTCACGACTGATCTAGATCTATCGATTGTTCATGACTCACGACTCATAATTATAAAAACTACAACCGATAGACACTTTAAAAATGTGCATCCTGCAGGAATTATTATAGTACTGTTTGAAGGAAGACTTGGTTTAATGTTTAAAGAGTTACGACTAATCTAGATCTATCGCGAAATCCCCAAACCATCAAAAATTATAATCTTCCATCTCTGATGTAAAAAGCTGATACCATTTTCATACTATGAAAGGTGATCAATTCTAATAACTGCAAACTTTCTTATAAGACTGGGCCCTAACCCCAGTCTTCTTATAAAGTTACACTTGATCCAAATCAAATTGAGTTGTGCTTGATTCTGATTCACCAGAACTCAACACAAGACAGAGCCCTGGGCAATGACATTACCCATGATTCAATGGTCTAAAAGCATAGGGTTCAAAGGTCATAACAATACTTTGAAAACATTTACTTCAAAGCTCATATAATCAGCAATTCTTTCTCTGTGAATCGACATAAATGATGTTAGGTATCTGGTAAGATTCATATTAAGCTGTTAACAAGATTATCAAGTTAGATTTGCTTCACAAGATCTCACATGAAAATCAGTGCCTCCCTCTCTCTCTCTCTCACACCCTCTTGCGCTCTCTGGGAATCGACCTACATAATGTTGAATACTGAGGTATCTGAGGTACATTTGCTACACAAGATTTTGCTTGCTTGACATGATTCTTGTCCTCTGCCATCTTGGTGTTCCCTACTGGGGGCCAGCCATCTGCTATCTGGTGCTTGTAGAGTCCAACTCGTCTTCCATGGCACCAAAGTCAATGGTCACTTTGCTCTGTTTAGGAATGTGTTGCCTGTGTGGAGATCACAATACAATATACTAATAATTTTTTTGATGATAGTTGGATTTTTTTTCTGCCAGTGATGCAAATGATATGAGTGTTATGAATAAAACTTGAAATTTGACATCATATACTCTTTCAAGAACAGGTCAGTACAGTTAAAACATGGTCCTTCAACCAAGATCAATCAATTGGCATATCCCACTCTAGAAGAGAAGTCACTACACTCTGAATCTAAAAGGTACAAATTACCAACTCTATATCACTTGCACAGAGCTCTCCATTTGTTTTGTAATGAGAAATGTAAAAACTGTCACTCTTCTTCGTTATTGATAATGCCTAGTTCACACCGATGCCGAATGTCGCGCTTTAAATCGGCGATCAATTCGGCGTCATTTTTTCAAAAAATCTCACGATCTCCTGAGATATGTTATGCTAAGTTCACACCGACGCCGAATTGATGGCGCATTAAATCGGCGAGCAAAGCGGCGGCAAAGCGTAACAAAGCTTAATTAAAGCGTAAAGACCGTAATAGAGCGTGAGAAAGCTTTGAGCAATTCGGAACATTCGGCTAGAGCGCCAAAAATTTAAACTCTGTTAAGCTTTCCTACGCTTTGAGCAAAACTTTGATAAGCTTTGTGACGCTTTGATAAGCTTTAATACGCTCTCCCCGCTTTACGCAATTCGTGACAGATCGCCTCAAATTTTTAAACAGTTTAAAAAAATTTGGCGCTCTTGCCCAATGTCCTGAATTGCTCAAAGCTTTCTCACGCTCTATTATGGTCTTTACGCTTTAATTAAGCTTTGTTACGCTTTGCTGCCGCTTTGCTCGCCGATTTAATGCGCCATCAATTCAGCGTCGGTGTGAACTTAGCATAAAAGAATGTATCAATTTATTTAACAGGAATGTCTAAAAAGATGGGTCCAAAGATATACCAAGAAATCAGGTACAAAATATTCATAATGTGTATGTATTCTTTGGAGAAAGTGAAATTAATCACAAAGGAAATAAAACATCTCACAACAGAAGTCACAAAACTGCAATTTTTAATTGATCAAAAAAATTTCTGTAATTTTCTAATCCTTTTTTCAATTTTTTCTTAGAACTTTCACTGTTCCCTTTCTAAAATTTAGTCTACTGTCATTAAAACCAACTTTGCTTTCATTTAAATCAAAGTGATATCAAGGTTGGATAGATGAATAACATTAATAATTTGTTCGTTTATTGTGTTGTATATTGACTTTGTAAACCGAGCAATTTCAGCTTTCAAGCTGTATTTTCTTTAATTGCAATAAACCAAATCAAATCAAATAAAAATACATTGCACCAACATACCTGTATGGTATCCCTACAGCATCCAGCAACCGTCTGGATGCAACCATGGAAGGCTTATCGTGCTTGGTGTCCGACATGTAGACGACCTCCTTGATCCCCGATTGCATGATGACCTTGGTGCACTCGTTGCAGGGGAAGAGAGCTACGTAGATGGTGCAGCCTTTAACCGACGCGCAGTTCTTGTTCATCACGGCGTTCATTTCTGCATGACATACTGTTTAAAAGGAGAAAAAAACATTTTTGCTAATACCAGAACCACAGCATTCTCTAGACCATTTTCGTAATGTAATCAAATTTAATGCATAAATCTGTGTTAACCCTATTTTAACTGGGCTATTTCAGACTGGGTTTTTACTGGGGGGGGGGGTCAATTTGACCCTCCCCCCCCCTTCTAAGATCTAAGCCGTTTCACCGCCGATCGCCGTTAAAATTTGCATTCATGTCGAGTGAAGTGTATAAAATACTATGGTAATTGCAATTTTTTTGAAAAATTTACTAATTTATGGTAATTTATGCAAATAAGGTCATAAAATTCAATATTTGGGAATTTTTTTCACTACATATATTTGTTAGACTATTTGGAATAATACAACACAAAAAATTACCCCCCCCCCCCCCCCCCCCAGTTAACATAGGGTTAAGTGCTGAGTTACAAATTATTTCATTCACCTGTAAAGAATAATTTGTACATTAATTGTTGCTAGGTAGGACAAACATTATGGCTTGTCCTACCTAATAACATGGAATTTATGCAATTAACTTTCTGACAATTGAAATACAATAATTGTTAAATGCGTGAATGAAATAATTTTTAAAGAGATTTTCAAAAAAAATAGTTGTCTCTGAGAGTGAAATCGCGAATGATTTAACTAGTACATTTAACCAAAATTAATAAAATTTAATAAAATCACTCCGAACTTTTATTTCTAATCTACAGACACTGAATATAAATCATTGAAATTCACTTAAAACATAAATCTGTTTCTCAGGCCACTAAATTTAATGAGAAATTGAAACTGAAAATTCTGTTAATTATAAACTGAAACTGATTTAAACGATCCCATTTGCATATGTATAATTTGTTAAGATTCAAGGTTTTAATGAATTTTTACACAAATTTGCAAGTATCAAATTAAAAATAAAACCTACCATATGGAATCTTGGTCTCCAGCCAATCATCATTTTTGCGTTGCCATGGTAACGCTTCATCACTGCATCCTCTGGGCATTCCATTATATCCGATGCCAACAATCTTATTTTCATCATTGACAATACATGCTCCAACCTGTTTTTTTATAAATAATATAAAGGGAAAAGAGAAAGTTTTAAATTAAAAGTATTTGATGTTTTCTCTCAATTTTTCTTTCCAACTGAAACATATCTCAAAGTGTGCAATATCATCAAAGACATCAATAAATATGGATGCGAACATACCATGGTTCTAATATTCTCATTTGATTCGCATCTGAAGTTCTGAACTGGTAAAGTATGGCGAGTGTTGGAGAAAGAAAGCCCCTTTTCATACTCTACCTCACTACTTGAAATAGTCACCCAAAGAAAATTCACGACAACTGATAATTTTGGATGCTTGATATCAAGAAATAGGAATAAATGAGTGGACGTTCACGCCGTTCTCGTCCACTCGATATAAAAGTCCCTATTTATAGCTACAATGTAGGACAATGTCTTTCAAATGAATAACAATGGTTACCTACTATTAGAACATTTGGTAATGCATTCAAACAATGGATATTCTCTCACAACATTTCATAACGAGGTATTTGGTTGAGCTGTTCCAAACATTTGAGCAGTTTCTTTTGTTAAGCATCAGTTGTTGTTTGGTCAGATTGCTCTTCCAATAGACCTGTCAACAAACATATTCAAATTTATGGATGTTTCTTTCCTGGGACCTCGGGACCTAGTGACAAGATATTCCAATAACCTGTTTTTAATAAATGAAGTACAATACTTGAAATCCATCCAGTCTGCATAAATTACTTGTTATGTTCAGGCAAGCCTCAGGCAAGCTTTCAGATAGTCAAGAACGGTCTTTGTTTAAAGATTCTGCATGAAATTTGAATATATTAGTAAACGGATCTATTGACTGGTTTACTAATATATTTAAATGCATGCATGTTTTTCTCCAGAATCCCTGTTATTCATTTGATTCACCGGCTACACATAACAGCATCTCTATAGACTATTGAATTTGCATACATTCACTGTTGCTATGTCTGGCAATCTTTCAGGTGTCAAGGGAAACCTTTCTTTTTAGTAAACAGGTCTATTACTCAGAAGAGAGATATAAAACTGCTCAGAAAAATCACCCGTTTATCAGCTAATATTTGTTGCAACTCATTCTCCTTTAACATGTCAACCACTCCTAAAGGATTCTTATTTTACCTGTGTGCGTGGATCTTTACTCCTCTGTGCCGATAGGAAAGCAACAGCCATGAAGTAATCAGCCCAATCAAGATAGTCTTCTCGCTTTACAGCCATTCTTGTCCTTCCTCTTAATACTGGGTTTCTGAAATAAAGATTTAACAGAGTGATTAAAATTCTTCACAATTGATCATCGTATCATTTAAAAGTTAAATATAATAGAAATAAGTACCAACAAAAAAGAAGATTAAAGCTAATCTTGAGCTCTGGTATGGCCGTATGGGAATCATATTTCTTGAGAAAAAATTGCTATGATTTATTCTGGATTGTTTATCCTGCAGTAGAATGGTTGTTTAACCAGTGAAATAAAAAACAAATGCACAACAAATTACTGGGCATCATCTTCGATAATAACCACAACTCCCATTTGTACATAGTGACTTGTGCTAAGCACATGGTGTCGGGCCTACTTACCCGGATTTCCTCATCTTTCTCATGTAAACTTATAAAATTGCTTCTCTCAAATTCTCGCTCTCAAATAAACAGCTTACTCTAAATAAAAGGAGACAAAAATAAAATGATGTCTTGACTAGACCAGATCCAGAGTTGCACTGACTTTGTTTCAATTTCAACAAATCAGATCATGAATGACATCATAAATAAATAAACCAATCAGAAACATAAAAATGGAATAGTACAACATAATGGAAGAACCCAGGGAGAAGGAAGAACCAATAGACAGTCTGGAAGGGTGATCATGAGGTGTTCTGAATATAAATGAGGATTAAACAATGGAACCATGTGAAGTGGAATTTGGAATGGAAACATGATGCCATGAGGGGTGGAAATGGAATGAAAGAAACTAGGTGTGGCAATGGCAATGAGAGTGATATGTGTAGGTGGAGAGACACTATGAATATGACTGACAAAGAAAGCGGACAAAATATACAGTTCCTCAGGTAGACAAACCCTTCACTGCTATTATGTAAAAATGTGTAGAACAGGTGTCACATGCATATTCACCTGTTCTACACATTTTCACATAATAGCAGTGAAGGATGTTCCTTTGTCTACCTGAGGAACTGTATATTTTGTCCGCTTTCTTTGTCTGTTATGTTCATAGTGATGGTACCATGACTCCATGAGGGGTGGGAATGGAATGGAAGAAACAAGGTATGGCAATGGCAATGAGAGTGATGAGTGAAAGTGGAGAGAGGAATGGAGGTCATGAGTTGAAATGTAAATGAGATGTAAAACAAGGGTATGGAAAGCAAAAGGTAAAGCCAACAAATAGAAAGTAAATATCAAATGCTACAAAATATAACTTGTACACTGATTACTCAGCCACGATACATTTCCTACCAAAATTATTTGGCACATGTCATTTATTTGTAATCTTTAACATTCAGCATGTTCAGCGTAAGTTTCGTTGGATTCTGTGAGAAATTTGTTTCTATAAAATATAATACCAGAACTCAAGAAAAAGGAAAGTACCATGTTAGATAGAAATAACCGTCTGGTATGGGTTATTCTTTAATAAAAATGTAGAATTGTCAACCTTCCCCATGGCAGGCCAAATAACAAAAATGAAGTGTTTCTTAAAGTTAAAGCTTTAATTTGGGGAAAAAAGACAAAAATAAAGGTAGACTCTAGATCTAGACAAAAACTAGAGGAAACAAAGAAAATGAATCACTACAAAAGGAAGCAGAACTGCAGAAGCAGAAACAAAATAAGACAGTGAATGAAAGGAAGATGTGATAAAACAAAATGAAAGTTGAAACAGAAGGATTTTTGAGAGAAACAAGGGAGGGATCCGATCCGAGGAGGCAAGATAAATAAAATAGCAAAAGTCGTGCGGGAAAGGAATTTACTTTGGATGGTGAAGCATATAGGGTCTATAGACCTAAAGAAGATAATGAAAAGTAAAGCACAAAAACTAGGGAAACAAATCATTGTATGCAATTGCAAGATCGAGAAAGACAAGACTCAACTCTCAACTTCAAGAGGGAACACCGAACAGTTAAAAAACAAAACAAAATTCAGGGGGAATGGTTTAGAGCAGGCCTTCTCAACTGGCGGCGCGCGCGCCACTTGTGGCGCTTTCGGTCAGTCGTAGTGGCGCGCGACTGTTGTAACAACAAAAAAACAGAAAGAAAGAAAGAAAATTTAGGCCTACATTTAAGAATTAAATACTCAGCTAAATCAAGAAGTCGCAGTCGAATTTGAGCCCAAAATGCCTGCTTAACAAACAGGTAGAAAGGGGAATTTATCGTTTATTACCATTTCATACAAATCTAAACCTAAGCTCTGAACAGCAATTAGCTTGCCAATCTCTGAAAACATCTTGTTTTTTTAATTTCCATTTTATTTATTTGACATTTCCCGTGTTTATAGCACAAAAAAACTACATATTAATTTATCTCCAGTGTATAATTGAACCCAGGAATTGTCATCAATATGAAATCATGATTGATTATATTGAGAAATGAAATGATGTTAAAAAATGCCCCATTTGGGCCTTTAGAAAGCCCTGAAATCCACCAACTTCACGGGGCTCCGCCCCCTGCACCCCCATTGGGGTTTTGCCCCTGGACCCCACCCGTTTTCGGCTCGGTCAAACATACAGGGTGGCACTTCAACTACAAATTCTTTTCGTTTTGGCACTTCTAATAAACTAGTTGAGAAGGCCTGGTTAAGTGGTTTAGAGTCTAGTCTAGAAGAAAAAAAACAATTCAGTAGAGTCGAAAAAATAGGCCTATATTAAAAAGAGGGAAATTAAAAAGAAAATGGAGACAGACAACAACAAAACAAGACACAAAAAACAAAGCAAACATTTGACCGACTTTGAGTGGACATCACACAAAAAAATTCAACACACATTCACTTCACAAGTTCATGCATGCACGTGCACTCATTGTATGCGTTCGTGTTGAACTTGAAGAACTTGACAGTTCATCCCTGGCTGTAGCGTAGCCTGTATAGCTGTAGGCTGTACAGTCTTCACATAATTCAGAAGAAACAGCTCAAAGCCTCAAACCATGCAATTATTCACGCTCAGTCAAAATTTATAACACATACAACAACTCATCTCTTTATTATATCATTCAACTAGCAACATCAGAGTTAATATTAACGAAAAAAGGGTGCTTACATTAAGAAATAAAAACCACCAACCTGAGGGTCAAGAAATCAAAACAAAAACAAAAACGCCGCGTGGAAGTGAAGTATGGTAGCTTCGAAGACATCAGCGAAGTTTAGAAAGTAAAAGGATTGAGGAGCAGCTCGGGCCTGGCGTATATCACTTCAGGATTGATGGGGCCTCATGGGGGAGGGTGTCGATCATTGTCATTGCCCTTTTGTAGGCCTAAACAAAAAAAGATGTTGTATTGCCTTTAGGTATCAGCACCTCGGTTGGTGGGCGATTTTCTTTTTACTTTATTTTTATTTTCACCCTCTTTGGACTGATATTTTCAGTTTTGAATGCCTTAATACATTTTTTTTCTTCTAAAAAACGGTAACAAACCAAAAACTTTTACTTTGGGTCAGTCGCAAAGGGCAATACAACAATTTTTGTTAAAAAGCTTTTCACTTGTCAGGGAATCTGGTAGGTTTACGCTCCACAGAATGATATTGGATCTACACTATACGGACTGCATGGCCACTCGAGTCCCTCTTTAATTGCCACCCGGCCATCCTGACGGAGTCTCAATATCCGGATAATATTCTAGCCCCATAATAGCTAGGCTTGAAAAATAAATGCAAACTAAAAGTGGTGAAAATGTGCTTCCAAAAAAAAGGGAATGACCTTGAAAAAATGAAAGATTCATATGTAATAGCAGAGAAAATCATTGTTTTTTCCGTTTGTTCGTCTGGCTATTTGTTTGGTTTAATTTATTTTAAAAGCTTTACGATGTGTTTGTTTTGTATATGGTCTGAATTTTATATGCTATATATCTTCATCAAACGGGGGGGGGGGGGTTTCCGGCCCTTTCCACAAGTTTCCTAGCCCCTTTTAAAACCTCTGAGTGGAATACCTTATGAGTGTAAGGACCCAACTTTAACTTTAACTTTACAAATATGACCGGGGAAGTTCGGAGTACCTTATTTTTCTTCGTTTTTTTTTCTTAATATTTATTATATTTATAGGAATATTGTGCTCCTTTCTTTGACAAAATACATGGGATCGGGTCTAAGGCCGGGTCCTACGAGTTTTATTGACCATCAGTTTATTTCTTGTTCACATGCTTACATTTCTTACCAAAGCAACAGCTAAATTGGGTTTATTTTCTCTTAAAACTCAATCAAGATGTGCATGATCGACAAACAAACTTGGTGATTTCAATTACATGTTAATTGTTTCAATCAAAAACATGCAAATAGCGGCCAACTGACATCATTGTTTAGACAAGCATTCTAAAATTCTAAGAATTAGTACATGTCTAGTACTTGCTTCCATCAACATTTCTTTCTTTCCAAATTGCAGATTTAACAGCGTTAAATAGCAGGGGCGGATCTAGCTTTTTGCTAAGGGGGGGGGGTTTGACCAAAATAATGACGATGCGGAGCATCGTCCACGAGCCGCGAAGCGGCGAGCCGATTTTTTTGTGGGTGTTTATTTGAACCCCGTAAGTGATGTTTTCCTGGCATCTATTAACACAATGGAGACCATAAAAAGCAGTGCATGATAACGTCTTTTTAAATCAAGTAACAGTTAAATAAAATAATTTTTTGGGGTGTTTATTTGAACCCCGTAAGTGATGTTTTCCTGGCATCTATTAACACAATGGAGACCATAAAAAGCAGTGCATGATAACGTCTTTTTAAATCAAGTAACAGTTAAATACACAGTTATATCCAGAGTTATCATGTGTTTGGTTAAGTTACCAGATGAGTTGAATATCTTCTCACAATATTTGCACTTGAAAGGGTTTCTCTCCAGCGTGCGTTCTTTTTTCTTTCTTTTTTTCTTTTTTTTCTCTTTTTTTTCCCTTTTTTTTTTTTTTTTTTTTTTGGGCCGCCCAAGGGGGGGGGGTTTAAACCCCCTAAACCCCCCCCGTAGATCCGCGCCTGAATAGTAGAAAAAAGTGAGGGACAAAAACTTAAAGAATTTATAGGAATGCTGAATTGTATTGTCAAGTTTAATGTATACAATTTGATTAAAGTTGGAATTCTTTGGAATATTGGAAGAAGATGTAATTTTATTGTGACTTTGTATACACAATTTGTAACATGGGTTGCTAAATAAATGAGGGTATTTAAAAAATAAGCGTAGTTCATGTTTTTGTTAACAAAAAATTGAAAAAGGGCGAAATCCTGTGGCACGATAGAATTAAAAGACTAAAGGCCGCATTTTTGTGGACATCAATATCCTGACCGTGATGGTGGATATCATGTCCCGAACGCCCCATATCCATTAACTCTTTGTGTACGAGCGTCAATTTTAGATTTTAAAAAATGGAACCTTAAAAGCTCAAAAAGATTGGGGCATACATTGTTTGCATCATAGGGGCGGGAAATAGATGATATGGGGAGATTCAAGAGAGCAGAGTGGCCTAAGATTTTATTTCTTTTCCCCTTTTTTGTTTTTTTTGGGGGGGGTCTTTTTTTCCCTTCCATCTTATGACCCTAACTATTCGAAGCGAGGGATGGGGCAATTTCACTTGCCATTTCATTAACAGGCTTATAATAGTGGGACACATCAGAAAATGGGAGGGATGTGCCCCCAATCTATTGTCAGTATTAGATTAGTCCCTCCCCCCCCCCCCCCCCCCCAAACAAAGCCAGCTTCGAAAAATAATCATTCGACCTCTATGGCCAAAGTCTTGTAGCCTGCCAGCGAAATAACACATTTTAGACGAAATTGAATGCTATTGTAAGTATTGAATGTGGATTATACTCTTTGTATTTCAATAAGATATTTCAATTATTTCAAAGGAGAGATCATATATTTTAAGTAATAACCTGTAGATAGAAGTTAAATGAACTAAACATGATGAACTCGACGAGCAAAAAGTCCTCTGAACGACTGTGTAGTCCTACCTGTGTAAATTCACGTATGGTGGTACTGGCGTGACTATTGTCATAGACATTGCATTGTCATAGACATTGCATTGTCATTGATAGATCGCGATCCACGCGCGCGACGTTATTTCGCGGACGTCCATATCTTTAAAAAAATTGTAAAGATTTTCAAAATCTGATATTATCAATGGAAAGATACACATAAAATTAAGAACTGATGACATTTTCTTTGAGTTTGGGGGTTTGTTGTGAAATCATGTAAAGATTAAGATTGGCAAAGTAGTTTAAATTTAATGTCTTTTTAATTTTAGTTTCTTAATTTTAGATCTAGGGTCTAGATCTACTCTCTTTGCTATTTTGCTTCCGTTCTGAAAAAATATGAACTTGATGATGATGATTCACAGCATTTGCATGGCGCCATAGACTATATCTGTTTCAAAAGACATTCAAAGGTGTGAGCTCCTCCAATAAAGTTAGCATTTAAAATATGTCTGAAGAGTGAAGGAAGATGTGAGTCTGGAGCAAAGCTTTGTGGTCCAGATCCAGGGCTGCGTCTCACGAAACCGTCAAGTTAAACTTACTACACGCATTTCAATGGGATGTCGCTCAACTTGTACTTACGACGATTTCGTGAGACGCAGCCCAGGTTGTCAATTTCGCGAAGAAATGATGGGAGGAAGTTCCACAGGCCAGGAGCAAAAGAGAAAAATGCCCGGTCTCCATATTCCTTGAGATGAGTAACTAATTGCCACCGAGTCTAAGCAAAGGGTCTTAAAAATCTTCATTTTTAGAGAATATGTCATCAAAATTGTTAGTAAAAATAAATTTATACCAACTGATGAATTGTAAGATATTGGACTTACAATTAATGCAATTAACTTTGATGGTGCACTTGTTTTTTTTTTGTATAACCTTTGGCTTTGGCTTTTTTTTCAATTGTTACTGCATTCCAATATGACTTCAAATTTTGTGATTGAGATATCGCCTAAATCAATTCTTTTTGACTAGAAATTCATCTGGTATTAATTGATCTAAAATGAATTTGTATAGAAATTATGAGAAATCATGGATCAAATATTATTACATTGCTAATATTTGTGTTAATCTTTGCAAACTTCGAATAAATTTTAATTATATTTTTAATCAATTCTAGCCAGGACCGGGTAGGTCTGAGGAAGAGTATGTCATATGATTTGAATTTTGATGCAGAAAGGATATTAACAAATATTTGATGACATGTCTTTCTCTATTTTCATCTCTACACTACAGGTCAAAGCCATCCTATCACCATGATCATTCCTGTGAGGTGTTTTACCTGTGGTAAGGTGGTGGGCAATAAATGGGAGGCCTACCTTGGACTACTCCAGGCAGAATACTCAGAAGGGTAAGTTTGTCAAAATGAGGAGAGTGGATGGGGTGGGTAAATGTGAAAGCAGAGATTTAGCAGAGGTGTACATGCAAACCTTCAAAAGAATTCCCACTGGTCACTTGTCCCTGGGAGAGGAATTAAAGCCGTTGGTCCTCTGGTTGCTTACTTGCAAGCATACACATGCTTCTTAGCAGTCTGGTAAAAAGAAAAAGAAAAAAAGCAGTAGGTCACTCCCTCTAGCTGTGTGGGGCTACAGCTCACAATCACTTCTGCTTTTTCAGTAAATTATTAAAATCAATGTCAATGTGATTGAAGTTACTTTAATTTGTTACTTTACTTTACTTGGTACTCAGTAGGAAGAATTTCCTGGAAAGCCATAGTGCCTTATTATGGTGGCTCAGCTACAGCCCAGGTAATAATATGATACCTTGTATTAAGCGCAGTAGAGTATATCCATATAGTAGTTGTGCTTTAGAAATGGACCTATTACTACATGTATTATAATTATTATTCAGAAAGAAGACTTTCTTTTACTATCTTACTATTATTTTAAAAAATATTGTTTTCCTTTTATTTGACAGAGATGCCCTAGATGCCCTTGGACTGAAGAGGTATTGCTGCAGGAGAATGTTATTAGCCCATGTGGATCTCATCGAGAAACTCCTCAACTACGCCCCTCTGGAGAAATGATATTCATCTCTACTTGTTGCTCTGACATTCATACGTGTAAATAGTAAACAATGACGATGCTTGGTGACCCAAGTTTCCATGTGGCATCGAGATGTAGCACTTCAGACAGTTGTTATTTGGAAAGTCACACTCCAGCAGAAGAGTTGATTGGAGGACATCTCACAGTGGCATTATACTGTATGGAACTTTGTGAGGAAATCAGTTCTACTCTTCAGTATGATATATCACCCGTCTTCTTTTCCACCCATTGACTACTGAATTCTTGTTATTCTTATAGGCTCTCATTCAGGAGCCAAACAGTTCCCTTAGGTAATCAATCATTTTCCCTCATTTTTTTATATTTTTGAATAAAAAAATCTGCACAATTGCAGTATTTCTGATACATTGTTTGCAAGAATTACTCAATTTTCATCATTCATCATATAAGTGTCTACCTTTTGGCAACTAGGCACACTTGTTTACGTTAACATCACATGTTTCTCGGGCAGTACTGCACGATAATATCTCTCAAATCAAAGATGTGTTAATTGTTTTCCAGCAAGGAGGTTCTTTTTGAAAGTTTAAAGGAAGAGGAGCGTACAGAAACTACTGTGATGCTCCTAAGGAAATGTGTGCCCAAGCTGCATTACTTTAATTTGGATTGTAGAAATAATGTCTCTTTCCCTTTCCTTTTTACATTAAATGGTGAAAGTTTGAAGTTACAATTTTGATTACTCTGTGATACTCTAGACATCCTATAACTCGACTGAATTATTATCACGGTTCACTAAAATGTGAAGAATTTTCTTTTGTTTTAAAGAGTGGACTTTAAATAGGGTATCAAAAGTAGTCAGAAAAAGATACATTTCGAGTTCCAATGCAATTGACTCCACACTCTAATGCTCAACCTCAAGTTGTATTTTTATATGTATAGCTTCCCAAGAGTGAATATTGGCTTTATTCTGACCTGACTGCTAAAATAACAGTCATGGAGCTACATCAAAGTCTATGGTATATTCATTCCATAAAGTTATTTCTGGTCGAAGATGATGATTACGTTTTGAAAAGCCCTGTGATGTGTCTTGTAAAATGTAATGTTTTTTTAAGAATAAAATAAAATTACTTGTAAATTATAGACCAGATTGGTGAGTGTGTGTTGTTGGTTGGCAATGTCTATTTTGTATTAATTATTATTTCTTTAAACTCACTGCCTTAGTGGTAAAGACCAGTTCCACAACGTTTCTTTCACAATGCAATTGCATGACCTGAACTGATCTTTACCTTTAAATCACTCATTGGTTACTTTACACCAGTAATAGATATACTCAAAAAGGCAATTATATGTAATTAAAAGTAGTTTTTTAATCAATTACAAAACATAGTAGGACTTCGCAGTCAAGGTTTTTGGTGACAAACTGGAAATATTATACAACCAGGCGAAGAACTATTGCATTGATTAAACACAAAACACATGATGGAAAAATTGGAACTGGATGAAATCTTCATCCGAAACGGTGCTTACAATTATATTTACAAAGGTTGCAAAGATAAGTAGTTTTACAAACTTCAAAGTTAATTACATTAACAGAGTTTTGGTCAAACGTGGACCACTATTGACGTATGGTTCTGGAGCAAGTTTCGTCTGATACACAACAAGTGAAGTGATGGAGTATAGAGCATCTTATGATATTTGGGCAGACATTGTAATAGGTCCTCTAACTCGAGACAATTATTAATGGATACATGAAATCTTTTGAGATCGACCTATGTTGAACAATGCAATACCAAGTCATTTAACAAGATACCCTGGACTTTCTCTTGCACATGGACAATCATATCAGAACTACCTCCTGTACACCCCACCCCCCTCCCCCATTACCCTCTTTGGAAAACAATCCCAGCTACCCCCTAATAAGTAGAGGTCCAGGGTGGGGGTGACTACTTGTGCTGGAGTGTGCATTCAGGGATGGTTGCTTGGGGGGGGGGGGGGTAGTTGTCATAACTTCGTCGCTGTTTTCACGAAGTGACGGTAGTGAAAAAAAATTGCATTCACTTTGCGTGTAGATTTTCCTCACTACCGTCACTTCGTGAAAACAAGGACGACTTGTCAAATACACATAAAGGCATAAACATATACCTATGATACAGGGTTAAATTATTTATGAACACACACACACACACATGATATCATGTTTTGTAATTGCTTCTGACTGAATGAAAGGGAAGGCAAATATACAACGTGGATTTATTTTAACTTGTTAAAGAAAATTGAATAAATGTTACTGACCTTGGGTTCCAATCAGTGTTCATTGCTTGGCATTACAACTTACTTTTTTATTTCAAATAACAGAACTGTTTTGAACTGGGTTTTTAAAAAAATTTTGCATAAAGAGGACTGTAATATATACATGTATACAAATTCAACAGCACCAAACTTGTCCTCTTTATATATGTTACATGCCAAAATCCAATAACCACTTTGGGGTAAAAAAAACAACTACTTACAATAAGAGACTTACTTTGACTAGATTTGAAACAAACGTACATTACATGATGGTATAGAAAATAACGACCTTTCATTTCAAAGACGTTAATTCATAATGCAAACTTTAAAAAAAAAGTCATAATACTGGATTGCTGTCGCATATTCCTGACAAACTAACAAAAATCAAACACAAACTATAATCAAAACCATTCCTGATTTAATGAAAAAAGGGTACGAAGCATGCATTACCATACGTCAAATGAGAATAAAATAAGCCAAAAGTATGTATGTAACAATAGCAAGAGTAGGCTATGAAATTGTGAAGAGTTTTGTAAATTGGTCTCATTGATGAAAAACTGATTACGGTAGACGCATTATCATTGGTGACTCGTGGTAAAAAAGTAAACAAAAAGTTTTGTTGGGAAGAAGGGGGTGGGGCTGCTACCCAACGATGAAAACTCACTTTTAAAACCATCATCATTATTTTACGAATATTAACAATCTAGAACATTATTTCAGGAAAAAAAATGTACATTATATGCTATTATTCATTAAAAATAATTATTAAAAAAACAAAAATCAACAATCTCATAAACTCAAATGTCAGATATTCTGATGAAAATTCTTTGCATCGAAGTGGCAAATATAATTTCTATAATTTGAGAACATTTTTTTCTAATCATAAAATTTGTGTTTCATGAAAATATCTCTTCAAGGAAACTTCCATCTTGGTTTCAACAAGGACAATTAAAACTTTCATTTCAAATGTTTAATCTTAATAACATAACATGCCACATGAAAGACCCTATACAAAATTACTCTACATACTCTAAAAAATTCAAACACGAGTGTTGAACATTTTTCCTTTCTTTTTTTACAGATCTAGAGCTATCATCAGTTAAAATCATTCAGAATATAAATAATTGCTAATTTTCTAATTTGTTTCATATCCCAAAGTGTCATCTGTCGAAGAAGAAAAAAATCTCAACATTTACCACATAATAGAACAGAAAATATGATCCATGAATTTAAATCATGGCACAAAACACATTGCTCATTTACAAGTGGAATCAATAATTTACAATTTGACTACATGAAAACTATCTAAAATCATGACTTTCAACATGTCTTTCTTTCTTTCAAAAGATTTGTACAGGAAAACTTGAAAGATAATTCCTAGCATCTCTTTAAATCTTAATAGATAAAAACACAAGCTTTCAAAGAAGATAGAATGTATTCTATTTACAGGTTGAGTTAAAATTTGCGACTGAGAGAAGAATGTTGCTTGTGTTACCGTCTTCTACCGCTCTTTCGGCTTATCTGTAAATTAAGCAAATATAAAGCAAGAATAAGTCACATTAAATGAAACAAAAGGTACATGTACAAGGAGCTACCGAAGTTCTACAAACATTTCAAGAACTAATCAAACTAAATTTACAATCAGCAAGGACATTTTTTTGTGATAGACTCTGAAACTTTAGTAGGATCCTTTGAAAAAATATATAAAATTACTGTTAAAAGTACAATGGCAATTCTGTATGTACACTATTTTTGTTCTTCTTTCAAATCAAAGAAGCCAATAGAAAAATACATAATTTCGGAAGAGAAAAAGAGAATGAGAGAGAGACAGACAGACAGAGAGACAGAGAGACATTAAAACAGACAGAAAGATAGAGAGAGACAGACAGACAGAAAGAGAGGGACAGACAGAAAGAGAGAATAGAATAGAATAATTATGAGGCTAGAGAGAATAGAATAGAATAATTATGAGGCTAGGCAAGGGCATAAAGAGAGATAAAGAAGTACAAAGCTATCATCAGTTAAAATCATTCAGAATATAAATAATTGCTAATTTTCTAATTTGTTTCTAATTTGTTTCATATCCCAAAGTGTCATCTGTCGAAGAAGAAAAAAATCTCAACATTTACCACATAATAGAACAGATGTTAAAAGTACAATGGCAATTCTGTATGTACACTTTCAAATCAAAGAAGCCAATAGAAAAATACATAATTTCGGAAGAGAAAAAGAGAATGAGAGAGAGACATACAGTCAGAGAGACAGAGAGACATGAAAACAGACAGAAAGATAGAGAGAGACAGACAGACAGAAAGAGAGGGACAGACTTACAGACAGAAAGAGAGAATAGAATAGAATAATTATGAGGCTAGGCAAGGGCATAAAGAGAGATAAAGAAGTACAAAACTGGAAACACAAGATGGCAAATGGGAAATAAACAAGAGCCTACAGGATCATCTATCAACATGAAAGTAACAACAATTAGACACTCGGGAGATGATGCATCAATGTGACATTGGGAGAGTTTGAGTAATACTTACATTAAGCTTTGCTTTGACTGGTGATTTCTTAGTGGCTTTCACGGGGCTAGCCTTCTTAGGAGAAGTGTGCCTCACGTTCTTCTTCCTGTTTAACAATATAGGAAGTGTGACATGTATGTTACATATCTTGACTAAACTTGCAATCATCATAACGATACCGCTGAATATTGGCTATCCAGCCATTTATTTTATCTTGTAAATCATAATTCTATTCATTATTGTGTTACTGAATGCATGTTGTCTTTTTTTATACGGAAAATATAACAAGGTGCAAGGTGCTTTAGATGTATCGTTGGAAACATTTTCTAACAAGCTCTCCTCTTTAAAAAGATGATTTCCTTCATCAACAATCAAGGAGGAGATTCATTGCAATCTTTCACACAAAGCGAATGAATGGGGAGGTGCTTCGGTGGCCTTTTGATCAAGCACAATCAGATTGGCAACAATTTGCGCTTGACTTGATTGGTTGAAATCAACTTTAGATAGAAAATACTTCTTCAAATTTTTTTTCTTCTAACTTTCATCCAAACAACCTTGACACTAGGATGGACTTCCCATTTAAAGTTGAGTTCTGGGGGGCGTTTCACAGAACTTGTCATCAGTGACAAATGACAGTTTTTGTTATAAGCTACTGAAATCCTTGCTTCTGATTGGTTATCAGCAGATTTGTCACTGATTTTTGTCATTTGTCATTGAAAAAAGGCTCTGTGAAACGGGTCCCTGGTCATGTGATTACATTGTGAAAGAAGCGGTGTGGAATCGATAATAAACGGTTGATCATCTAGCATATAAGTATTGGTGTCTACTGCAAGGTTCTGGAGTCATCAAAATAATAAGAAATTTGGCCCAGTCTTTGTAGAGTTACAAACACTGTACACAAAAAGATGTATATGGGACTACACGAACATGTTGCATAAAAACTATCCTGATTTTTATGATGTTACATGCCATATTTAGGATATTAAGGCATTTTAAGAGCCATGCTTTTCAGGAAACTCTTTCCTCTGATGTTCTTCCACACTTGCGTAATACATGTTCAATGATAACGCTCACAAACTATTTTTCACATCTTTCCAGAACTCAACCTTCTCTTTAAATAATTTGAATGAATGGGGGGGGGGGGGGACTTGGTGAAATCACTCACATTGCAGCCTTGAGTGTTGTCTGTATCATCTTCCTCCCTGGTGATTTCATGGGTGATGCTTTCCCGTTGACGAGCTTACGTGGGGATGGGGAAGCTGCCAGCTTTCTTGTGACACTCGCTTTTGTGGGAGATGCTGTCTTTCCTTTGAGACTGTAAGAGGGAGGGATTTGATTGATGAGGAAGAGAAAGGGAAAATAAGGAGTTTTTTTTTATTTCAGTGTTAACTGTGTGATGGGGGTCTGGTGGATAAGCCAATAGACTGTGAATGGAAGGGATTGCAGTCTAGTCGCTGTGATGAACCTTGGCAGGAAAATGATCTTTGTTTAGATTTTCTATCTAATACAATTGCCATTTATTCAAAAATCAGATTGCAGGACGACCATGTAGTGTACGCTAGACTTTCCAAAAACATAGTTTATGTCATTTTTTAATAGCAGGCTATAGGGTTTGTCAGAAAGATACAGCAGCCGAAAGATATTTGAACGCCAAAAGAGCATGTCTAAATAGTTCACATATTGTCACTTTTGTCACTTGTAAGGGAAATTTCTGCAAATTCTTGCATGGCCTCTGAGTAATTTGAGGCTTGTGGTAGTATAAACTACATCTCTATGATAATACTGTACTAAATACATCAATAACACTTATCACAAAAACCAACTTACATTGCAGGGGACTTGGTTTTCAAACCTCCCTTGGTAGCAAACTTCTTAATTGGGGATGCTTTGGTGACAATTGGTTTCTTTGCATCTGCTGCCTTACTCGCTGCAACTTTCTTCACAGGGGATATTGACTTGGCCGAGGAGGATGACGACGACGTTGACGAGGAGGATGACCTCGCTGGCGACACCATGGGAGGGCGCCCTCTACCTTTGACCGGTGGAGATGAAAGACGTGGAGTGGATTTGGCGGATGGTGGAGCAGGATTCTTGGGTGATTTGGCTTTCGAGACAGCTGCTGCTGGCACTCTTCGCACGTTGGTCTTTTTGGCAGCTGGCTTGTTCTGTTGCGTGGCCTTGGTTTGGGACTTTGCAGGAGACGTTGCTGGGGATTTTGTTGGAGGTGGCACTTGCTTTGGTGGTCGTCCCCTGGTGGTGGTTGGCGTGGCTGATTTGGGCGTGGCCAATTTGGACTTGGCCGAGTTAGTCTTTGGCGTTCCTGAGGAGGCTTTGTTGGAGGGTACAGGCTTGGGGGATTTCATGGGGGAGGGTGGGGAGGAAAGCTTACGGCGACCACGCGGCCTTTTCTGTTCATTGTCCGAGGATTGAGGTAATCTGTGGTGCATAAACAAAGAATAAATTTGATTACTTCATTAAGACTTCTTGATGAAATTGTTAGAAGAAACTGAATAGTCATGTTAATTAGAAATATGAATCCAAACTCTTTCGTCAAACAGCTTCAACCTTACTCTGCTAGTGGACTGCATGCACTCAATTATGGGTGGAGTCTAGGGCAAAGCTCCCTGGGGGAGGTTCAGGGAAGAACAGGAGATTTTAGGAAATTGTCATAAACACAAGATATTCAACCCAAAATCTGCATTAAGAAATGTCGAACAGGATTTTATCTTTTAACCAAAAAAGTTTTCACATACTCTATGTAGCTGAACTTAATAATTTAAACATCTCTTCTAAAGCATGGATTAAAGATTGAGAAACTTAAGCAAAATCATCTCTGCATCCCCAATTGAAAACACAATTTTTAATTTTGTGTAGCCTCACTTATGACTTACTTTGTAGTATGCTTGACCCGCTCTGATCTCTCCGAGGCATCCTCCGCTGCAGCCTTTGCCTTCGGACTCATGGTGATAATCCTCCTAGACTTCTTGAGAGCCGGACTCTGTGAGTCCTCACTGCTACTCCGCGCAACTGCCGCCGCCCCTCCTCTCTTTGTTGCTGTGCGCTTCAGTGGCGCCTTCACAGGCGAGCTCTTAGGTGTGGACTGTGATTCAGAAGACGATGACTGGCTGGAAGACTTGCTGGGTCGACCTCGCTTGACCTGTTGTGACACGGGTTTGACCTGGTTGGTCTTTGACCTTGATGCTCTCCCTGAGGTAGGCTTATTGCCTTCGTTGATCTTCTCTTTGAGTGGATGTTCCTTCTCGTCTTCTGCTGCTTTTCTGCATAATGAAGAGAATAATGGAAGTAATGTGACGTACCTGTATGCACCTTGAAAGTCTGAAATCAACAATCACATTATTAACTGTCCACAAACTGGATTTGTTTATTCATTTCCCGTTCCTATTATGTGATAATGCAATTTTGCCTTAGATTTTGATTGGTTTAGTAAGGGTAAGGACTACAAATGACATTTTCCCCTGAAAAATAAACTAACACATCTACATGAATTAAAGTTGACTCTCATGATATATATCTTTAGCCCCCCCCCCCCCCCCAAGGATTTTATAACAAAATTATAAAAATATTCACAATCCTTGGTGGCATGGAGGTTTCTCTGTTGATTTGACATTTGCTTCTGTGTCAATTGCTCCGAGCTTCAGTTTGTCGAAGATAGAGGGTTATGGTTAGTGTGTTGCAATTGAGTTTAGGTTAATTTTAGGGTTAGGTTTAGGGCTGCCTATAGTGTTTGATCCAGGGTTGAAGTCTGGGCTTTGGCTATTGTACAAAATTGACTGTGGAGCAATTGTTGCTTAAATTAAGCATGTGTTGTATCCCAAAGCTTTCTGTATTACTAAAAGGGTACCTTGTTCTCTTTGATTTCTTCTTTGGTGAGACTACTTCATTTTGCTCTGTGGATGCTTCTGCCTTTGCCGCTCCTCGTTTCCTCTTCCCCTTCCCCATGGGACTGCTGTTCTCGTCTCCGTTGCCATTAGTTACGATGCTGGCATCACCGCTCTCATTCACTACTGCTTCTTTCTTGACAGCCCCTTTCCTGCCTCTGCCTCCCTTAGGTTGTGGGGACGACTCGGCCGCTTGCTCCTCATCCTTCTGTTAATCGATAAGGGGAAAACATCACATTCATCACCAATTTACCAAAACTGTCGCTCTAGGTAAATACAATCAAATCTGCTTTAGCAACCACTTGTATAGAAAGACCACCTGTCTAGAAAGACCACAGTTTTAGTTTCCCTAGAAAATGGTTTTTGATTGAAAAAATGCAATAAATGAACCTGTACATAGAGACCATATGCCTATAAAGACCACTTTTCTTGCCTCTTTTGAGTGGTCACTGTATTAATCTTAAAACTGTAAGTTTTGAGGAGCTGCAAATCTATAGCTCAGTGATGGAGATTGGTACAAACAAACAAGACAAGTTAGTAAATGGAAGTTTAAAGGAAATATTTGACATTTCACAATGATAATGTGTAGAGGCATGTGCACAAATGAGTAAAAATACTTGAAGAACTATACCTTAAGTTTTTAATATCATGCTTATCATAATACATACATGCCAACATTTGAAAATCAGAAATCTGTACACTATGTGCGCGAAGCGCACATCATGGGCGCGAAGCGCACATCAAGAGCGCGAAGTCCTTTTAGCCGGGGTCCAGGGCCAGCTTTAGGGCCCTGGAAGCTCTGGGTTTCCAGATGCTCTCTGGTGCAATCTGAGCCTATTTTAGGGACCATTTCCCCTAAAATTCAACCCAAGTTTATGAGTAATTTTTGTGTCATACCAAACAAAAAAGTGATTGAAGTGAATTCCACATTTTAATTTATCCTTGGCAGAGGCAGAGCAGATAATAGACATAGATTTAATTAGCCACTCATGCAGAGTGATGCATTTAAGTCTAGTTACTTTTTAAATAATTATACATGACATAGATCTATGCATAAAATGAGACTGGCAATAATGGTATTCAACTTTCCAGACAACAGTCAACAATCCAAAATTATTGTAACTCATTGAGCTACATGTAAATGAGGTTGTCAAAATCAACGCAGCAGAACAAGACTCCACCACTGATCTTTAGATCTTGCCGACAATAAATGCAGTATACATTATCAGAGATGCCAACCCTATATGATGGCTGTCAGTAACATTTACCATATTTGTCTGTAACAAATGGAATGGGGGTCTTTCCGGAACGCAAGACACCGCAGCATAATTTTCGCGCAAAACGTACACAAACACCAAATCACTCTTACTGCATTTCGAACCTACCATTTTTAAGTCCAAAATAAAGATGTGCATAAAAACGTTTTTAAAAATCTGTTTCCAGTCAAAGGATCTCCTCCTTGGGTACTCGCTCTTTTGAGTGAATCCATGATAATATTCAGGAAGAAAACACCTCGTTCAAGCGTCGAATGGCAAATTCGAATCCACAGTCAAACGGCAGAACTCGTATCCTACACACGCACACGTACACTCACGTTCACCAGTACCACAGACACTCCAGCCCAGGCCGCTAGGCCCGGCGTTCATGAACAACAACACACCGTATATCGCACTTGCAATGTGCCCACTGAATCACCGAAGTCTTCGCTACTATACTTTGAATGGGTATTGCGGGCGCCGCGCGCACGATCATCTACCACCATGCTCCCCCAAAATGCACGACCGCACACTAGTATCAAAACAGTAATAACGGCGGCCGTGTTGTTTCGGAATTAAACAAGATGGCGGCGGACGGACCATGTGCGTGAAAGTGCCTATCCAGTGTAGTCAATGCTATGTATGGAAAGCCAAATTCCCCAAAATCGGAACGTTCCGTTTTTTAGGGCTATAAAAACTTCAGAAACGGAACAGTTCCGTTAAAATCGGAACGGTTGGCATGTCTGATAATACGGGCTTCGTTTGATTGGCTCTGATATATTGAGATCCTTAGGGAGCGCCAGGAGTGTCAAATCTGACAGACATGAGCGCGATAAAAGAACCCACCATTATCATTATTATTATTATTAATGACATGGGGATTATACCATCGACAAAGTGGTCATTTCTGCTTCTACTCAAGATAATCACTAAGAAAGTTCAATTCCCCTGTAAGCGAGAGTCCAGAAAATGTTTCAAGATCTATCAAGAAAGGGAGGAGGTATACCTTGTCATCTTGACTGAACTGCTCCTGGAAGCGTTTGGGCAGGAAGTTGTCCTTGTTGTGGAGCAGCTTCCTGGGCTTGTAGAAGAGTTTCCTGGGTAGTAGGATGTCTCCGGGATGATCCTTGATGCTGAGGAAGGGAGCCTTGTTCTGAAGTAACCCCAGGGTCAGGTCACACAGGGCATACATTTTCTGAAAACATAAATAACAATATATTTTATTCCATTCTTCATAAAAAACATATATAAATACATACAGAGTATCAACAATTCGAAATTTGAAATACATGTAGAAGGGTAACATTACAGATGATAAGAATACAATAAAATTAACAAGCAGGGCTCTCACTTAACTTTTTTTCTTGGTTGCCAGCCGGGCATCCTATACAGTTTTTTAGGTTGGCAAATGGCAGTTTAGGTGGTCACAGTGAGTCTGCCATCGTGTCTGTCGCGCCGTCCAAATTACCATCCAGCATGGTAACCATGGTAATCATGGTACCAAACAATGAAATACATTGTTCGATGACTTAAAATGTTTATCATTGTTTGATACCATGGTAACCGTGGTGGGTGGTAATTTTGATTAAACAAGGGAAACGCTCTCGGCGGTCTCGCCTGCATAACGCAATTCAATATGATAAACCAGAACGTCAATGACGTAGCGCTCATCCGCATCTCGCAACAACAAATATCCTAAATTTTATGTGGTACACTTTTGAACTGGTCAAAAAATAAAAATTTGATGCCCTGGAAGGGACATAATTTCATTTCATTTGCATAAAGTACCATAAATAATCAATGGAGCAAAATCTCACAATTCTGTGTAAAAGTTTAGTGTTCCAAATTTAGCTCTACCAGATAAGACAAACCAAATCAAAATCGGTAAAGAAATGAGGGAGAAGAAGCAATTTTTGTTATTTTTCGAATAAATTTGCATAAATTACCATTATTAATTAATGGAGAACAATTTCAAAATTTGGTGTAGAAGTTTAGTGTTCCAAATTTAGCTCTACCAGATAAAGCAAACCAAATCCAAATCGGTCGAGAAATGAAGGAGAAGAAGCATTTTTTGTGATTTCGAATAAATTTGCATAAATTAGCATATATAATGAATTTAACAATTCTTTGTAGAAGTTGTAAACCCCCCTCCTAGCCCTATCATATGAAACAATCAGAATCAAAATCGGTTGAAAAATAACGAAGAAGAAGCATTTTGAAAATCTTGATGATGATGCTACAACATAGTCCAAGTCTGTTGACCTGAAATGACCTTTGACCTTGACTTTGTGATCTGAAATTCTACTCACATGATTAGGGATACTTGATTACCCTATAGTCCAAGTTTCATTGACTAAGAACTTATACTTTCAAAATTATATCAAAAATTCAAAAACTTAACCTTAGGTTAAGTTTTTGATGTTGACGCCGTCGCCGTCGCCGCCGCCGTCACCGGAAAAGCGGCGCCTATGTCTCGCTTTTTGCTACGCAGGCGAGACAAAAACCATGGTTACAATGGTCAATGGTACTTTTTTTATAAGGGGCGCTAGGGCCTACTTGAAATCTTGAATTAAAATAAACTATACAAAAGTCATAATTAACTCGGTGCCCCGTACACCAGTCAGGGAAAAAATTAAGTTTTTCATTTCAACTTTTGGGGAAATATTTTGGGGCTACTTTTTCAACTTCCATTGGCTTTTTTTTCATTTCGAGGGCTTTTTTTTCTGGGGCTACTTTTTCATTAATTCATAAAAGGATAGTTTGTTGAGATTTTGTTAGTAGGCTAAGGTTTCGGGCTTCCTGCTTCATAATTACCTATTCAAAAAGAAAGCATTTATCTAGTTAAAAAACTACTGTAAGTTTAATGCATTAATTTGATGCAAGAACTGTAACAATAGATCTATAAAGTGATCGATTATTCTGGCCATGTTCAGATCTAAGGTTCTACTGAATTTCAATAATAATTTTCCAAAGTACAATTTTCACAAGAAAATCAAACAATCGTTTAAAAACAAAGACATTAGTAATACTTTTACTAGTTCTAAGCTCAGGTTTCATACCTCTATTCACAAAACTATATTGAAATCGCGGCAATAATGATGCAAACAGATAGCAATTTCTAAGTGTTGTCAAGTCTCTAGCTCAGCCTCAGCTCAGCTCAGCTCACACGGCCGGCAGCTGCAGTGCAGTGCACTGCACTGTATTGTCACAATCATTTTCTCAGATTTTCTTGTGAAAACTTTACTTTGAAAAATGATTATCAAAATTCAGTTAAGATGGCGAGAAAAATCACAAAATAAGGTTTGATTTCATATCTCTCTTCACGAAAACTATATAAAATTGCGGCAATCATGATGGAAATTGATTGCAGTTTCGCGACGCGATGTTAATAGCAAATGGTCTAGGTTCAGGTAATATGATCTATCAAAACAAAATCGACCACCAAAAACTTGATCCCTACGCTCCATCTCGCAACAGCGAAAATTGACATGTTTCGCGTACACGTGCGTGCGACATGGTAAACCCAGGTAGATCGAGTTTTTAACGACCAAATTTTTGTGTATACAATTTTACACGGAGATTCAGCGCGCACACAATAAATACAAAATCTTGAAGAGAGTGGCCGCTCGCGCTGGCTGCTCGTAATCGTTACGGGGGTGATTTGAGATCATTTCCATTTTTGATCTCGCCCTATTTTTTTGGTTGCCAGCCGGGCAGCCAAGACGGGACTTTTAGGTTGCCCGGTGGCGTTTTAGGTGGTCAATGGCACCCGGGCAACCGCTAATTTCGAGCCCTGACAAGGATGACATCTCTCAGGGATGCCACTTAAAATTGATCAGAGGGCCTGAAAATCACCTAAAAGCTATTTTGAACAAAAAAAGCCTATTCTATGACCTGAAAATAACTCGCCAGGGCCTAAATTCAGGCTTTTGCCTGAAAACTGGCATCCCTGATCTCTTTCAATTATGTACCTTGCTTTGTAGGTTTTCAGTCATATTTTTTGACAGTTAGTCTAAAGCATATCTCTGCCACTTTAGTGAGATTTCCTAACTAGGTACAAGAAGATTTCTCATTCCTTTCGGTGAAAGTTTATAGAATAGCAATAAATACAGACATAATAAAGCTTTGTCTTGCACTTATCGGAGTAATTCTCAAGAATGATCAAAACTAGATGGAATTTCGACTGCGCGCAGTCGAAAATGATGCCTCCGTCATAGAGCAATTTTACAAACCAAAAGAAGAAATTTTTCAAATTCAAGTTCATTTGTAATCCATTAACAGGTTCTCAGAATATCGTGATTACAAGCAATTTCTCATATACATATATGACCCTTTGATCTTTGACCTCATGACCCTAAAATCTACTCAGTTCATTGGCTCTGCAAGATGTCCTGAGTTAAATAGTAATCCATCTGTCAGTTCTAATGAGAATGCGTTCACAAGCTATTTTTGCATACATAATGAGCCCATGACCTTTGACCTTATGAACCAATAATCTACTCAGTTCATTGGCTCTGCAAGATACATAAATGTTCTAAGTTTGGCAGGAATCCATCAATCTGTTCTAATGATAATACCATCACAAGCTATTTTTGCATACATAATGTGCGCTGTGACCTTTGACCTCGTGACCCCAAAATGTAATCAGTTCATCGGCTCTGCAAGTAACATACATGACCCAAGTTTGGCAGAAATCCATCAATCGGTTCTTCAGATAACGCGATCACGAGATGGGGACGTACGTACGTACAGACGTACGTACATACGTACGTACAGACGGACAACCCGAAAACATAATGCCTCAGGCTACTTCGTAACGGAGGCATAAAAACTAAATCTGACAACATCTGCAAGGCTTTAATCTACATTTGCCACTTCATACCCAGGAGATAAATGGGGACCTGGTAGGACGACGTAGGCTTTTGTGTTAATAGTTGCCATATGCCCTCACGTGGTAGACCAAGTGGTAGGACTACTCCCTAGGGCGAGGAGATGGTGCACATGGTGCGTGAATGAATCCGATGAACGGGGTAATAATATTTGTAAACTGCTTAGAGATGGTATATCGTATTAAGTCCTATATGAATTCAGATTATTATATACTTTGTATACAATGGACATAATGTCTGCAGAGAGGCAGTGGGGCATCAACTTGTGCCATTTTAACGTGTTGCCGGCTCTCAACAGACAATATATGCGAGAAACTTACTCTGTTTCTGCTCCTGTCATCGATACACTGAGCATCCTTCATTTGTTTGATGGTTTCCAGGAGTTTGCGCATGAAGCTGCAGTTCTCTGCCTTATCTATCAGGGGTTTCAACATGAACCACATACATCTAATGGAAATGAGACAGAGAGAGAGAGAGAGAGAGAGAGGCAGAGAGAGAGAGAGAGAGAGAGAGAGAAAAGAGCAATAAGGATTATTAATTCATAACCCCTAAACAAATAAGTTATTGATCATTCGAGATATCAAGTAAAAGTATTCATGTCATGTAAACTATCATCATTAATAGTACAAAAGCGCTAAATGTTTTTTTGTAATGTTTTCATCACGCAGCATTATCATCATTGTCCTCATCATATTCATCATCAGCATAAATATCTACACCACCATCATCACCACCACTATCATCATCATCATATTCATCATCATCAACAACATCATCACCATCACCACAACCATCATCATCATATTCATCATCATCATCATCATCACCATCAACATCAACACCACCACCATCATCATCATATTCATCATCATCACCACCATCATCATAATCATCATCATTCTCAACACCACCATCATCACCACCCTTCATGCACACATCACCACTACAAGCAAATCCGATAAGATCTATTAGATTAACTTACTCCTTGATGTCTGAGAGAGCTTCAGAGTCCTTGAGAGTCATAAAGTCAGGGTCATGGGTCAAAAGGTGAATGGTGTATGGAATCACATACTCTGGTAGCACAGAAATCATTTGAGCTGCAAAGACAAATCAAAGGGTTGAGCAACCACATTTTTTTAATGATAAAGACTATACACCAGTTTACGGTTATGGACGCCATTTTAATTTACGAGTAAACAAACCAAATGACCTCTAGAGGTCATTGGTTGATGCGTAAATTAAGATTGCGCCCATGCAAATTATGATGACATCTCTGCCTGCGCACTGCATTGTGCGCACACATCAGCATTTGCATGGTCGCAATCTTAATTTACGCATAAATACCACTGACCTCTAGGTCATTGGATTTGTTTACTCTTCAATTAAAATGGCGCCCATGTCTGCGCATGTGCATTGATGTAACCGTAAACTGGTGTATTGAATACAGAGTACGAGTAACATAACATCTAATGATTTGGGAGGGCTCACAAATTTTGACTTGAATTTGACACATATAGTTTTACAAGCTTGCCCCCTTATTGATTTTGATATGATTGACAGATGGCTCTTCTAAGAAGCATATATTCACAAGAAAAGTAAAAGTACTTGAACGTTTTAACCCTAGAAAGACCAGGAAAGGAGGGGGGATCCGCCCCTGTGAGAGTACCAAACAACCAAAAGGAACCATTTTGAGGTTTTAATGGAAGCCTAGTTGCTAACTCCTTGCCAAGAATTAGTCAGTTGAAACATGTGAAAGCAGATATATGTTGATACTGTGTTATGAAACGGAATGATAGAATGATCCCTCCAACTCCAGAGTTCTCTTAAAGCCTGTCTGTACTAGTTTGACCAGGAGGGATTAGATCACCCAGCGAGGTCACTGACAGGTGGTTATCTCATCAAATCAGCTTTCAATTAACATGCTAAAAAGAGGATCATGGTGGACTAATGGTTACCGATTAGGCATTGTTTGCTATATAGAGGGCGCAAGTAGCTACAAGTAGTACAGTCCCGCTTTAAGTTCCAAACTTACTAGCAGTGAGCGTATGGTTCTTGAGGTACTCCCTGCGTGTGGCGATGTTCCTAGCGATGTACTGGGAGGCCCTGGACTTGCTGTCTTGGACCGGGTCCTTGGCACACAGGGAGAAGATACTGAGGTACATGAGGGGTAGTCTTAGGTTGATCAGACCTCGGTTCAGCTTCATGCCAAACTGCTCCCTCACTTGGTAGCATTCATCCTGAAATGCATAAGGAAAATAAATATTTATCTTTGAGGGCTACACTGAAACCAAACTACAACTCACTACCATGTTCACAGATCTTAGGTATTCTACCACTAAAACTGATTTTAAAAGAGATCTTTTTTGACCTATGGTTGGTCTTCCCCTCCCCCCCCCCCCCCCCCCCAAAAAAAAAAAAAAAATTGTTAAAAGGCTACACTGACTGTTCAAAGATTTTAGCATTACATCCATGATCCAAGAACCTATTTTGAAAGAACCTCAGGTGAACTGAGTGATTTTTGGGGGGTTATTCTGGTATATTCTCCTCAGTGACCTGCTGAATATTTCTACAGGGGTCTTTCTGGAGTTATCAAAGCAAATAGCTCTAAGCCCCTTTCTATTTTTCATTGGTAATGGCATTGTAAGAAGTCAAAAACAACTCTTCTAATAAATACATACACCCCTATCAATTCATCATTTGTAAAGCAATGATGGAACCGTGTAAATAATACAATAAGTGCTCAAGGTTGTGTACAAAAGGACAAAGCCTGCAAGCAATCATTGTTCAACTCATTCGCCCATAATGTAATGAGTACATCCTAGCATTGCAACAGCTTGTTGTCATTGATTGGCGGCTTTACGTCTACTTTCCGGTCACAGTCAATCACACCCAGTTATGTTTTTGAGTACTTCTTTAGCTCCCGCAAATATATTGTCTGATTTTGGCTTTCGGTTCATTCTTGTGATATACTCCGATGAGTGCAAGACGAAAAGATTTAGTGTGTCTACTTTCGTTGCTATTCACAAGGTACCGAGTGACGGGGTAATTTCACTAAAGCCCGAACAAAACGCTGTGTATTATTTGTTTTATGAGATTATGTTTTATTTGTTACATAAAATGATGTTTTATAACATGATTTTACTAATGAGCGCTCATTAGATTTGGATAATGACCGGTCCTTATGCGATAGGAAATATAAATGCCTTGGCACGTGTACGTTTTCAACCAATCATTTGATTAGGATCTACGTCATCATCTTAAAAAAAGATAGAATGAATGATTTACATTGATAAGCAGGGCTAATGTTTGGAATTGTTCCAAGGTGACGAGCTCCACGTAGCAGTTGATTCGAGCGAGCTTGAGGATAGCACAACCTGCTGCAAGGCGAAGGCGAGACATGCTGGATTTGCTGTGAGCAGAGATAAGAGAAGGGAATGATTTGTAAGATTCATGTAGTCGGGAAGGTGATGTATGTGGATATATAAGCATGATCATGAACATTAGCATAACATTATCAACATCATCATAAACATCAGCGCTATCATCATCACTACCAATCACCAGTGCCCACCATAATTATCATCATTTTTCCATCCTCCTCCTCCTCACCATCACCACCATCACTATCACCATCATCATCATCACCATCATCATCACCATCATCATCACCACCATCGCCCGCACCTCATCACCACCACCACCACCACAACAACCTCACTAGTGCTGTAACATCACGGATATCTCCAATTCCGTTTAACCGCCAGTCAAAACCGGACGGTTTTCGGTTAAACGATTTATTTATAAAAAAATAAAAAAAAACATTTTTTTTTTTTTTTTTTTTTTTTTTTTTAAATAAAAAAAAAAAAACTTTTTTAAACTTTTTTTTTTCTTCACCGACTCTGTCGGCAGCAAGCCAGGTCCGTGTGAAAAAGCGGGAAGGAATTTCATTTGTGCTTGTGAACTTGTCATAAATAATAGTAACAATGTCGATTTTAGAGGAATGTGTAAGATCATTAATGTAAAGTAAAAACAGTAGAGGACCTACATGTAGGATAGAACCTTGTGGTAGGCCATGCGTTCAAGTTGGATGAATTATTATTATAAATTACATATTGAGATCTATTACAAAGATTACTTTCAAACCAAGATGACAGACAAATTGGAGTGTTGTTCTAGTTTCAGAGTGGTGAGTCAACACACAGATTACTGAGCTGGGAGACATTGCCAGGCATAGTGCCAGGTGTAGGGGCATAAATCGAAACTTTAAAAAAAAAAATATTAAAAAAAAAAAAAAAAAAAAAAAATTAAAAAATTAAAAAAAAAAAAAAAAAAAAAAAAAAAAAAAAACGGGTAAACGAAACCGTCCAATTGAAAACGGAATCCGCCATGGGCGGTCGGATACCGGACGGTTAAACGTTTGACTACAGCACTAAACCTCACCATCACCACAACCATATCATCACCACCAACACCACCACAACCTCATCATCATTACCACCACAACAACTACCACAACCATCACCATCATCATCATTACCTTGTTTTCTTTTTCTCCATAAGATCTCCTTCATTCTTGATCATAGTTGTGAGGAGTCTGATGGTGGATGTAGCCGATCCGTTCTGATTGCTCTTGAGACCCTCCAACCAATGCACTAGAAGCTTGATGCATCGAATCTGGGTGGAAGTCACATCATAAAAAAGATTTTCAATTCTGTCTATAGTTTTATTCAGTCAGTTCATAGCTTTATCATATGATGTTTCTCATACAAAATCTTTCTTTCTAATGTTTCTGATGTTTTTTCTATAATTTGGGGAAGAGGGGTTGGAACGATAATTATTTGGCAACTTCATTATCATGTAAGTATAATGAATGAACACATGAATGAAAATGAGCATAAAAGAATCAGTCATGGTATCATGAGGGGGAATGTTAATTAATCTCAAATGTATGAATCTACTGAAAACATAGAATGTCATGGCTATATTTGTCCAGTAGAATTTGAATATTTCTCTCTTTAATTAGTTCAATCAAAGTACATACATCTACAAGACTTGATTATCAAGATTATATTTCAATACGATGCAGTTCCATAAGTCAACAGATAAATCTGATGCACAGGACCATACAGGCGCTTAGGCACATCGTTGGATCGATGTATTGAGCGCTATATAAACACAGAATATTATTATTATTATTATTAAAAAGGGGGACTTTAGTTTCACACAGCTCATGCAGTGTTAACTCCTACCTTGGCCTGCGTTTCCTCGGTAACCATGTTGTCATGGCACCAGATACCCTTGGTGGGCGTGCCCTCTGTCTGGTCCTGCATGAGAAAGCCCTTGACCACCGTGTTGGCGACTAGAACCTTCATGGGCTGGCTGAACACGTCCGGTGCGAGTCTGGCCAATTGACCGACGGTCATCAGGGCAGTCAGGTGACTCTCGTGGTCCAAATTGATGTTCTTGCACACACTCTACATTTTTTTTTTTGGGGGGGGGGGGATGTAAGAAAATGAATAGCTTCATTAGCAAGTGAGGCTTAAACATAAACAAAATAGTAAAAGTTATGAAGTACAGAAATTACATTAAAAAAATTGTTTAATGTCGTACGCACATTTTACCTGAATTCCACTACTGCAAATAACATACCATTAATCAGAAAACCAATATATATTATAAGGTCAGAATTCTTGAAAAAAAAAAGTGATTTAATGTTCCTCTATTATTCTGTCTCTCAATTACATAGATTTCTCATTTGGAGAACAACAACAAAAACTGTTTTTGAAGTCACCTAACTACCTAATGAGTAATAACCCGTCGACTATCGAGCTCAAACCTTACCCAAAGCATTCAATACTCTATTCAAGCAAACAAGTAAACAATCAAGCTACTCATATAAGTGTGCTTACCTGAAAGAGCTCCACGAAGATGGCCTTCTTGTTATTAACAGCCACATCCAGACATTTGATAGCTCGCTTGGCCTGCACTGGTGTTCCATTCTTGGCTAAGTGGACAAGGATTTTGATCAAACCCCTGTGGAAACGAAAAATTTGAAACAGATTGTATGAAATTGAAGGTTCTATGGTTAAAATTGATTGAAGAGAATAAATGAAACTTTTTTAATAAAATAATAAAATGGTATACTCCATCACCACTACTATGATCACAAGCACCATCATCATCGTCATCATCACCATCATTATCGTCGTCGTCATCATTATCATCACCATCTTCATCATCATCATCACCACAACCACCACTACCATCAAAACCATCATCATTTCGACTTACTCTGCAATGTCAGGGAAGTCTGCCTGCATGTCGTGACCTGCCTGGGTGAGTACACATCACCACCATCAGTATCTAAAATGTTGTCATCGTCATCATCATCACTATTCATCATCATCATCACCATCACCATTATCATCATGATCATCAACATCATCATAATCATCACCACCATCATCACCACCATCACCATCAACATCACCACAACCATCATCATTTCAACTTACTCTGCAATGTCAGGGAAGTCTGCCTGCATGTCGTGACCTGCCTGGGTGAGTACACATCACCACCATCAGCATCTAAAATGTTGTCATCATCATCACCACAACCACTACCACCATCAGTACCATCATCATTTCAACTTGCAGTCTGCCTGCAGTGGCCTGTCTGGGTGAGTACTTTGAGTGCTACATCCCCACCATCACCATCTAAAATGTTGTCATTGTCATCATCACCACTATTTACAATCACCACTATCTATAATTATCATCATCATCACCAGTACCCACCATCATATTGACTTACTCTGCAATGTCTGGGAACTCTGCCTGCATGCCGTGGCCTGTCTGGGTGAGTACCTGGAGGGCCACATCTGCCACGTCGTCCTCACCAATCTGCAGCATGGAGATCAGCTTCTCATAAGACTCCTTGGTGCTGAAGCCTCGAGGATACACCAGGGACAGGATCTGTGGGCGAGGGAGGGGGGTAGGGTGGGTGGGCGGGGCAAAGGAGGAGGAAGAGGAGAAGGAGGATGAGAAGGAGAAGGGGGAGAGGAAGGAAAAAGAGGAGGAGAAGAAGGAGATGACCATTATTTAGATAATTTCACTTCGATATTAACACCAAGTCATAACAAACAGGTTCTTCTTAGCTTAGTTGCTCGTTACTTATATGAAGAAATCTGTGAAAGAGTGAAAAGAAACAGAGAAAGATAGTGAGAGAAAATATTTGAGTACACATATACTGTAAATCCTGAAAGGTTTGTTACGTAAATCTTTCACAAACTGTTAGCAAAAGCATTTTCACATGAATATGTGTTAATTACGCTATTCAATTGGGGATTTGATTACTTTGTAGCATTGAACTGTTCTTAATCTAGACCTCTTGCAAAATTCACAACAATTTCCTGTACTAAATAATCTGTTTTTTCTTAGTTATATGCTCCAGCTAAATCTAACCTGGAGAAGTTTGAGTCCTCTCTCCTCCAAGATCCTGAATGACACGCCTTCCACTTCATCTCCCGTGCCGTTGGCCTGGGCTGCGACCAGCTTCACCACCTCCTCGATGGCTGCTGAGTCGATGAGCAGAGGGGCAATGCGTTCCATCAGGGTCTTCATGGTCTCGTACAGTGGGGAAGGGTTCTGGGGGTTGCCAAATTTCTTCATGACTTCTCCCTGGAAAAGATATGATTAAAAGAAGAATGAGAAAGAGGGAGAATGAGAAAGAGGGAGAGCGAGAGGGAGATGTAACAACAGAACAAGGAGACATAGAGAAAAGTTATCATCAACAGTGAGAGATAAAAGGGAAAGGGTAACAAAACAACAAAGATGTATGATCAAATATATCAAATCTTCAAGGAAGCCACAAAGTATAAAGAAATGATTATTATGAATAGATCTTAACTATTATATAAAAATAATTAAAATACCAATAATCAAATAATATTCACAGTATGTCTCGTGTCTTCAGACACATATCATCTGTTGAGAGCTGGGGGTTGATTAATGTGTGAGTGATTGTCTTTCTAGCTCTTAGCAAACAGTAACTGATATATATTGCAGAATATTGATCAATCTGAAGAAAGCAAGCTTGAGATGGGTAATTATATATTTTTTAGCCTAAGACGTGTTGGGTTTGTAAGAGGTATCATGGTTTAGTTAATATGCCACCAGACTGTTAATCGTATGGTTCGAGGTTCAAGTCCTGTCGTGGAACTAATGCCTTTGGGCAAGCCATTAATCTACATTTGCCACTCTCCACCCAAGTGAAGTAAATGAGTACCCAGTAGAAAGAAATTGCTTGAATGCTTTAGCACCTCGGCTACAGCCGGGGTAATAATATAATACTTTGTACAGTCACACCGGTCTATAGCGACCGCCCAAGGGAAACACAAAAAGTGGTTTTTGTAGACAGGTTCCTTTAGTACATGTTTCAAAGAGAAACCATTTTCAAGTGAAAACAAAAAATGTGGTATTTGAAGACAGGTGGTCACTAAAGCAGGTTTTACTGTATTTAGTGCAGTAGAGTATAATCATATACCGGAAGTGGCTGCGCTCTATAAATGGACCTATTATTCATTCATTCATTCAGCTTCACCAACATTCTAAACTTACCACTCCCTGAATGGCCTTCTTGCAGAGAGCTTTGGGGTTGATGACTTGTAGCATGAACGTCCTTGTTCTCTTGTCCATTGCAAAGTCTTCAATCATTCGTCTGACATGATCTTGTGCCTTCCCTGGCTCCGGCAACATTTCTATGACAAAGACAACAAATTATAAAGTCAGCATCTTAATTACCTTCTGATTGCTTCATGACTGTGCTTTTTACTGTTAGATCACTTGGCATCCTTCTGTTAAGATGTTACTATGTTCATGAATTGATGCAGATATCCACAAACTACCAATCATGGTTATAATGCTTAACATTGATGCTTTGAAGGTTAAATCATTAATCTCTGTCAATGATATGATTAAGTTTTATCAGCTCATCGTGTTCTTGTTTTAAAATAACCATTCCTTACAAAGAGCCCTAAATTGAATTTGATTCCCATTGATTGAAAACATGAATTAATTTGCTCTTCACATACACTAATCAAATGAATTTCAATTGTAAACACAACTTTTTCCCTTTAATTCACATGGCTAGTTATTGACAGAATATGTAATAATATTAATAATAATTCCGCTTTTATATAGTGCTTACCGTAATTAACGGTGTATTAACTGCACCTTTTTGCAGCCAAAAAAATTCAAAGTCGGGGGTGCGGCTTATACACGGTACACCCAAAGTTTCGATTTATGCCCCTCCACCTGGCGCTATGCCTGGCAATTTCTCCCAGCTCGGTAATCGGTGTATTGACTCACCACTCGGAAACTAGAACAACACTCAAATTTGTCTGTCATCTTGGTTTGAAAGTAATCTTTCTGATAGATCTCAATATGTAGTTTATAATAATAATTCCTCAAATTTTCTTCTATTACATGGTGTACCACAAGGTTCTATCCTAGGTCCCTACTGTTTTTTAATTTACATTACCGTAATGATCTTACACAAAAACAAAAAAAATCTCGGCAAAAAAGAGGGGTGCGGTTAATACACGAGGGCGGTTTATACAACGTTAATTACGGTAATACATCTCTATGCATACATGCCAACATTTGAAAATCAGAAATCTGTACAAATTATGCTATTTAAAAAAAAAAGAGGAACAATCCTAACTCTCCTATTCAATACTACAGACAAATTTGTACAGGAAGAGGAACACCTGCATTAAAATGATAATTATCTTCTCCCAAAAAGAGGAATGTTCCTCTTTAATCTGAACAGTTGGCATGTATATCTATGATGTCTCTAAAAGCTTTACAGATATACTACTACTAATTGTACTACCGTATTTGCTGGCGATAAGGCCGCACCCCAACTTTGACATTTCAAAGAGGGAAAAAAAAAAGGGGGAAAAAAGGGAGAAAAAAATAATAATCATAAATTTCTCGAAAACACTATTTTTGTTTACAAACTGATACCAAATTCATCCATATTCTTATAATTTACCGGAAGTTTAGCTAAAAAAGTGATCGCAGGCAGATTTGGTGTCGATATACCCCTACCACAATGTACGGTGTAATGCGAAACTGCATGAAATGGAAAAACAAAATGGCGACTTCGGATGGATGTTCGCGGCAAGCTCCGTTAGACGGTCCCTTCCTTTACTTTTGCAATGCATTGGCACGAACTTAGATCAAGATCTATCAGCAAATGTTGTGTTAGGACATTTATTTTCGTCTTCATGTCAACAATGCAAGATAAAATTGTCGGTAAGATGTTTGGAAATGTCCTGTACCATAGTGGTATTGTTATTTTACCGTTTCTAGTCCCATACGTGCAAATTTGTGCTGGTTTTGAATTTTTTTAAATATTTTTTTTTACTCTTTCGTCGTAAAGGCCGCACCCCGACTTTTTGATCTTTTCTCTTCCAAAAATACTGCGGCCTTTACGCCAGCAAAAAAGGTAATACAACAGTACAATATTCATTAACTTACATTTAATTTTGATGGCTATCTGTACATCAACTTTGAACAGTTCCCTTATATAATACCTTAAAGTGACATTTACTTCCATACAGAATTTGCATAAATATTTTTTCTGCTTACTTGCAATTGCAGCAACTTTGGGTACGGCTGCTTTCTTCCTCTCTTCTTCGTCTTCTAGATCAAAGGTTTCCATGAGATCTCTTACATGCTGTCGTACGTAGTGCTGACATTTCATCATCTCTATGATAGCCCTGCATAAGACAAGATAGTTTTGATTGGTTATATTCAATCTTTTTTTCCAGATTCTTTTTTCAGCATTTTAAATATTTTGTTTTCCTGAGTAAATAACTGATGAAGTTTATATGAAATTGTTTATAATTAACATGGTTATATTCAATCTTTTTTTCCAGATTCTTTCTTCAGCATTTTAAATACTTTGTTTTTCTGATTAAATAACTGATAAAGTTTACATGAAATTGTTTATAATTAACATGGTTATATTCAATCTTTTTTTCCAGATTCTTTCTTCAGCATTTTAAATACTTTGTTTTTCTGATTAAATAACTGATAAAGTTTACATGAAATTGTTTATAATTAACATGGTTATATTCAATCTATCCTTTTCCAGATTCTTTCTTCAGCATTTTAAATACTTTGTTTTTCTGATTAAATAACTGATAAAGTTTACATGAAATTGTTTATAATTAACATGGTTATATTCAATCTATCCTTTTCCAGATTCTTTCTTCAGCATTTTAAATACTTTGTTTTTCTGATTAAATAACTGATAAAGTTTACATGAAATTGTTTATAATTAACATGGTTATATTCAATCTATCCTTTTCCAGATTCTTTCTTCAGCATTTTAAATACTTTGTTTTTCTGATTAAATAACTGATAAAGTTTACATGAAATTGTTTATAATTAACATGGTTATATTCAATCTATCCTTTTCCAGATTCTTTCTTCAGCATTTTAAATACTTTGTTTTTCTGATTAAATAACTGATAAAGTTTACATGAAATTGTTTATAATTAACATGGTTATATTCAATCTATCCTTTTCCAGATTGTTTCTTCAGCATTTTAAATACTTTGTTTTTCTGATTAAATAACTGATAAAGTTTACATGAAATTGTTTATAATTAACATGGTTATATTCAATCTATCCTTTTCCAGATTCTTTCTTCAGCATTTTAAATACTTTGTTTTTCTGATTAAATAACTGATAAAGTTTACATGAAATTGTTTATAATTAACATGGTTATATTCAATCTATCCTTTTCCAGATTCTTTCTTCAGCATTTTAAATACTTTGTTTTTCTGATTAAATAACTGATAAAGTTTACATGAAATTGTTTATAATTAACATGGTTATATTCAATCTATCCTTTTCCAGATTCTTTCTTCAGCATTTTAAATACTTTGTTTTTCTGATTAAATAACTGATAAAGTTTACATGAAATTGTTTATAATTAACATGGTTATATTCAATCTATCCTTTTCCAGATTCTTTCTTCAGCATTTTAAATACTTTGTTTTTCTGATTAAATAACTGATAAAGTTTACATGAAATTGTTTATAATTAACATGGTTATATTCAATCTATCCTTTTCCAGATTCTTTCTTCAGCATTTGAAATACTTTGTTTTCCTGATTAAATAACTGATAAAGTTTACATGAAATTGTTTATAATTAACATGGTTATATTCAATCTATCCTTTTCCAGATTCTTTCTTCAGCATTTTAAATACTTTGTTTTTCTGATTAAATAACTGATAAAGTTTACATGAAATTGTTTATAATTAACATGGTTATATTCAATCTATCCTTTTCCAGATTCTTTCTTCAGCATTTTAAATACTTTGTTTTTCTGATTAAATAACTGATAAAGTTTACATGAAATTGTTTATAATTAACATGGTTATATTCAATCTATCCTTTTCCAGATTCTTTCTTCAGCATTTTAAATACTTTGTTTTTCTGATTAAATAACTGATAAAGTTTACATGAAATTGTTTATAATTAACATGGTTATATTCAATCTATCCTTTTCCAGATTCTTTCTTCAGCATTTTAAATACTTTGTTTTTCTGATTAAATAACTGATAAAGTTTACATGAAATTGTTTATAATTAACATGGTTATATTCAATCTATCCTTTTCCAGATTCTTTCTTCAGCATTTTAAATACTTTGTTTTTCTGATTAAATAACTGATAAAGTTTACATGAAATTGTTTATAATTAACATGGTTATATTCAATCTATCCTTTTCCAGATTCTTTCTTCAGCATTTGAAATACTTTGTTTTCCTGATTAAATAACTGATAAAGTTTACATGAAATTGTTTATAATTAACATGGTTATATTCAATCTATCCTTTTCCAGATTCTTTCTTCAGCATTTTAAATACTTTGTTTTTCTGATTAAATAACTGATAAAGTTTACATGAAATTGTTTATAATTAACATGGTTATATTCAATCTATCCTTTTCCAGATTCTTTCTTCAGCATTTGAAATACTTTGTTTTCCTGATTAAATAACTGATAAAGTTTACATGAAATTGTTTATAATTAACATGGTTATATTCAATCTATCCTTTTCCAGATTCTTTCTTCAGCATTTTAAATACTTTGTTTTTCTGATTAAATAACTGATAAAGTTAACATAAAATTGTTTATAGATAGTTTACATGGTTATATTCAATCTATCTATTTCCAGATTCTTTCTTCAGCATTTTAAATAGTTTGTTTTCCTGATTAAATAATTGATAAAGTTTACATGAAATTGTTTATAGATAGTTTACATGGTTATATTCAATCTATCTTTTTTTCCCAGATTCTTTCTTCAGAATTTTAAAATATTTTGTTTCCTGATTAAATAACTGATAAAGTTTACTTGAAATTGTACTGATTTGGTAGGAAAGTGGGGAAGGTCTAAAATCAAAACTCATACAAGCAAATAATTGTTTGTTTTTTAAAGTTAAATGAGAACTATACTAAAAATCAGTGCTTTGAATATTAAAAAAGCTATTCATTAAATGTTCTTTATAGATTTGCTTGGTAAGGTAGATGAGTCAGGAAAACTTACACAGGTACACTATGTGTGTAGTCCTTACAAGGACTAGGGTATTTTTTCTTGGAGAGATGTGTTAGTTCTTAAAAGAACTGTTGTATAATTCTTTTGTGGTATGGTTCTGACAAGAACTTGTAGATCTTTTAAATCACAGAATCAAAGAACTCATAGAGATAATAGAATTAAGAATGAAAAAACTGGGGATTAAAGATTAAAGAGAAGAGATTGAAAAAGAGTTGCACAACTTGCAGGATACACATCAACAAAAGCAAAGAGTGGATACAGATAACAAAATGAATGAAAATATAAGAATAATTAATACATACTTGCACGAATTCTCATCCACAGAAGCAAAGAGTTTGTAGAGGCGCAGCATTCTATCTTTGACCTCCATGGTATAAGGTACAAGGGTCATGGTGAATATCCTCTCCACGAGTAACCTTGAGGTGAAAGGTCAAATTAGATTTGTTAGATCAGGGTCAACATGACTAGTTTACTGAGAGGTGGATTTGTTTGTTCAGTCACAAGGACATTGATGTGATGGTAAGATTTTGAAACATTCTAAATAATTTGACATAGGTATAAGTGAAATACCATTCTCAATACCATGGGAGAAGATGTCTTACTGTTACTGTGTCATTATTTGGACTTCAACTGCATACATCATTAGTTTAAAATGCTTTACAGAACTAAAGGAAAGAAAGAAAAGGGAAAAAATATGACTTTTGAGAAAGTTATTATTACAACCGTTTACTTTACTTATTGTTATTTCTATATTTATCTATTCACATATTTTTATTTTTTTTATTTTGTCGGTAGGGATGAGCTTACCACTACTGAATACTATCTTATAAGAATGTTTTGACTTTATGAAAAATATTTCATATTTATTTTATGAGTGCATATTGTTATTTGATAAGCATACATCTTAGCGTCATAATTCCCTCTCTATTGGGAAAATTAGTTGAGCAATTATAAAAGTTAGTTGGAGATGTGGATATTTACCTGTCTTCAATATTGGGCTGATAGTACATGTGGAGCACTTTGTCCCTAATCCATAGCAATTGCCGTTTCTCTGCATAGGAGGTGTCGGTAGAATGGTACCATTTCTTGAAGATATGACCCAGACCGAGGACAGCTTCCTTGCGAATACGCCACTGTATATACAAAAAAAGATCATTATCAAACATGAGTCTAATGTTGCTTGATATTTGTGTTGTAGCTCTTTATAGAAAAAAAATGTTACGTCGTATTATCATTACTTTAGTAATTACAAAAACATATATCCATAGCTACTGATTTGTTACCCTTGAGGATACACTTTTATTGTGAAAACTGATTACACAAACATGCATTACTAAACACATGTTATCACCAGACTATTTAACAAATAATGATATCAGGTATTTAGGGGTGCTTAAAGCTGAAAATACCAGACTAAAAGTACCATCGTACCATAAGCACAGAATTAAGGAAAACAAAATACAATAGTACATCAAATAAATTAGATCACATTAAATCGCTGGGGGAACACTATGTTTTAAAACCTCTTTTAAAGGTGTTAAATGGTGGCGCAGCACCTGAAAAGAAAAAGTTGTTTACAATACATGTCATCTTCATCAAATAAACAATTACATCCCAGTTTACACATGTCTCACCTTTTTGTCCAGTGTTCTTTCTTTGACCAAGATTAGAAGATCTTCCTTCAAGTTGCTGATATCTCGTTTGGCAGTGGCAACGATGGCTGTCACGACTTCTTGCCTCACCCCTTCATCTGTGTCATGGGCTCTCTCCCGTAGTCGATCTGGATATTATGAAAGGAGCATGCAAGATGAATCTCTTTGTTAAAGAAACAACAAACTCCTTGAATCGTAATCATTAAAATAATTGATATCATGAATTCTGTTATCTCTGTTTGATATATTTTATTTCAACTCTTTCTTATTATGTGGGTGGTGGCATCCTGATATTGTTCCTTGCATCACCAATAGACAGCAACTCAGTATGAGGTTCAAATACAAACTGAACAATGTCGACATCTCACTTATAATTTGTGGATCGACTTTGAATATATAATATAATAACTTTAGAAGGTTCATCTGAAGGTAGCAGTACCAAAGTTTGTAAAAGATACATGTATGACCAGATATACTGAAGAATATTGTCAGTGTATCATATCAAAATACACTTCCCTTTACAGAAGTTAATTGCACTTGCCAATCATGCTAGCATTGCAGTCACCCAGTTATGCCTAGGTCGCACCAATTTGTTAAGCCCATGCATTTTTATTTCGATGTCAAAATCAGAGAAACAAGCTAACATCTATCTGGTAACGCATGAATTTGAATTGGATCCGAAGTGACATCGATATAGCTAAGCTGCTTTTCCCATGCATTTAAGGGGAAACGGATCGACAACGCAAAGGGCCCAGAGAAAAATTTGGACATGTTCAAAATCCTAGATTTCCTGCTGTGTTTCCACTGTTTTTTCCCAACATTGAACCGGTGTAGAGACGGTATCCAAGTAACATTGAAATTAAGATGCGTAGTTTGAACCTAAAATGCATTGTAGGATAGAAACACATGGGAAGTGCGTGCATTTAAAAAATCAAGAAACGAACCAACATCGAAATGAAAAAGTTTTGGTTGGGCCTAGGTGTGATGAAAATAAATCGTACCTGAGAGATCTGTGACCAGGTAGGGGTGATGGATGACGAACTGGGGTACAAACTTGACGCACTCCATCCGGATAGGTATACTGATGTCGCTGAACCTGGCAGTGCAAAAGAGAGAATCACAGTGAGTTAAAGGTAGCTCGTACCGAGCATGGCTTGAGAATTTAATTCAGTGGCCCCAACATTATATCAATATACCATTAATAGATATAGCATGACCCTCCCCCCCCCCTTATCCCTCTTTCTCTCTCTGTTTCTTAATATCAAATTTTCTTTAAATGATGTTAAAGGTAAATACCAGTTATGGTCATGCGATTGCATTGTGAAAGAAACGTTGTGGAATCGATCAGAAAAGGTTGATCATCTAGCATCTAGCATCTGCAAGGTTCTGGAATCATCAAAATGATAAGAAATTTGGCCCATTCTTCGTAAAGTTACAAGCACTATCCACAGAAAGATGTATATGGGACTACCCTATATCTCTCACAGTCAAATAGATATAATAATTTACCAAATATATCAATTAGTAGGCGGTTTCCCAGCAAATTTGTTATCATCATGTATTAGTCAAAACATTTTCTTTCACATGATTGGTAATGAGAGCTTCCATTTCATTTTTTGAAATTGGGGCGTTTCCAATACTGGTCTTTACCTTTAACCCTATGTCAACTGGGGGGGGGTCAATTTGACCCCCCCCTGTAGAAATTTCGCGACTACTCCGAAACCGCGGCAGATATAAAATTTTCCTTTCACGACTTTTTACTTTCGAGTCTTACGCATCTTTTAAAACAATTTTTTCGAAAATCGGACCTACGGTTACAAGGTCACATGACCTTTTGTCTTTGCATGTCAGCCCGAAAATCGCTCATTTTCATGATTTGTGTACAAAACATATGTAAAAGTCATTTTTCCTAAAAAATAGATAAAATATTGGTTATTGAGTCTTGTTTAAAGTTTAGATGTTTGTTTTTGGGTCAAAATAGTTGAATTGTAGTTATAAATGAAATAAAACAACAAAAACAATAAAATACATAAGTTAAAAAAACAATGAAATACATAAGAAATTATCAAAACAAGAGATAACATAAGGAATAACCTGGCTCTTCCAATTTTTTGTGTTGTATTATTATTCCAAATGGTCTAATAAATATATGTAGTGAAAAAGAATACTTAAATATGAATAATCTATGATTTATGGGCAGAAATGTGAATTGTATGACCTTATTTGCATAAATTAGCATAAATATGCAAATGAGTGAATTTTTCAAAAATTTGAAATTACCATAGTATTCTTTACACTTCACTTGACATGCATGCAAATTTTCGCGGCGATCGGCGGTGAAACGGCCGAGATCTTAGGGGGGGGTCAAATTGACCCCCCCTCAGTAAAAACCTGGTCTGAAATAGCCCAGTTAAGATAGGGTTAAAGGGAAAGTCCACCCCCAAAATAAGTTTGTTTCGATAGAGGCAGAATAATAAGAAAATCAGGTGAGTGAAAGTTTGAGCAAATTCTGAATGAAAATAAGAAAGTTATGAATTATTGAAGTTGTGATCAATCAAATACAAATTGGCAACTCTGTGACTTATCATACGAGCTCTCCTTCATTTGCTTTGTGCATAATATTCCATAAAATCATGTTTTCTTCGTTATTGATGACGGAATATATATTTGTTCCTTGCAGGGGGAGTATAGAAACATATTTGCAATTATTATATTTAGGGTGCATGTATGGTTAAAATTTTTCTTGAGGGAAAATGAAAATTTTAGATTTTTTTAGTACTGAGCAAATGGAAGTTGAGCTCGCATGATACGTCATAGAGTTGCCAATTTGTGTTTGATTGATCACAACTTAAAAAATCCTAACTTCCTTATTTTTAATCGGAATTTGCTCAAACTTTCACTGACTTGTTTCTCTCATTTTTCTACTCCTATTAAAACTAACTTAATTTCAGGGTGGACTTCCCCTTTAAGCTCACTTATTCAAAATATAAGTTGTATCAAATATCTGATAGAAAAGATAACATCAAGTGGAGAAGTAAATTATAAACTGCAACATACAGAAATGATGAGGTACAATAAAAGGAAGGAAGGGTGAGGGAAGAAGGAAGGAGAGACATATGGGGAGGAAGACAAAAAAAGTGAGGAATAGGTATAGAAAGAGTAAGAAAGAAAAAGGAGAGACTGCAGGGTAAAAAAAAAGAGATAATACAGGGAAAGGTGAGAACAAATTCACAATTTATAAGATCAAGAAGTTGAAAAGTGAAAGATGGAAAGAGACCTTGAAAACAGAATGGGGAGAGAGGAAGATGGAAAGATGGAGAATAGGTGAGTTATACCTTCCTAAGAAGCAGCTCCATAGTGGTTTATTCTGAGTTGCCAGATCTGAATCTCTGTCTGAAAACATCCGTCCTAGTAGCTTGGTCACTGCCAATCTCTCTCGCTCATCATTGCTCTATAAGTAGGCAATTAACAGATACATATATTGGATACAGATATACACCATGTCAAAGAAAGATAGAAAGTGTCTTATATTTAAGTCTGGGTATTACCTGTTTTAAAGGTATTAATCCCCCCACCCCCACCAAAAAAAGAAGAAGATTTACTTGTACTAATGATACAATTTTTAATTGCTTTTGTACGCAAATTAAACCATCTACATGTAGCTAAATAGTTTACAACAAGACTCTGTGTACATCTTGTCCCATTATATCTTCCGTATTTCAACTTTTCATTAAAATCAAACATATAAAGTGACACACACTAAAAAGAGCTACTCACACCACTCTAAACATGCCAAAGATATTTGTAAAGGTATAGACTAAAAATAATTATTTCCAGATTAAATTGTTCACTATATGCAGGAAATATTGAGGAAGGATACCAAAATGAAGAATTCCAAAGGGTCATTTTAGCTTAAAATATACTATACAAAATAGTATCGACTTAGATGCTGGGCTCATACAGATACCATAGTTTAACCATGACATACCCTCCATCACATGGTGGTCTTCTACATTTTTCAATTTTGAAATGATTTGTCATCTATTTGTTTTTTGAAAGGTATAATTATTTGATTTATATGATGATATGTTTTTATATCTATTTGTACTTTTGTTAATAATATATGTACCTAGTTTATATGTTGAAAAATACAGAAATAAAAATCAAACAAACAAATACCTTGAGTTTGAATTCTAGCTGTGGAAGGACTGCTAAGAGGAGGTTACTGGATATGGTGTGGAGCTGGTAGACAAGCTCATAGGAGTGACTGGCGAGGTCACTGGTTGAACTCCTACCAAGGATCATCACATTATTGAAGAACTGAGAAAGAAAGAAAGAAAGAAAGAAAGAAAGAGAGAGAGAGTGAATAAAATATGCCATTATGATTGGTCAATCAATTGATGAATTTGGCAGGCAATAAATACAAAACAATGCTAAATCTTACACTGCTTTGCATAACGAGGTGAACTACGCTATAATGCCACAATAATTACAATATAAAACGTACTTATGAAGCGATTTCCACCAAAGTCTATAATTCCTGAATGTGCTATAAGCACAAGTGTATTGAAAGTGTGAAAGCAAAAACACAAGTCTAAGACAAATCCATGATAAAGAAATCAGTGTATCCTTTGATAAACCATTTACAATTTGTAACCCCCCCCCCCCCTACATTTTGGCTCTTCTAGTAACTTTCAACCCTCATGTGCAAGGAGAAAAGGGGAGCAAGATACATGTGGACACCACATTTTTTATGTCATGGTGGTTTTGGTATCATCCCCCCTCCCCCTTCCTGAGTCATAATGTAAACTTAATCTTTCCCCAAGTTTTTCCTTAGGACTCAACTACAACACTGCTTACGGATACACAACATCAGTACACTCCGTATCTCAAACACATAGAGAACTTACTGCTTGGATGGAAGGTTCGATGCTAGTGGAGGTTCTCTTGACCAGATCCTTGGCCAGTTCATGAGCCTGAGGATGCTGCAGCAGCTTGGAGTCCAGGAGATTGGACAGGATCACCTCCAGGAGTTCTTGAGGAACCACGTCATTCTCACTGATCAACGGACAGATCACGTCCAGCATGAAGGTTCGCACCTTGGGCGTGTGTTTTTCACTGCAAGAGATGCATTGAAGATAATGAATAGTAATCACAGCAAAAAGGAAACTGGAATGAATCTTATATGGATTGTTCAAAAGTACCTCATATTCTTCTACTTGCATTAAAAGATACTGTTAAAGATATTTCAACTAAGATTTCTGATGAATGTCAGTGTAAATATCCGAACGGAATGCCAGACATCTATGAAGGACCCTACCATACGATCCTTTTTTTTTGGCGTCAATTCTCAGCACAGAAATCTGAAGAATTTTGTAGAAATTGCTGGCACATTTACTCAAACCCCAATCCTGACCCACTGCACTACTTATAGCTACTGGCGCCTTCTATATAGCAAACAATGCCTCATCGGTGCCCATCGGTCCCCCATGATCCCCTTTTTTTCTTATGTTAATCGAGAGTTGATTTGATGAGATAACCACCTGTCAGTGACCTTGCAGGGAGGTCTCATCCCCCTGGCCAAACTAGTGCAGACAGGCTTTAAGTACAATTGTAACCCTGATTCTAACGCTGTACTTGTGAAGAAAAAATAAATAAAACCTAAGTAATTGTTGCCAGAGCAACTGTCCGATTATTATAAAAATAATACACATCAGTGAGGGCATTAGCAAGAATTACCCACATGAGGTACCTTACGAACAGTCTAACACGTTTGGACTGTTTTGAAGGTACCAAGTGTGGGTAATTTTACTAATGCCCGAAGAAAATGATGTGTATTATTTGTTTTATAAGATTATGTTTAATTTGTTTAATAAAATAATGTTTTCTAACATGATTTTGATAATGACCGGTCGTTACCATTGGATAATGACTGGTCATTACGCAAATTAAGCGCGATTACGCGTTAGGCAAAATAAATGCCTGGTCACGTGTACGCTTTCAACCAATCGTTTGATTAGGATCCACGTCATCATCTTATAACATGGGTTAACCTACTTGATGATGCTGAAGAAGATAGTAAAGAGCTCCACAAAGATCTCTGCAGAGTCTTCCAGCTCCATGCAGATGTTGAAGGACTTCACCATGGCCAGGTTCTCCAGCAGGTAGAAATGCCTCTTCCATGAGGGACCATCCACGTTCTCTAAACCCCATAGCTGCTTGTTCAGGAATTGGAATATCAACTGGATGAGGAGATAAACAACAAAAATACATAATCAGAAATGAAGATTCCATGTGGGCAAAAGGATGGGGCACCGTAAAGGGATTTGTGCAGAAACCATGCAACTTTACTCTTGATCAATACATTATAATGCCTCCATGACTCCAAAAATTGCAAAATTGAGACAACTTTAGCCATACAAGTTTCCTTGTCCTTCAGGCCTTGTTTACACACGATGTTGGAAACCAAGGTAAAAACTGCTGCAGCATAATAAAATGACATAAGCTTAGTGTGCATTAAACATCTTCTAACATAAGCACACGGAGCATAGATATCTTTGTTGCACAAAGATTTATGTTTTCTACACTCCATAGCCATTCATTTGCATGTTGTGTGGTTTCTATTTGACCACGGTTGTTTTTTATGCAATTGAACATGTCGCATGCCAAGAAGGCTTTAGAAATCATGTCAATTATTTAAGGCATTCAAGTCCCTCTGCCTGGCAAAGTGGCTTGCCCCTAAACATCTGAAATATCAATACCTTCAGCTGCTCGCCAGTCCTATACGGTGCCTCGGGAGCGAATATCCTGAATACATCAGCCAGACAGCAACCAACAAGAAGCCGGACATCCTTGCTGGAATGCTTGAAGAGGAAGGGTTCCAGGAGGTGGAGGGCAAGGGGCTCGTACGCTGTGGTGTCTTCTTCCTGTTCCATGTCTTGGAACACCCTGGCCAACATCTAGACATTCAAGAAAAGATGGTATACTATTGAAATCATGCAGACTGCTTTGAGATTAATTTTAAATCATATTTCACAGCAAACAAGATTTGGCCACTGTTTCTTCTTCTTTTGATTAAATCTGCCTCCTTCAATTGACTGAAGATTCTTGCAAACTATGTGCGTATGTTAACCGCAATTTAAGTCCATTAGAGTGCTATTTACATTATAATAGAGTTTATTTACAAATATTTACAAGCCCATGTATAGGATAGAGGAAGACTAGCCATTGTCACCAACCCTCTGCGGTCGATTACGGAAGGCTCGGCTATGTCAAGCATTTAGTCCACCTTTTTTGTGTGTCTGAAGACCTCTATCTATATTTATGATCAATTGCACTAAACATTTGTCTACAATTTCACAGACAGTCCTAGGCAGCAGGAATATTTGTATTCACACTTCACCGCCACAACAAATACATGTAATTACATCATCCAATCAGCATGAGCTTGCACATATTTTTTTGGATAACTAATGAAAAAAATTCTCCAAAAAGTTGTCATGCATAAAGTAATTTAACAAGACAGCCAAACTGTTCAATTGACATGTCAAAACACACATGAGAAACCTTAGCAATGTCTACTCACCTTGAGTCGTCTAACCATCTCATCCTTGGAAAGGTCAGGGGTCAACTCCTTGGCTCCAGGAGGGTAGGTCACAGGAATGACCCTGCTGACCTTTGACCTAGTCATCCTGTATGACTTGGATGGGATTGTCTAACAAACAGATAGCTAGTGGCACTTTTAGATGAACACAAGTCACTTCTTGATTTATCTCATCCTAATAGCAAAAGTAGGTGAGAGAGAACATGAGAAGGAAAAATTGAGTGAGGGAGGGAGAGAAAAAGATGAAAACAAACAAGAATCACTTAAATGACATCCTGTATTTAAGGCTTAAGCACATCAGATAATACCCTCAGAAAAATTGATCACAAATTCAAACACCATTGTATGAATATAACACAAATAAGTGATAAAATGCAGGAATTTTGATCATGTGTTTGGTTCTCCAGCTATAAACGGCAGGAAATCTCCAAAATATACAAAATATGGTAATAAACTACTTTCAGGTTATGATTTTGGATCCTACTTAAAAAGTTAAAATGTCTAAAAATTCAACTGTGACCACATGTAAATGATCCCCTTGAATCCCTCCTAAAACTCTTTGTAACTGCAACATTTCATGCCACATGCCATCTAATTATTCTCTTAAATGTTAGTGTGGAGCCTGAACACTTTCTATGTTATTGTATTCAAGCTGCTAATTCATTAATTATGCTTGGCTTTTCACCCATGAATATAGTCAGTGTATCTGTACAATGTCATGATTATTGTTGAGATTTTGGTAATTAAAAAAAAATATTATAAAAACATTTTTTGAAGGGCTGTATGAGACGTGATATATAGAGGGGTCTGCTTGCAAGGGATCATCTTAGCTCCAGAATGACACCAAACTAAAAATCAATTTCATGAAAGGGCATAACTACAGTGTAACTGTAGTGTAGGACTATCTCAATTTAGCAATATCAAAATGACTTCATTGGACACATAAATGTAAACAAGAAGTCCTGCTTAATGACTTCTTCCTGTTTGGAATGGCTTTGTCACATTTCCTTGTGGACATACTGTTGCGTAAGTACATGAAAATTAGGAACACCCAGGAATTTGTGCAGATTTGTCCTAGATCAATGGAATTCCAAGATTTGTTTGTTTGTACAATAAAAAATTAGAACGAGCTCCAATCTCTCGAGTAAAACTCTCTCAAGCTTTAAAAAACAATGTGAATCCCAAATCTTTGCTGAACCTTGTACATGCAGTCAATCATGTTAGCGATGTGTCTACAAGCACATTTTGCTGACTACTAAAAGATTGCCTATGGGAACTCAGTGTTATATTGCTCTGGCTCGTAATGTTATGAACCAGAGCAATATGACACTGAGCTCCCATAGGCAATCTTTTTATTCAGATCGCCATATCTCAACCAATACTTAACATATTCAATTGGTTTTTGACATTTGGACACTATTTTAGTGGTCTTTCGGAAAATGAAGAAAAAAAAGAGAAATTCCAAAAACAGATTTTTGATGACGTCACACTTCACCACTCTATCATCCAGATCCAGACAATTTGGTGATCAGAGCAGAGGCCCTAGTACAGACATTTTAATTAATTTCAAGCAAAAGCCAATTAAATTTTTTTTTTGTTAAAAAAACAGACTAGAGTCTAGGGGTAGGGTTTTCAGTTTCATCTACTTTCACTGAAGCCCCTCACGCGCATTAACAGCGTTTACAAACCGAAAAAATGCCCTTTTTAAACTTACAAAACAAGCACTTTAATTTTGTCCAAATCACACGAGTCTGGTACCATCGGAAAGCTCAGAGTCTCAGCTGTTCAAAATCGCATATTTCACAGCTGTAGCGACTACGTACCGCAGTCCACAACTTTATGAATGAACCACTATGCTCCGCCCCTTCTTCTTTCGAAGATTTGCGAGGTTTTCCGATTCCGCGCTCGCGGCACCAACATTTTGCCGAAACTTTCACGAAGCACGATCTTCGGCTGCTTCTCCGCACCCGAACGCAATTTGATTGACATCTAGACGGGTTTCAACTTTACCCCCGAAGGTTAATTTGCATACTACAAGTTGTTCGGTTTTCATAGCTCATCTACAACGAAAGTTACGACGAATTGAAAATTCACCGGTTGATTTTGACATGAATTTGGACAATCTGAAGGTAAGAACTTATATGATATGAATCGTACATGCCTTTTCTACAATATATGTGAAATTTGAGTCCCCACGAGTTGTATTTTTATGCGGAGAGAGCTTTTTGTAGAGCTACTCCCAGGCTTTGTTGACAAAATTGATCGAACCGTGCCGAGCTTTTGTGCGGTGCCGATGCGCTATTGTACCGGGGCACTCTCCGTGTAAACAAAGACGAGTGTTCGGTGGAGTTTGGGGATTTTTTGCTGTGTGTGATTGTAACTATATGAGGCGATCGTCAGGGAAAAGAGCATTTTTATGAAATTTGTTCATATGTTACTTACTACAGGGTCACGTATATTTTGAAATATGAATTATTGTTGATGATTTATGAGAGGAATACGTAATAAATTTACAATTCGGTTAACATCTGGGTAGAAGGGTAATAACACCCCTACATAATTAATGGGACATGCCATAGTGTACTACCTATACGGCCGGGTTTTTTTGGTGGACGATACCATTCGTGATTTTAGGGGTGTTCAAATTTATCAAAGACGGAGGGACTGCGAAACGGTGATTGCGATTTTTTTTTTTTTTTTTCGTTGCCTTCAGTTTTTTATTGTTTGTTGATTTGGAATAGTAGAATCGTTATCTTTATATTTTTAAATACATAAATTAAAGGACTATCAAAATCAAATCAATATTGATAAGAAAATATTTACTTGAGATGAGAAGTTTTGTCCCCCCAAAAAGTTAAGACAAATGTGAAATGAAAATTAAAATACAAATAAAATGCACAAAATAAATTTTATCCTGTTTTAAAACTTTTATTCTTTCTTTTAACTTGAGGTTTAACTGAACTTAGTAAGCATGGACGAAAGTTCTGATGACCCTCCGCCTCCGGTTGATACAGGGTATCCACCCACTCCGAGTGCCACTCTTCGCACCACGCAGTCGCAGGAACTGGAGGAGATACATGTATCTTGCCCACCTGCGGCCGCAAGTTTGGACACTGCTGGACCTTCAATTCCTTATGTTGATGTAATTAAAGGTTAGTATCTGCATTTACTACTAGTTTTCCTTTGATTAATTAATTAGGTTTATTTATGTATTTAAATCTTTTTCATTTATTTATTCATTTATTTATTCATTTATTTATTTATTTTTATATTGATTTCATTTGTTTATTTTTTATTTCTGTATTTAATAACATGGTTTCTAATATAGCTTACTTAATTATTGTTTACTTTATTGTCAGATGAACCTCCCAGTGCCATTCCTCATGCCACACAGGAATGTGATGAGATGTCTCGCCAACCTGAGTCAGCAAGTTTAGACACTGCAGTGGCTGGACCTTCCACTTCTCAGGCTGATGTAATTATTGGTTAGTATCAGCAATTATTCCTGGTTTTCCTTTTATTTATTTATTATTAATTTATTTATCTATTAATTTCATATGTGTACTTATTTTTATATGTTATAACAATTAACATTGTTTCTCATTCAGAAGTTTACTTAATGATTTTGATTTCTTCTTTTGTCAGATGACCCTCCCAGTGCCATTCCTCGTGCAGCGGCAAGTTTGGATACTGAAGTGACTGGATCCTCCACTCTTCATGCTGATCAAGCAGAAGGAATCATGCCAACATCTGCTTCATCACATGTAATTTCAGGTTAGTATTTTTTACATTTATATTTTTGATACTATATATGTTCTTCATTCATTCTTTTCTCCATATTTATTTCACTGAATTTATCTTCCTTTCTCTTATGTCATATGTATTATTAATTGATGAAGTGTATATATAAATAAATATATATATATATAGACATATATATTTCTTAATTGGTTAACCCACATACGTGATAAATGCCACACAGGTAAACAATTTTATCAATATAAAATATGCTGTAGAAACATATATGCTGAAATTTTTACACGGTTTTGCTATTAATTTTGATATTTATATGAAAATATAATGAATATATATTCCTAGAATGTTATTTTTTCATTCTATGATTGCAGGTGGAACTACATCCTCATCAGTCACAGCGCATGTTGGAGGTGATCCTGGGCCATTTTCCAGAGCAGAGGGGTTGTCCTTCATCCATTTCACCAACCCACAGCTGGCCAAGGGGAAGATTAAGAGTTTTAAGACTGGACTGGTACTAGAACTGTTTGATTTTTGTAATAACAAAAAAGATGTAGCAGATATGATGTTTGTTCTTGCCCATGACAGCAACTCTATCCACCACTCAAAGCCTGACAGTGTACGTGTAAAAGTAGGAAGGGCAGTACAGAAGAGGAAAACGCTACGCAAAAATAAGAAATCTGCACTTCCTGCATTTCTTGATGCCGTATTGATCCCACCAATACCAGCAACTAGGCCACCTACATCGGATGCTCCTTCCAGTTTGGATGTGGAACCAGGTTTGGATGTTCCACCTACTGCAAAACGGACCCTTGAAGATTTAGATGAAGAGAATGCGGCCATCAAGGAAGAAGTAAAGAATTTGGAGTCCCGATTGAAAAGCGAAGTGGAGAAGGCAGAACAGCTAGGAGCTCAGCTGAAGAGGCTGGTCAAACAACAGCAAGCAAGTATAGCCATCCATGCCAAGGACGTGAGTAGTCTGGCAAGAGAAATGACAAAGGTGACCAAAGAGTATGACAGGCAATCGCAAGAATTGGACAGAGTTAACAATGTTGTGGAACAGTTGAGAGGCAAGGTTGCACAGAAAGCCGCATCTTTGAAAAACATATCAAAACGACTCAGAAGAAGTACAGAAAAACAACAACAGGAAAAACAGGAAATCCAGGAACTCAAAGAAAGCAAAAGACAGCTCGAACAGGAGACTCAAAAGATGTCAAGAACTATTGAAGACACAACAGAACTTCTCAGTTCTGCCAAGAAGGAGAAGAGAACTGCACTTCGAACCCTCAGTCAAGTCAAACGTAGAACAGAACAGAGGAAAGCAGACACAGTGTTCCAAAATGAATCTGAAATAAAACGACTCAAAGAAGCAGTAGCAAGCAGCAATACACGCATAGCCGAACTAGAACAATTGAATGTGATACTGGAAGATGAAATGATCCACACTTTTGAGGGTGGCAAATATGTCAATGAACTGAGGGAAACAATCATGATTCTACTAACTGAATGTAACGTCAGCATGAGCAAAATCAAGAAAGTCATCAACACAGTGTGCAAGAATCTCCTAGGTAAACTACCAGAACGCCTTCCTTCGCTAGGAACGCTTGACAGAATCTTATCAGAGGCAAAGTTTGTAGCGCAAAATCAAATATTTAAGTGCATGGAGGAAGGAGGAGACCCAACCAAGTTAACAGGCAACACGCTGCACAACGACGCCACAACTAAATTCCATCATCACTACCAAGGCTTCCAGGTGACCCTTCTGAATGGGAAACAAATGACAATAGGGCTAAGGGAAGTGGGGGCAGCAGACACGGACACACTCATGGATGCCTTCACGTCAACCATTGAAGAAATTACAGCCGCCGTTTCAGACAGCACCACGGAGAAACAAACAAAAATTGCTGGGCTAATCTCATCGTTAAAGAACACAATGGGAGATCAGGGACCTACAAATCCGCAATTCAATACACAAGTACAGACACTCCGAGAGACTCTTCTACCCAAAGTAGTGGACAACTGGGATCAACTGAATGAAGATAACAAGAAGGAGATGGCAAACATGGGTAACTTTTTCTGCAAGATGCATCTGCTTGTAAACTTCGCAACTGAAGGAGACAAGGTTTTGAAGATAAATGAGGGAGACATTGTAGCCGAGGGAAAAAACCCGTATGCGTATGGTTCAGAGAGTGGTGCTGCGAGACTTGTTAGGACAGCAGCGAAGGCATTCACATCCCATGGATGCGACAAATCTGGTATGGCATCTGATTGGGAGACATACCTTCAAGAACAGGGGAAAACAAACCGTCTAGTAACATACAGGGGCAACCGATTTAACATTCTCTTCTATGATGCTGGGGCAACTTACTTTCATCGACATGACTTGTGCCACTTCATATCCACCATCCCAGATCCAAACAATCTCATCAAAGCAGTGAATTTTGACATCCAACAGAAGATCTATCATTCCCAACTCCGGGCTCTGGGGCTTATCGACAAACTCATCACGGGACCATTCTGGCGTCTCGTAGAAGGGACGGAGTCAATCTTGGAACTGAATGACCCACTGAATGAGATGTTACACAAAATGAAGGGATGGGCAGAAGATGCAACACCCCTGTTTGCAGGGGATGTTCCGTTCGAAGGTGCCACCATCCATGATGATGACATTTACGAGGAGCTGATGAAGGAAACAGATGATGTTGACTTCAACACATTCACACAAGCAGCCCTGGAGATGGTCCTGACTGCAATGATTCTCATTTTAGAAAGGCAGGCCAAAGATCAGCTAGAAGGGGGAAAATTTTTCGCACCATCTGAACAATTGAAAAAATCATCGAGAAATGTCCCAACAACGAACACAGTCTCAGAGCGGGATTTTGCCATCCTTGACGTTCTCACACGGATCAAACCAGCAGCAACAAGCCATGCCTATGAGACTTATATCATGTGGCTTAACAATAAACCTAGTCAATGGTTAGAAGATATGGACCAAGAAGAAAAGGAACACCTCCTGAATATGGCTCGACACAGATACCGAGAAATTCGTCAGCAGTACGTCCAACGAAAAGACAAGCTCAAAGCTCAGCATCTGAAATCATTGAGAGCGAAGCAAAGCCGACAGGAGCAGAAAGAAGACAAGGGGAGACTGGACAAGGTAGCTGCAACACAGGGGATAATCCCATATGGAGGGGTCTGGACATGTGACGAAGTTGACAGAAGGGTCACGAGTCTTCCACAGGAAGAGAGGAAAGGCGGACTTATTGCCCAAATTCAATACCAGAAGAAAGTTTTGAATGCCAAGGGAAGTCCAGGACTGTTCTACAAATCCAGCCATGGGGTGGCATTCACTGAAGAGGAACTCAAGACCAACCTCACAAAGATCCTGGAAATCAACAGAATCACTTCAGAAAATGTGAGGGAAGCTAAATCCCTCCAGTACCACACATCCGAGGAGGTCTCCTCAAACATCCAGAAAAGCAAGCTGGAACTGGGAAACAAAGTTGCAATGCAAAGAAACCAAATTATTGCTAAGCAGCAACAACATCTCTTACCACTCTACCAAAATGACCCTGAATCTCTTCTCCACAAGGAAGTAAAACATAAATGTCGAGAAACTGATGGAACTGTAGAGTGGTTCACTGCCAAAGTGATAGGAATTTTCAGCAAAAAGAGAGACAGCATGCAGACTGAATATACAATAGTGTATGACAGTTTTCCGGAAGATGAATGGCACTTTCCCCTGCTGAAGGATATGAAAAATGGTGACCTCATTATTCGCGACTAAAGTAAACTTAATCAGAAGAAATATCTTACGTTTCAATATTGCAATAAGATATTTCTCACAGGTACATGACTCAAGTTGAACTTCCAATGTGTGTTTTCATAATTACCAAATGACTTCAAAGAAATTGTACTTAAAGCATGCATCATTCAATACTCAAGAGTGCAATTTAAGAAATCTTAAGTTCATTCATGGACTTATGTAATTTACTCAGGGACTAGTGATATCTTTAACTTTAAATTGCAATGAGTTTGTAGTTCTTGAATGATATCATATATCAAGAGTTTGAGAAATAGAAGATGATTGAATTATTAAGTTTATATTTCTCAAAATAAGTATGATTTGTGCACAAACTTTGTACATGTTCTAATTATGACATTGATAAAACTGTATTAGTGTTAAACATGGTTACCTCGGTGTCAGAATTTAAGTAACTTATTTGGAAGTTTTTTCTCTTTCTAAATTGCATACTGTGTTAAAGTTTCCATCTTGGCACCAGGCAACTTCTCTACAACTACATTATCTAATGACGTATTTGCAGGTAATCCATGAAGAAAAAAAAATTTGGCGGGAAAATGCTGTCATTTACCCGGGAACGAGTGACAATATTTAGAAAATAACCAAATATTCATGTAGAGCATTAAAAAATACATTAGTGAGTGGAATTTCATCAATATATCCGCAATATTAATAAAGTAACATGCATTTTATTACTTTGACATAGCTGAAATTGTCATAATTTGGGGCCAAAAGGGTTATACACATTTATGTGTAGCACGTGGCTTCATTGCATGCCATTGACATGAAAACAAAAAATATGATATCTCAAAAACTACTCAACCAATTTACATGATTTAAAAAGCATTGTGTTTCTTTCATTGAGAGCTTTAATATGATACCAGTTTTATGGTACCTAGAGGTATAAATAATTTTGACCTGAAAACCCTACTAGGGGTCTATAAAAGTATAAGTATGACGTGACCCTGGCTATGACTGATTTCAGTAGAAATAATGCTGGCAGAAACTCCAGAAAGTGACAAATAATTAATATTGCTCTTTCTAATTTGAACCAGAGCCTTTTTCATGTAACCTTACTCTTATTCATTGACTTGTACTAGATTAGATGAGTACAAGCCTTAATTTAATATTTTTCCAAAGTAAAAAGTGTTTGCATTTGCTGAACAAAATTTTATTTTTTCAAGATACAATTTTCAAGTGGAGAGACATTTAATTTTAAAACAAGCTAGTTTTGCACTTTAGTTTTGGATGCATCTTAACTTAAATCATCATTGTCATTCATTGATGATAGAAATTAAAAAAAATATGTAAAATAGGCATCTAGAAAGCAACCAAAAGCTTCACAAAACTCAAAAGGCCCAAATAACCAAAACAACAGGGCAATTTTCCATCTCTCACTCTCTTAATAATTGAACACTAAAAAAAATCCTCAACTGATCAAAACAAAAAAAAAGAAAGAATAACACATGAAATCATGCTACTTTTCATGGTAAAAACATCAAACCTATCTCTCAATTCACATATCACAATACAACCACAGAAGCTCACATTAAAAATAATTAAACATGATTTGACTTTCTACCAAAGAGACACCCGCATATCGCAGTGACTGGGACTACAGATTGACAATTCCCTGCAACTTGATCGGGATCTTGTCGTCCCCATATGAAGTAAATTAAAAGCTACTATCCCATAATCACAGACATACAAAATGCAAAATCAAATGAAAAAATAAACTCCTGAATACGAGAGCACTATATTTTTTTCTGAGCAACAAGAAAAAAGCTTGAATTTTAGGGTTTATTTCACTTACCGGAGCGATGTATCTGGCGCCAAGCGTCCCTGGACTCGGTGTTTTGCGTATGATCAAGTTAGTTGGTGAACAAATACGAAACGGCAAGGCTATTGGTCAATTTAACAAATAAGGCAAGTTCCTAACCAATCACATCTGGCGTTTGTTCGCCGAAGCGTTTCTTTATTGGCATAAAGGAAATGAGATTTCAATGTTTTGCTGTACTGTTTTCTTTTGAGAAGGGGCGGGGAAGGGGATATTATCTTTAAATTTGTTTAATAGTTGCTTAAGTGAGATATGAGAAAAGAAGTCAAGACCATAAACTACAAACTGAGCAATTTGTTCTAAAAATGAATATGAAGAAAATAGATAAAGAGATGAAGAAAAAAGTAAAGCATACCCCTATACAAATTCATGATGATGTTATCTGGGTCTGGTTTCTCCCCCCCCCCCCCCCCCCCCTCTCTCTCTCTCTCTCTCTCTCTCTCTCTCTCCGTTTCGTTTCTCCATATTATATTGTATTTATTATTATACAAAAAAAGACAGACTGGCATTATAGGGGCTTGTTGCTGAATTAACTAGAAGAAAATAAATCGAGTTAATTTTCTCAATTTTCCTCCTAGAGTCCTTTACACGGCCCTCCTCTTTTGCTTTCAGCTCCCCTATTTTTCCTGTATTTTTTCCTCTCTATGTAATGTTAATGATCAATTTTGAAGTACAATATTTGGACCGATTCATGTCCAGTTCTTATTTTAAAGTCTTGTTCTTTTTCAATTTGAATATTAAATTTGTTAATGTAACTATATGAACTTTCAATGTAAGAGTCTTTGGACTGTTTTAACACAGATATTTTATCAACAACCAAAATGCCCAATTATTGGGGTAGTGGTAAACAAAACAACAAAACAATACAAGACGAGACAAAAGCAAAAACAAAAGTGTGGTATACTTTCATAATACAATAAATTAAATTAAACATAATATACCGGTATTCATTTTTTATATAAACAGTTTTCAGACACACACACAAATGACACCATACTCCAATATTCCATTTACATATTTCTTCATTTTAATAATGAAATTTGAACATATACTTGTATTTTACATACTGTACACATAACTTCTGACATGTCATGTTGCTTCGTTACACTCATTGTAGTACACCATTTTTTGTTTATTTAGGATACAAAATTGCAAAACACCTTGCATGTATCTACTGTTGGTACATGTGTACATACACACAGATTTACTCATTCAGATGAGTACGGTATGCAAGCTATACCTTTAGGCAAATGTCACAGAGAGCTTCTCTATAAGGGTTTTTCCCCCATCTAAAACAACATATATATCATTACATATCAAAGTAAAATCAAATCTAGACCTTCTGCTGTAAAGGACTAAGATGTGTTCTTTTTCGGTGCGTAGCCTCCTCTTTGCGAAACAAAAAATATTATGCGTACAGCATTGCGACAAAGATAAGCTCGATAAGATACTGACCCCGTACAGTGACCCTCCTTACATACAATAGACAAAAATAGATGCATGTATAGAATTAAAATGAAGTGTATATTATTTGTTCTTGTAAAGCATGTAAGATCATACTATTGACTTCACTGACTAAAAGGAAGAAAATAGAAAAAGAAAAAAAGGGCATATCAAGTTTCTGATAAGATCTACTACCATTTAGATGGACTCCATTTTAAGGTTTGCTACAAGGGATTTATACTTGCAGTCAAACCTGTAGTAATGACCACTTCTCTACAAAGGCCACCTGTTATAACAGTCACTTATACCGTCACAGTATTCAGTCGAAAAGACACTTTGAAATGCCACCTGTCCGAGCTACAATTGTAATTGTCATTTTTCTCTTTCCCTATGTGGCATGCAGGCAGGTTTCACAATGCATTTATGTGCAATGTAATAGATTGCATGTTATATGTCTACAAATAAATGTTATAGTCAGATATAATTGAACCTGTCACCCTTGCTTAACAGAACAACACAAGTAAAGACATGTTATACTGGAAGGCATTAATGACAGTGTTGTTCTGTATTGTTCTTCTCTCAATAAGATAGCATGTTAAAATCAGCAAAATAAAAATTTGGGGAAGGGGGAGGAAATTGGAAAATAGAGGAGACGAAAATGAGAAGAAAGAAACAAAGAAACAGAGAAGAAGAAAAATAAGAAAACAAAAGGAAAAAAATAGAAAAGAAAAGGAAAAAAAGAAACTGAAAGGAAAGAAAAAAAAAAAAGAAGCAGAAGAAAGAAGAAAAGAAAAAAACATGGTCACTAGTTATCTATTGCTTTTAAGTCAGAAAAATGTAACATATTGCTGGATCGTGGCAGTGACATGCCTTTCACAAAATGCACTATATTCACTCTTTTGGACTACTCCCCAAGGGTTCTAGGGAAATTAATAAATTGGAAACACCTCTATTTGATTCACACATTGCAATCAACACAAAAGGGAAATGATTTGTACGCCACGTTTCAGATTATGATATAAGCACACAAGATACATGTACCCGAGTGATACGCATGTACTTGGTGGAAGGGCATTAGCAAAAATTATATTGTGTCTTTGGAGCCAAAAGGGCATTGAATTTGTGTAAGATTAAATGAGTTAACGCACTTCTGGATCCAAACAGTAACTCATAAAGTAGAGTATACATGTGCTACAGTGCTGATCGATGCCCTTCTCTTGTGTACAGACTGTGTTGATGAAAAACAGTGATCTCACATTAAAAAACAAAAAAAATGTTACTAATTTCTTGTTCCTTCCTTAACAAGCTGAAGAGCGATTGTACCTAAAACATAAAAGATAAATGTATATGCTTTTATGTACATTTCCAACAGTCACAACATTACATGTTTTTTTTCCTTCTAAAAAGGCGTTGATGAAAATATTTTTTTTTTCTTCTAAAAATGTGGAGTTTCTTCTCAAGGAAACAATCCAGACTTAGAAAAACCATATGTGTAAACTATCATTTTACCACTATTTTTTTAGGAAATATGGCAAAGTATCAAAAATTAAGCTTATTCTGTCTAACCTTCCATAATTAACGACTTGCCAAGAAAATTATTGTAGCATTTAACATAACATTGAAACACATTAAAAAACATATTTGACAGATTTACAAAATAAGTTTGTTCATATATTTTACCTGCAACAGAGAAAATATTCAATCAAAGAATACTGAATATTTGATAACTGATACTTATGTACACACATACCTTGATTACTGAGTTTCGGCTTTGTATCTTATTTCAGACTTTCCATAAATGCACATAGATAAATATATCACAATAAACTGTGTGACCAAAATATTAGTTTTCTGTAGTGCTTTCATGTGGCTGTAAATTTATAAAATGCAAGCATTATCATAAACAAAGATATATTGAAACAAAAACAAACCTTATTAGTACCTCTGCAAACCTGTATAAAATATGTCCAATTAATAAGGTATGCATTTAAATGGAAAACATACATTTCTTTTAATCCAATACATGAAATAGCATCAAGAAGCTCAATAAGGACAATTCCTTCATATCATAAACTTATTTAAAAAACATATAATCCACACAGCCTGTATAAATCACACTTCTTGAATAACGATTTAAGATGTGTCAACACAGATTCACTTAAATGGGATAAAAAACATTATTTCATCAAGAAAAATCGAGATGGTTGATATTCATGCAGTTTCTGCAAAATGAAGATGAACAAACAAAGTAAATTGCAGTTATTATTCCTTGCTGAGTTAATTTCTTTTATGAG